>CANIUD010000751.1:0-56810 GCA_947470075.1 Closterium sp. Yama58-4 | reverse complement strand
ACTATAGGGGTACAATTTAGGTGAAGGTTGGATGTTGTTTGTCTGTATCTGCATGCTACAAGGCCAGGGGAAACCAGCGGAACCAGCATTTGGCTGGTTGGGCAAAGACAAAACAGGTTCTGTTTTTAGAACCTGAACCTGGTTGTTATTTTCCCAGTTGGAAAAACAGAACCAGAGGTTTTTTACCAACCTACCACCTGCTATTTGTCCAGCCAGGTTGGTTCTGTTGCTTGGAATTATTTGGGATCATCCCTGGTTGTTCCCAGGTTGATTCCCAAGGTCCTTGCTAGCTAGAACTATTTAATCCTTCTCTGTTTGTACCTGAATATAGTCAAATTGATTCAAGCGAATTCCTTCCTCGCTGGAATTTCGTTTCTGCGCTATTCGACGGCGGAATGCTACCCGAGTCAACGCTAGTATGCTAGCACTCCAACGCTAGGCAAACGCTGTCCGAGTCATAACTTCGTAATGGCATAACTTTTCGCGAGGCAACTGGCAACTTGGCTCATTTTAAAGCTCTTGGAGCAAGCTTCGATATAGCGAATTCTCAGCTTAATCCGACCGACGGTCTGCACGGCACGCTGCGCGACGTTCAAGGTACTCTTGCTGTTTTGACTAAGTCCTTCTTGATCCCTCTCTCTACAAACTCGGACCCGAGGATAGGGCTGGTCTTGTACCAGGCACCCAGGGACCCTTGGAGGTGACCCCGAGGAGAGGTTTTAAGTTTGATTAAGTCCTAATAGCTTGAGTTTATTAGGCCTTACACCAACATTCTCTCCATCACAATTCCCCGCAGTTGCCTCCCCTCCCTCCTCCCACACAATAGGAGTCGGCCAGCTGCATGGTGATCTGCTCCATCTGCTGGGACACCCCTTGCCTTGGCTGTTTCTTCCAGCTTCCATACATCATGCTCTGAATAAATTTCACATCCCTGCTGTCAAACAACACATCCTTGGATGGTTCCCACAGCAGCCATCCCTTGCTCTCAGCAGCCAGCCCCAAATGCACACACCAGATTCCATTAGCCCCCAACTTACCGCTGTATGTCTTGGGGACGTGTGTGACTGGCCAAACACCCTCAGCACGCCACCGGCGGCTTCCTCCCAAGCCACATCTCAACGGCACCCACGAGTCATCACCAACCTTGGTGAGTACCCTGTTCCTAGCGACGGTAGCGTGCCGGACAAAGTGATGCCACATGGAGTGCCGAGCCCAGATTCTATGAGCAGCGCCCTAGCTGTCTCTAGAATAGTCCGGTTCGCCCGTTCTGCTATACACCGTTAGACTGTTGCCGTAGTCAGCTCCCTCTTGATGCCCTGCTTCTTGAGCCAGCCGCCATTTTCAGCTCCAAGGAACTACCACCCCGGTCTGTCCTAATTGGCTTCACCACACACTCGACTTGGCTTTCCACGAACGGCAGCCAATCATCAATCATCCCGTTTCGTGGGAGGCAGCGTATTTTTTTGCTTCAGCAGATATTCCCACACCAGCAGCTCTCCAATTGTAAGGAAATACCGCTCCCCCTTGTGCCCTTGCACCGGCAGCGGTCCCACCAGGTCCATGTGGATAAGCTCCAACGGCTTCTTGCTCCTGCCAGCCACACTATGAAGGGGAAAACGGGCGAACTTCACAGTTCTCATCAGGTGGCTGTCCATTCAGCTTCAAGCCTTTACGGCTCCATCTTTCTCCAGCTGCTTCAGCAAAGGCATTGCCACATGCCCCAAGCATCGGTGTGCCGTTGCCCATTCTGTCTCCCCAGATCTGGCCGTCACTTTCACACCAATACCTCCTCCAACGCGTTGCAGTACCCCTGTGATGCAGACCCCTCTCAGCCGGCCCCCCCCCCCCGTGCCACGCCAACGCCGGCAGCTGCCACATAGATCTGTACACGTCCTTGCTCTCGTGCAGATCCCAAAGCACCCGATTGCCCAGCTGCCCCTTATAAGTGCGAGCCCCATCCGTGTTGGTGTTCACCCCAGCCTTGCCAAGCTTACGGAGGGAGATAAGGTTGGCCCTTCAGGTCGGGACGAGGAGTGCAGCACCACCGGCTTGCCATCTGCTCCCTTAAACGCAGCTCGTCCCGCACCAGCCACCTTCAACATGTGTCCAGAGGCGGAGCACACCTCGTTAATTGTGCAGCGCGTAGGTCGTCCAGTAGGGTCCTGCGCGGCGTCATCGTCCAAGCAGCGCCTGTGTCCAACACCCAGTAGTCCAAGCTCTGCTCCAACCTTGGCAGATGCGTCTCCTTGCACCTCCTTGTCTCCCACATGGAAGAATTGGCCCGCGGAGCGCTCCTTCTTCTTCTCCGCACCGCCGTTGCCCTTCGGAATGTTGTCGGACGAATCATCGACCATGTTCGCGCCGTTTTTTTCTGCTTCCTTCTCCGCTTGCCGCCATCCTGGTGACGATTCTGGGGGGTCCATCCATCAGGTTTCTTATAGCACAAAAACCAGGGGTGCCCTTCCTTCTAATAAATACCAGCAACTCCCTTTCATTTTGCCAACATCACCCAACTTGCCCCCACGTCCAGATTTTGCACCGCGACCCCAACCGGTACCTCCTTGTTGTTCGTTGGAGTCATCGTCCTTCTTTGCACCGTGCCCAGCACCACCGAAGCCGCGTCCTCTGTGACGTCGGCTCCCTTGCATCCCGTAGCCGCTGCTGCCATCGTCTCCACCCCTCAGTTGGCGGCGACGGAAGTCCTCCTCCAGAATCTTTGTCCGCACCCATTCGAGCGTCCACAAGCTCTGGTTCTGCGGCAGGCTTAATCCGCTCGTGGGTTGAAGCCACGATTCCGGCAGCAGCGAGAGCATCTTCAGGCACTTGGTCTGCTCCGGGTAGGTGATTCCCGCAATCGCCAGCTTCGCGTAGAGGTCGCGCATCTTGTCCAGAACAGGTTGCACCGGCTCTCCCTCGCTCAAGCGCAACGCGGACAGCTCCCTCTCCATGATGAGCGTCGCGGCGACAGAGGTAGGGGCGTGCAGCTCCTTCAACACGGTCCACGCCTTTGGACCGCAATCAACCTCCAGCAGCAGGTGCATGACGTGGTGACGCTGGTTCAGCTCCAAACTCTGCGACATCAATAGTAGCCAGCCATGGCGCGCTCGTCCCAATATTCCTGCAGCGCGGGGTCACTCGTCTAGTCTCCCCAATCATTAGTTTCAGCAAACCGATTTGACGGAAATACAGCTGCATTTTCCAGGCTCAATCATCATAGCCCTCACCATTGAACTTCTTGGCGGTGAAGTTCTTCAGCACCTCCTTGATCAGCGAGCCCTGGTTGGTTCGCGCTCCCCTTGGCACCGAAACACCAGAATCTTGGCTGCCGCTACGATCTTGGGCTGAAGATTCACCAGCTACCGCCGAGGTGTTGCCCGCCATAGCTACCTATAACAAGGATCACTATAACGCAGCTCTGATACCAGCTTGTTGGTGTAAGATTTATCAAACTTAATACTCTCTCCGTGGTCACCTCCAAGGGTCCTTGGGTGCCTGGTACAAGACCAGCCCCTATCCTCGGGTCCAAGTTTGTAGAGAGAGGAACCAAGAATGACTTAGCCAAAATAACGATAGTAGCTTGAACGTCGCGCAACGTGCCTGCAGACCAAGCCGGCAAGAAGCAGGTGGACCAAGCATTGAGCTCGGTGGAGTCCGAGTACATGGCACTCTTCCGTGCCGTACGGGAGATTGTGTGGCAGCGGCGTTTGTTGGCTGAATTGGGGGAGGAGCAGCAAGGACCTACCCCTCTCTACTGTGACAGCCAGGGAGCCATAGCTCTAGCCAAGAACCCTGTGTTACACGGCCTGACCAAGCACATGAGGGTGAAGTGGCATTGGACAAGGAGCATGGTGGCTGCGGGTGAAGTTGAGTTGCGTTACGTGAAGACCACGGGCAGCTAGCTGACATGATGACCAAGATACTGGTGGAGCAGCAGCATTGGAAGTGTTGCAAGCTGGCTGGGATGGCTCTGAACTGAGAGAGCAAGTTCCTGAGGCCAACAACCCGAGGGGGAGTTTGTTGGTGCAACCCTACGGTTTGCACTCGGCTTGTTGTCCGTGTGCGTGTGCGTGCATGCGTGTGTGCATGGAGTGGTATGAGTGCATGAAATAAATGATATTTCATGCTTGTAATGGTGTGCGTATGATGGGTCATGATGTCGAGTGTGTGTGTCGAGTCAATAGCGAGTTATCGCTAACCGCGTGTTAATGCGGTCATTTGTGTCTCGCGCGCGGTTTCTATTTTGTCGTGTGTCCCGTGCGCGGTTTCTATTTTGTCCTGTGTCGAACGTTCGGCGTGTCGCAGGTGTGTGCAGCAGACCCATCAAGAACTCAAGGTTGAGTTTGTGATGAAGAACCCGAGCCTTGGTTACAAGCTTCAAGTGATTTCGAAGCTGGCCAAAAGGGTACACCTCAAGATATTGAAGATAGTTACATTACAATTTGTAGTGTAACATTTCTATGGGTGTAGGCCCTTGTGGAGGGTAGTTTCAAGACCCTTCTTGGTTGGGGACAGTGTGGCACTGTTCCCCATCACTGTACCTCGGTTCTTGGGGTTTGTAGGAGCTGGGAGTCCTTCCCAACTCGTAACTCTTCCTAGCTGTTCGTAATTGTGTCCCCAAGACTATGTTGCTGCCATAGTGCCGTTCGTTCAAACCGACGCTGTATCGTCAATTCTTGATGAAATCGTGCGATCTAAATTGCCTGTTGTAGGCGACGTTAAGACGCTCCAGATCCAAGTTGAATAAGGTCAATTAGAGCTGTGACCAGATCGCTATGATCGTTTAAATCCGCTGTGCAGAAATCTGACTGCGCACTCTATCTTTGGCTCTAGGCACATTGAAGCCTATTGAAGCCTATTGTGACTATAACAGGTTGGACCAACTGGCCTGTTGGTCCAATGGACCCGGTCAGACCAACTGGCCTGTTGGTCCAATGGATGGGTTGGACCAACTGGCCTGATAGTCCAATGGACCGGTTGGACCAACTGGCCTGTTGGTTCAATGGACCGGTTGGACCAACTAGCCTGTTGGTCCAATGGACCCGGTCGGGGCCAACTGGCCTGTTGGTCTAATGGACCGGTTGGACCAACTGGCCTATTGGTCCAATGGACCCGGTCGGACCAACTGGCCTGTTGGTCCAATGGACCCGGTTGGACCAACTGGCCTGATAGTCCAATGGACCCGGTCGGACCAACTGGCCTGTTGGTCCAATGGACCCGGTTGGACCAACTGGCCTGATAGTCCAATGGACCAGTCGGACCAACTGGCCTGTTGGTCCAATGGACCGGTTGGACCAACTGGCCTGATAGTCCAATGGACCAGTCGGACCAACTGGCCTGTTGGTCCAATGGATGAGTTGGACCAACTAGCCTGACAGTCCAATGGACCGGTTGGACCAACTGGCCTGTTGGTCCAATGGACCGGTTGGACCAACTGGCCTGTTGGTCCATGGACCCCGGTCGGACCAACTGGCCTGTTGGTCTAATGGACCGGTTGGACCAACTGGCCTATTGGTCCAATGGACCCGGTCCGACCAATTGGCTTGTTGGTCCAATGGACCGGTTGGACCAACTGGTCTGTTGGTCCAATGGATCGGTTGGACCAACTGGCCTGATAGTCCAATGGACCTAGCCGGACCAACTGGCCTGTTGGTCCAATGGATGGGTTGGACCAACTGGCTTGTTGGTCCAATGGACCCGGTCGGACCAACTGGCCTATTGGTCCAATGGACCGGTCTGACCAACTGGCCTGTTGGTCCAATGGATGGGTTGGACCAACTGGCCTGTTGGTCCAATGGACCAGTTGGACCAACTGGCCTGTTGGTCCAATGGACCGGTTAGACCAACTGGCCTGTTGGTCCAATGGACCCGGTTGGACCAACTGGCCTGTTGGTCCAATGGACCGTCGGACCAACTGGCCTGTTGGTCCAATGGACCCGGTCGGACCAACTGGCCTGTTGGTCCAATAGACCGGTTGGACCAACTGACCTGTTGGTCCAATGGACCCGGTTTGGACTAATTGGCCTGTTGGTCCAATGGACCGGTCAGACCAACTGGCCTGTTGGTCCAATAGACCCGGTTGGACCAACTGGCCCGTTGGTCCAATGGACCCGGTCGGACTGACTGGCCTGTTGGTCCAATGGACCCGGTTGGACCAACTGTCCTGGTGGTCCAATGGACTGGTCGGACCAACTGGCCTGTTGGTCCAATGGACCGGTCGGACCAACTGGCCTGTTGGTCCAATGGACCGGTTGGACCAACTGTCCTGGTGGTCCAATGGACTCGGTCGGACCAACTGACCTGTTGGTCCAATGGACCGGTTGGACCAACTGGCCTGTTGGTCCTATGGACCGGTTGGATTAACTGGCTTGTTGGTCCAATGGACCCGGTTGGACCAACGGGCCTGTTGCTCGAAAGGACTAGTCGGACCAACTGGCTTGTTGGTCCAATGGACCCGATCGGACTGACTGGCCTGTTGGTCCAATGGACCCGGTTGGACCAACTAGCCTGATAGTCCAATGTCCCGGTCGGACCAACTGGCCTGTTGGTCCAATGGACCCGGTCGGACCAACTGGCCCGTTGGTCCAATGGACCCGGTTGGACCAACTGGCCTGTTGGTCCAATGGACCCGGTCGGACCAACTGGCCTATTGGTCCAATGGACCGGTCGGACCAACTGGCCTGTTGGTCCAATGGACTGGTCGGACCAACTGGCCTGTTGGTCCAATGGACCAGTCGGACCAACTGGCCTGACCAACTGGCCTGTTGGTCCAATAGACCGGTCGGACCAACTGGCCCGTTGGTCCAATGGACCCGGTTGGACCAACTGTCCTGGTGGTCCAATGGACCGGTCTGACCAACTGGCCTGTTGGTCCAATGGACCGGTCGGACCAACTGGCCTGTTGGTCCAATGGACCGGTTGGACCAACTGTCCTGGTAGTCCAATGGACCCGGTCGGACCAACTGGCCTGTTGGTCCAATGGACCCGGTTGGACCAACTGGCATGTTGGTCCAATGGACCCGGTCGGACCAACTGGCCTGTTGGTCCAATGGACCCGGTTGACCAACTGGACTGATAGTTTAATGGACCCGGTCGGATCAACTGGCCTGTTGGTCCAATGGATGGGTTGGACCAACTGGCCTGATAGTCCAATGGACCGGTTGGACCAACTGTCCTGTTGGTCCAATGGACCGGTTGGACCACCTGTCCTGGTGCTCCAATGGACCCCGTCGGACCAACTGGCCTGTTGGTCCAATAGACCCGGTCGGACCAACTGGCCTGTTGGTCCAATTGACCGGTTGGACCAACTGTCCTGGTGCTCCAATGGACCCCGTCGGACCAACTGGCCTGTTGGTCCAATGGGCCGGTTGGACCAACTGGCCTGTTGGTCCAATGGACTGGTTGGACCAACTGGCCTGTTGGTCCAATGGACCAGTCGGACCAACTGACCTGTTGGTCCAATGGACCGGTTGGACCAACTGTCCTGGTGGTCCAATGGACTTAGTCGGATCAACTGGCCTGTTGGTCCAATGGACCCGGTTGGACCAACTGTCCTGGTGGTCCAATGGATCGGTCGGACCAACTGGCCTGTTGGTCCAATGGACCCGGTCGGACCAACTGGCCTGTTGGTCCAATGGACCGGTTGGACCAACTGGCTTGTTGGTCCAATGGACCCGGTCGGACCAACTGGCCTGTTGGTCCAATGGACCGGTCAGACCAACTGGCCTGTTGGTCCAATGGACCCGGTTGGACCAACTGTCCTGGTGGTCCAATGGACCCGGTCGGACCAACTGGCCTGTTGGTCCAATGGACCCTGTCGGACCTGTTGGTGTAAGGGCCTAATAAACTCAAGCTATTAGGACTTAATCAAACTTAAAACCTCTCCTCGGGGTCACCTCCAAGGGTCCCTGGGTGCCTGGTACAAGACCAGCCCCTATCCTCGGGTCCGAGTTTGTAGAGAGAGGGATCAAGAAGGACTTAGTCAAAACAGCAAGAGTACCTTGAACGTCGCGCAGCGTGCCGTGCAGACCGTCGGTCGGATTAAGCTGAGAATTCGCTATATCGAAGCTCGCTCCAAGAGCTTTAAAATGAGCCAAGTTGCCTCGCGAAAAGTTCTGCCATTACGAAGTTATGGCTCAGACGGTGTTTGCCTAGCATTAGAGTGCTAGCGTACTAGCGTTGACTCGGGTAGCATTCCGCCAACGAACCGCGTAGAAACGAAATTCCAGCGAGGAAGGAATTCGCATGAATCAATTTGACTATATTCAGGTACAAACAGAGAAGGATTAAATAGTTCTAGCTAGCAAGGACCTTGGGAATCAACCTGGGAACAACCAGGGATGATCCCAAATAATTCCAAGCAACAGAACCAACCTGGCTGGACAAAATAGCAGGTGGTAGGTTGGTAAACAACCTCTGGTTCTGTTTTTCCAACCTGGGAAAACAACAACCAGGTTCAGGTTCTAAAAACAGAACCTGTTTTGTCTTTGCCCAACCAGCCAAATGCTGGTTCCGCTGGTTTCCCCTGGCCTTGTAGCATGCAGATACAGACAAACAACATCCAACCTTCACCTAAATTGTACCCCTATAGTGCCTTCCCTGCTACACTATAGTTAACCAAACAAAACAGTACAATTTCGAGTTGGATAGAACTGAATCTGCGCAATCAACTCAACCGAACTGCAAAGCTTCCATCTTGGGTTCCTTTGCGAGCTCGTCCTTTCTGCTTGCACTGTTCATAGCGCGTACAATGTTGTGCCGAAGCGCACATTGCGCGAGTACCTGCAAATGCATCAAGCGAAAAAAGCGAAAGCAAACAAACACACGAACACACCATTCACACGCAAATGCATTCGCACACGCATACTCGTACAAACAGACGGCAGGATGTCGTGCAATGTGCATTTGCACCCAACACACTCCCCCTCAGCCTGCCGGCTGCATCCCCGTCATTCCATGCTAGTTCATGCTCATTCCACTCATGCGCACACAACGCCAATGAGGCTCATCCGCAAGCCTCTTGGTGAGAAAGTCTGCTGGCTGCTGGTGAGTCTTGATGTAGATCGGATTCACCGTCCCTCTCTTCACCTCCTTACGCAGCCAGTGCCACTTGATACGCATGTGCTTGTTCAGCCCATGAAGCACAGCGTTTCTGGCCATCCCAAGAGCCCCCTTGCTATCACAAAACAGCGGCGTAGCAACTTTCTGCTCCTGGCCAATCTCCTCTAACAGCCTCCTCAGCCAAATCACCTCCTTCACCCCATGGAACATCGCCATGTACTCTGATTCTACGGAAGAGAGTGCCGTCTCCGTCTGCTTCTTGGACCTCCAACTAACAGGTCCTCCCCCAACTACGCAGATGTATCCTCCCACAGATGAGGAATCCTCCTTCTCAGAAGCCCACGTAGCATCGGTAAAGCAAGTGAGAAATAGCTTGCCTTCTCCAAGCCTCTCCCCCTTCTCTTTCAGCACCTCCACCCCTTTCTGCTTCACCTGTGCAGATGCGGAGTATTGAACTCCAATGCTTGGGTGAGAGTTCAGGTACTTCACCACACGCTCAGCTGCATCCACCTGCTCCTCTGATGGATTCTGCACCACCCTAGCCAGCTGCCCAACCGAGAAAGAGATGTCGGGCCTCGTGTGAACTGCTGCGTACAAGAGGCTGCCCACCAAGGACTGAAATTGCTGCTGCTCTTCAGCTTCAACCCCTTCATCCTCTGCAGCCTTCACAAGCTTGAATTCTGCTGGCAGGGGAGTTGCAACCTTGCGCTCATTCTCAATCCCATACTTCTCCCCCAGCTCCTTGATGAACTTCTCCTGGTGCAGCTTCAACCACCTGTGATCTGGATCCCTCTCCACGTGCATCCCGAGGTAGTACTTTACCTCCCCAAGGTTCTTGCACTTGAAGTTTTCCATCAGTTGCTGCTGCACTTTCTGGATCTCCTTCATGCTGCTGCTGAAGAGAAGAATGTCGTCCACATAGACCAGAAACAGCACCAGCTTCTCCCCCTCGCCCTTGAGAAAGAGGCTCTCATCACAGCTGCTGGTCCTGAATCCCATCTCCTCTAAAACAGCTGCCAACTTCTGGTACCAGCAGCGTGGCGCCTGCTTCAAGCCGTAGATGGACTTGTTGAGCTTGCACACCCTGCCCGTACCATCCTCATACCCAGGCGGCTGCGTCATGTACACATCCTCCTCTAAAATCCCATTCAGGAATGCCGTTGAAATATCCATCTGAATGATGAATTTCCCACTAACAGCTGCATCTGCCAACAAGACACGGAGGGTAGGGGGTTTGGCAGTGGGAGCAAAGATCTCGTTGAAGTCCTGCTTCTCCTTCTGCATAAACCCCTTCGCCACCAGCCTACTCTTGTAGATGGTGACCTGCCCCTTGTCATCGGTCTTGATCCTCAGCACCCACTTGCATTGTATCGCTTTCTTCCCATCAGGCAGCACCACCAGATCCCATGTCCTATTCTCCAGCAGACTCTGGTACTCAGCATCCCTAGAAGCCAGCCACTTGTCCCTATCTGTTCCAGCTAATGCCTCCTCCATGCTAGCTGGTTCCTCTGGTGCAGGGGCAAGAAAACAGTACGCAGGCTCATCCTCCTCATCCGGGTCATAACCATGAGGTAGAATCAGCAATGCCTCTTCGGTCCCTAGCTGCTGCTCTGCTGCATCAGTTCCTGCAGTCAGCTTCTTAGTAGCCATACGGGTACGTCCTGGCCTGGAGACGGGTGTCTCCCATCCCTTCATAACGACACCCTTCGGCTTCTTAGTTTTTCCCTGCTGCTTCTCTCCTCCCTCGGGTCCAGCAGCTCCACTAGTGCTGCCACCAGTTTCCACACCATTTTCTCCACCAGCAGATGCCTCCTGTATCTTCTCTCCATCACCATTTCCAGCAGCTGCCTCCTCTCCCTCCTCCCACACACTAGGAGTCAGGTCCAGCTGCATGGTGATCTGCTCCATCTGCTGGGACACCCTTGCCTCCGGCTGTTTCTCCCAGCTCCCATACATCATGCCCTCAATGAATTTCACATCCCTGCTGTCAAACAACACACCCTTGGATGGTTCCCACAGCAGCCATCCCTTGCTCTCAGCAGCCAGCCCCAAATGCACACACCAGATTGCACTCGCCCCCAACTTACTGCGGTAGGTCTTGGGGACGTGGGCGACTGCCATGCAACCGAACACCCTCAGCATGTCCACCGGCGGCTTCCTCCCAAGCCACCTCTCCAACGGCACCCACGAGTCATCCCCAACCTTGGTGAGCACCCTGTTCCTAGCGACAGTGGCGTGCCGGACAGCATGAGGCCACATAGAATTGCTCAGCCCAGATTCTATGAGCAGCGCCCTAGCTGTCTCCAGAATGGTCCGGTTTGCCCGTTCTGCTACACCATTGGACTGTGGGGTATAAGCCGTGGTCAGCTCTCTCTGGATGCCCTGCTTCTTGAGCCAGGCCGTCATTTCAGCTCCAAGGAACTCACCACCCCGGTCTGTCCTAATCCGCTTCACTACACACTCCGCCTGCTTCTCCACGAATGGCAGCCAATCGTCCCGTATCGTGGAGGCGGCGTGGTCCTTCTGCTTCAGCGGATACGCCCACATCAGCCTGCTCCAGTCATCCACAATTGTAAGAAAATACCGCTCCCCCTTGTGCCCTTGCACCGGCAGCGGCCCCACCAAGTCCATGTGGACCAGCTCCAAAGGCTTCTTGCTCCTGCCAGCCACACTATGGAAAGGGAAACGGGTGAACTTTGAAAGCAAACAGATTTCACAGTTGTCATCGGGTGGCTGTCCGTTCAGCTTCAGACCCTTAACGGCTCCATCCTTCTCCAGCTGCTTCAGCAAAGGCATTGCCACATGCCCTAAGCGCCGGTGTGCCGTTGCCCAATCTGTCTCCCCAGATCTGGCCGACACTTTCACACCAACCCCTCCAACGGCATTGCACTCCCCCTGGGATGCAGACCCCTCTCCAGCCTGCCCCCCACCATGCCACGCCAGGGCCGGCAGCTGCCACATAGATCTGTACACGTCCTTGCTCTCGTGCAGATCCCAAAGCACCCGATTGCCCAGCTTCCCCTTATAAGTGCGTGCCCCATCCGTGTTGGTGTTCACCCCAGCCTTGCCAAGCTTACGGAGGGAGATAAGGTTGGCCTTCAGGTCGGGGACGAAGAGAACGTCGTGCAGCACCACCGGCTTGCCATCCGCTCCCTTAAACGCAGCTCGTCCCGCACCAGCCACCTTCAACATGTGTCCAGAGGCGGAGCACACTTCATTGATCGGTGCAGCTCGTACTTCGTCCAGCAGGTCCTTGCGCGGCGTCATCGTCCAAGCAGCGCCTGTGTCCAACACCCAATAGTCTAGGGGGTGCAGCTCTGCTCCAACTTTGGCAGAGGCGTCTCCTTGCTCCCCCTTGTCTCCCACATGGAAGAATTGGCCCGCGGTGCGCTCCTTCTTCTTCTCTGCACCGCCGTTGCCCTTCGGGTTGTTGTCGGACGAATCAGCGACCATGTTGGCGCCGTTTTCTTTTCCTCCGCGCGCCGCCATCCTGGTGACGATTCTGGGGGGTCCATCCATCGGGTTTCTTATAGCACAAAAACCAGGGGTGCCCTTCCTTCTCACAATACCAGCAACTCCCTTTCATTTTGCCACCAGCACCCGACTTGCCCCCACGTCCAGATTTCGCACCGCGACCCCAACCGGTACCTCCTTGTTGGTCGTTGGAGTCGTCGTCTTTCTTTGCACCGCGTCCAGCACCACCGAAGCCACGTCATCTGTCACGTCGGCTCCCTTGCATCCCGTAGCCGCTGCTGCCGTCGTCTCCACCCCTCAGTTGGCGGCGACGGAAGTCCTCCTCCAGAATCTTTGTCCGCACCCACTCGAGCGTCCACAAGCTCTGGTTCTGCGGCAGGCTCAATCCGCTCGTAAATTGAAGCCACGATTCCGGCAGCAGTGAGAGCATCTTCAAGCACTTGGTCTGCTCCGGGTAGGTGATTCCCGCGATCGCCAACTTCGCGTAGAGGTCGCGCATCTTGTCCAGGACTGGTTGCACCGGCTCTCCCTCGCTCAGGCGCAACGCGGACAGCTCCCTCTCCAGCATCAACGTTGCGACAACGGAGGTCGGGGCGTGCAGCTCCTTCAACACGGTCCACGCCTTCGGACCGCATTCAACCTCCGGCAGCAGGTGCATGACGTGGTGACGCTGGTTCAGCTCCAAACTCTGCGACATCAAATAGTAGCCAGCCGAGGAACGCTCGTCCCAATCTTCCTGCAGCGTGGGGTCACTCGGTCTAGGCTCCTCCCCAATCATTAGTTTCAGCAAACCGATCTGACGGAAATATAATTGCATTTTCCAGGCCCAATCATCATAGCCCTCACCATTGAACTTCTCGACGGTGAAATTCTTCAGCACCTCCTTGACAAGCGAGCCCTGGTTTGTTCGCGCTCCCCTTGGCGCTGAAAGACCAGAATCTTGGCTGCCGCTACGATCTTGGGCTGAAGATTCACCAGCTCCCGCCGAGGTGTTGCCCGCCATAGCTACCTATAACGAGGATCACTATAACGCAGCTCTGATACCAGCTTGTTGGTGTAAGGGCCTAATAAACTCAAGCTATTAGGACTTAATCAAACTTAAAACCTCTCCTCGGGGTCACCTCCAAGGGTCCCTGGGTGCCTGGTACAAGACCAGCCCCTATCCTCGGGTCCGAGTTTGTAGAGAGAGGGATCAAGAAGGACTTAGTCAAAACAGCAAGAGTACCTTGAACGTCGCGCAGCGTGCCGTGCAGACCGTCGGTCGGATTAAGCTGAGAATTCGCTATATCGAAGCTCGCTCCAAGAGCTTTAAAATGAGCCAAGTTGCCTCGCGAAAAGTTCTGCCATTACGAAGTTATGGCTCAGACGGTGTTTGCCTAGCATTAGAGTGCTAGCGTACTAGCGTTGACTCGGGTAGCATTCCGCCAACGAACCGCGTAGAAACGAAATTCCAGCGAGGAAGGAATTCGCATGAATCAATTTGACTATATTCAGGTACAAACAGAGAAGGATTAAATAGTTCTAGCTAGCAAGGACCTTGGGAATCAACCTGGGAACAACCAGGGATGATCCCAAATAATTCCAAGCAACAGAACCAACCTGGCTGGACAAAATAGCAGGTGGTAGGTTGGTAAACAACCTCTGGTTCTGTTTTTCCAACCTGGGAAAACAACAACCAGGTTCAGGTTCTAAAAACAGAACCTGTTTTGTCTTTGCCCAACCAGCCAAATGCTGGTTCCGCTGGTTTCCCCTGGCCTTGTAGCATGCAGATACAGACAAACAACATCCAACCTTCACCTAAATTGTACCCCTATAGTGCCTTCCCTGCTACACTATAGTTAACCAAACAAAACAGTACAATTTCGAGTTGGATAGAACTGAATCTGCGCAATCAACTCAACCGAACTGCAAAGCTTCCATCTTGGGTTCCTTTGCGAGCTCGTCCTTTCTGCTTGCACTGTTCATAGCGCGTACAATGTTGTGCCAAAGCGCACATTGCGCGAGTACCTGCAAATGCATCAAGCGAAAAATGCGAAAGCAAACAAACATACGAACATTCCATTCACACGCAAATGCATTCGCACACGCAGACGGCAGGATGTCGTGCAATGTGCATTTGCACCCAACAGGACCAACTGGCCTGTTGGTCCAATGGACCGGTGGGACCAACTGGCCTGTTGGTCCAATGGACCCGGTTGGACCAATTGGCCTGTTGGTCCAATGGACCGGTCGGACCAACTGGCCTGTTGGTCCAATGGACCGGTTGGACCAACTGTCCTGGTGGTCCAATGGACCCGGTCGGACCAACTGGCTTGTTGGTCCAATGGACCCGGTTGGACCAACTGGCCTGTTGGTCCAATGGACCAGTCGGACCAACTGGCTTGTTGGTCCAATGGACCCGATCGGACTGACTGGCCTGTTGGTCCAATGGACCCAGTTGGACCAACTAGCCTGATAGTCCAATGTCCCGGTCGGACCAACTGGCCCGTTGGTCCAATGGACCGGTCGGACCAACTGGCCTATTGGTCCAATGGACCGGTCGGACCAACTGGCCTGGTGGTCCAATGGACCCGGTTGGACCATCTGGCCTGATAGTCCAATGGACCAGTCGGACCAACTGGCCTGTTGGTCGGACCAACTGGCCTGTTGGTCCAATGGACCAGTTGGACCAACTGTCGTGGTGGTCCAATGGACCGGTTGGATCAACTGGCCTGTTGGTCCAATGGACCGGTCGGACCAACTGGCCTGTTGGTCCAATGAACCGGTTGGACCAACTGTCCTGGTGGTCCAATGGACCCGGTCGGACCAACTGGCCTGTTGGTCCAATGGACCCGGTTGGACCAACTGGCCTGTTGGTCCAATGGACCCGGTCGGACCATCTGGCCTGTTGGTCCAATGGACCCGGTTGGACCAACTGGCCTGATAGTTTAATGGACCCGGTCGGACCAACTGGCCCGTTGGTCCAATGGACCCGGTCGGACCAACTGGCCCGTTGGTCCAATGGACCCGGTCGGACCAACTGGCCCGTTGGTCCAATGGACCGGTCGGACCAACTGGCCAGTTGGTCCAATGGACCCGGTTGGACCAACTGGCCTGTTGGTCCAATGGACCCGGTCGGACCAACTGGCCAGTTGGTCCAATGGACCGGTTGGACCAACTGGCCTGTTGGTCCAATGGACTGGTCGGACCAACTGGCCTGTTGGTCCAATGGACCGGTCGGACCACCTGGCCTGTTGGTCCAATGGACCGGTTTGACCAACTGGCTTGTTGGTCCAATGGACCGGTCGGACCAACTGGTCTGTTGGTCCAATGGACCCGGTTGGACCAACTGTCCTGGTGGTCCAATGGACCCGGTCGGACCAACTGGCCTGTTGGTCCAATGGACCGGTCGGACCAACTGGCCTGTTGGTCCAATGGACCGGTTGGACCAACTGTCCTGGTGGTCCAATGGACCCGGTCGGACCAACTGGCCCGTTGGTCCAATGGACCCGGTCGGACCAACTGGCCCGTTGGTCCAATGGACCGGTCGGACCAACTGGCCAGTTGGTCCAATGGACCCGGTTGGACCAACTGGCCTGTTGGTCCAATGGACCCGTTGGACCAACTGGCCTGTTGATCCAATGGACCGGTCGGACCAACTGGCCTGTTGGTCCAATGGACCGGTTGGACCAACTAGCGTGTTGGTCCAATGGACCCGGTTGGACCAACTGGCCTGTTGGTCCAATGGACCGGTCGGACCAACTGGCCTGTTGATCCAATGGACCGGTCGGACCAACTGGCCTGTTGGTCCAATGGACCGGTCGGACCAACTGGCCTGTTGGTCCAATGGACCGGTCGGACCAACTGGCCTGTTGGTCCAATGGACCCGGTTGGACCAACTGGCCTGTTGGTCCAATGGACCCGGTCGGACCAACTGGCCCGTTGGTCCAATGGACTCGGTTGGACCAACTGTCTTGGTGGTCCAATGGACCGGTCGGACCAACTGGCCCGTTGGTCCAATGGACCGGTTGGACCAACTGTCCTGTTGGTCCAATGGACCGGTCGGACCAACTGGCCCGTTGGTCCAATGGACCGGTCGGACCAACTGGCCAGTTGGTCCAATGGACCGGTCGGACCAACTGGCCTGTTGGTCCAATGGACCCGGTCGGACCAACTGGCCTGTTGGTCCAATGGACCGGTTGAACCAACTGGCCTGTTGGTCCAATGGACCCGGTTGGACCAACTGGCCCGTTGGTCCAATGGACCGGTCGGACCAACTGGCCCGTTGGTCCAATGGACCGGTCGGACCAACTGGCATGTTGGTCCAATGGACCGGTCGGACCAACTGGCTTGTTGGTCCAATGGACCCGGTCGGACCAACTGGCTTGTTGGTCCAATGGACCCGGTCGGACCAACTGGCCTGTTGGTCCAATGGACCCGGTCGGACCAACTGGCTTGTTGGTCCAATGGACCCGGTCGGACCAACTGGCCTGTTGGTCCAATGGACCCGGTCGGACCAACTGGCCCGTTGGTCCAATGGACCGGTCGGACCACCTGGCCTGTTGGTCCAATGGACCGGTCGGACCAACTGGCCCGTTGGTCCAATGGACCGGTCGGACCACCTGGCCTGTTGGTCCAATGGACTGGTCGGACCAACTGGCCCGTTGGTCCAATGGACCCGGTCGGACCAACTGGCCCGTTGGTCCAATGGACCCGGTTGGACCAACTGTCCTGGTGGTCCAATGGACCCGGTCGGACCAACTGGCCCGTTGGTCCAATGGACCGGTTGGACCAACTGGCCTGGTGGTCCAATGGACCCGGTCGGACCAACTGGCTTGTTGGTCCAATGGACCGGTTGGACCAACTGGCCTGTTGGTCCAATGGACCGGTTGGACCAACTGGCCTGTCGGTCCAATGGACCCGTCGGACCAACTGGCCTGTTGGTCCAATGGACCGGTTGGACCAACTGGCGTGACCGTCCAATGGACCGGTCGGACCAACTGGCCTGTTGGTCCAATGGACCGGTCGGACCAACTGGCCTGTTGGTCCAATGGACCGGTCGGACCAACTGGCCTGTTGGTCCAATGGACCGGTCGGACCAACTGGCCTGTTGGTCCAATGGACCGGTCGGACCAACTGGCCTGTTGGTCCAATGGACCGGTCGGACCAACTGGCCTGTTGGTCCAATGGACCGGTCGGACCAACTGGCCTGTTGGTCCAATGGACCGGTCGGACCAACTGGCTTGTTGGTCCAATGGACCGGTTGGACCAACTGGCTTGTTGGTCCAATGGACCGGTCGGACCAACTGGCCTGTTGGTCCAATGGACCCGGTCGGACCAACTGGCCTGTTGGTCCAATGGACCGGTCGGACCAACTGGCCTGTTGGTCCAATGGACGGGTCGGACCAACTGGCCTGTTGGTCCAATGGACCGGTCGGACCAACTGGCCTGTTGGTCCAATGGACCCGGTTGGACCGACTGGCCTGTTGGTCCAATGGACCGGTTGGACCGACTGGCCTGTTGGTCCAATGGACCGGTTGGACCAACTGGCCTGTTGGTCCAATAGACCCGGTCGGACCAACTGGCCTGTTGGTCCAATGGACCCGGTCGGACCAACTGGCCCGTTGGTCCAATGGACCGGTCGGACCAACTGGCCAGTTGGTCCAATGGACCCGGTTGGACCAACTGGCTTGTTGGTCCAATAGACCCGGTCGGACCAACTGGCCCGTTGGTCCAATGGACCCGGTTGGACCAACTGTCCTGGTGGTCCAATGGACCCGGTCGGACCAACTGGCCTGTTGGTCCAATGGACCGGTCGGACCAACTGGCCTGTTGGTCCAATGGACCGGTTGGACCAACTGTCCTGGTGGTCCAATGGACCCAGTTGGACCAACAAGCCTGATAGTTTAATGGACCCAGTCGGACCAACTGGCCTGTTGGTCCAATGGATGGGTTGGACCAACTGGCCTGACAGTCCAATAGACCGGTTGGACCAACTGGCCTGTTGGTCCAATGGACCGGTTGGACCAACAGGCCTGTTGGTCCAATGGACCCGGTTGGACCAACTGGCCTGTTGGTCCAATGGACCGGTCGGACCAACTGGCCTGTTGATCCAATGGACCGGTCGGACCAACTGGCCTGTTGGTCCAATGGACCGGTCAGACCAACTGGCCTGTTGGTCCAATAGACCCGGTCGGACCAACTGGCTTGTTGGTCCAATAGACCCGGTCGGACCAACTGGCCCGTTGGTCCAATGGACCCGGTTGGACCAACTGTCCTGGTGGTCCAATGTCCCGGTCGGACCAACTGGCCCGTTGGTCCAATGGACCGGTCGGACAAACTGGCCTGTTGGTCCAATGGACCGGTCGGACCAACAGGCCTGTTGGTCCAATGGACCGGTCGGACCAACTGGCCTGTTGGTCCAATGGACCGGTTGGACCAACTAGCCTGATGGTCCAATGTCTCGGTCGGAGCAACTAACTGGCCCGTTGGTCCAATGGACCCGGTCGGACCAACTGGCCCGTTGGTCCAATGGACCGGTTGGACCAAATGGCCTGTTGGTCCAATGGACCGGTCGGACCAACTGGCCTGTTGATCCAATGGACCGGTCGGACCAACTGGCCTGTTGGTCCAATGGACCGGTCAGACCAACTGGCCTGTTGGTCCAATGGACCCGGTCGGACCAACTGGCCCGTTGGTCCAATGGACCCGGTTGGACCAACTGTCCTGTTGGTCCAATGGACCGGTCGGACCAACTGGCCTATTGGTCCAATGGACCGGTCGGACCAACTGGCTTGTTGGTCCAATAGACCCGGTCGGACTGACTGGCTTGTTGGTCCAATGGATCCGGTTGGACCAACTAGCCTGAAAGTCCAATGTCCCGGTCGGACCAACTGGCCTGTTGGTCCAATGGACCGGTCGGACCAACTGGCTTGTTGGTCCAATGGACCGGTTGGACCAACTGGCCTGTTGGTCCAATGGACCCGGTTGGACCAACTGTCCTGTTGGTCCAATCGATGGTCTGATCAACTGGCCTGTTGGTCCAATGGACCCGGTCGGACCAACTGGCCTGTTGGTCTAATGGACCGGTCGGACCAACTGGCCAGTTGGTCCAATGAACCGGTCGCACCAACTGGCCTGTTGGTCCAATGGACCGGTTGGACCAACTGTCCTGGTGGTCCAATGGACCCAGTTGGACCAACAGGCCTGATAGTTTAATGGACCCAGTCGGACCAACTGGCCTGTTGGTCCAATGGATGGGTTGGACCAACTGGCCTGACAGTCCAATAGACCGGTTGGACCAACTGGCCTGTTGGTCGAATGGACCGGTTGGACCAACTAGCCTGTTGGTCCAATGGACCCAGTTGGACCAACTGGCCTGTTGGTCCAATGGACCGGTCGGACCAACTGGCCTGTTGGTCCAATGGACCCGGTCGGATTGACTGGCCTGTTGGTCCAATGGACCCAGTTGGACCAACTAGCCTGATAGTCCAATGGACCGGTCGGACCAACTGGCTTGTTGGTCCAATGGACCGGTTGGACCAACTGGCCTGATAGTCCAATGTCCCGGTCGGACCATTTGGCCCGTTGGTCCAATGGACCCGGTCGGACCAACTGGCCTGTTGGTCCAATGGACGGGTCGGACCAACTGGCCTGTTGGTCCAATGGACCGGTCGGACCAACTGGCCTGTTGGTCCAATGGACCGGTCGGACCAACTGGCCTGTTGGTCCAATGGACCGGTCGGACCAACTGGCCAGTTGGTCCAATGGACCGGTCGGACCAACTGGCCTGTTGGTCCAATGGACCCGGTCGGACCAACTGGCCCGTTGGTCCAATGGACCGGTCGGACCAACTGGCCTGTTGGTCCAATGGACCGGTCGGACCAACTGGCCCGTTGGTCCAATGGACCGGTCGGACCAACTGGCCCGTTGGTCCA
This sequence comes from Closterium sp. Yama58-4, assembly GCA_947470075.1. Classification (NCBI taxonomy): domain Eukaryota; kingdom Viridiplantae; phylum Streptophyta; class Zygnematophyceae; order Desmidiales; family Closteriaceae; genus Closterium; species Closterium sp. Yama58-4. The sequence goes on along the minus strand of CANIUD010000751.1, from coordinate 36,363 downwards.
ATGGACCGGTCGGACCGGTCGGACCAACTGGCCTGTTGGTCCAATGGACCCGTCGGACCAACTGGCCTGTTGGTCCAATGGACCGGTGGGACCAACTGGCCTGTTGGTCCAATGGACCGGTTGGACCAACTTGCCTGTTGGTCCAATGGACCGGTCGGACCAACTGGCCTGTTGGTCCAATGAACCGGTCGGACCAACTGGCCTGTTGGTCCAATGGACTGGTTGGACCAACTGGCTTGTTGGTCCAATGGACCCGGTCGGACCAACTGGCCCGTTGGTCCAATGGACCCGGTTGGACCAACTGTCCTGGTGGTCCAATGGACCCGGTCGGACCAACTGGCCTGTTGGTCCAATGGACCGGTCGGACCAACTGGCTCTTTGGTCCAATGGACCGGTTGGACCAACTGTCCTGGTGGTCCATGGACCCGTTCGGACCAACTGGCCTGATGGTCCAATGGACCCGTTGGACCAACTGGCCTGTTGGTCCAATGGACCCGGTCGGACCAACTGGCCTGTTGGTCCAATGGACCCAGTTGGACCAACAGGCCTGATCGTTGATGGACCCAGTCGGACCAACTGGCCTGTTGGTCCAATGGATGGTTTGGACCAACTGGCCTGACAGTCCAATAGACCGGTTGGACCAACTGGCCTGTTGGTCCAATGGACCCGGTTGGACCAACTAGCGTGTGTGTCCAATGGACCGGTTGGACCAACTGGCCAGTTGGTCCAATGGACCGGTCGGACCAACTTGCCTGTTGGTCCAATGGACCGGTCGCAACACTGGCCTTTTGGTCCAATGGACCGGTCGGACCAACTGGCCTGTTGGTCCAATGGACCCGGTTGGACCAACTGGCCTGTTGGTCCAATAGACCCGGTCGGACCAACTGGCCCGTTGGTCCAATGGACCCGGTTGTCCAATGGACCGGTCGGACCAACTGGCCCGTTGGTCCAATGGACCATCGGACCAACTGGCCTGTTGGTTCAATGGACCGGTCGGACCAACTGGCCCGTTGGTCCAATGGACCGGTCGGACCAACTGCCTGTTGGTCAATGGACCGGTCGGACCAACTGGCCTGTTGGTCCAATGGACCGGTTCGACCAACTGGCCTGTTGGTCCAATGGACCCGGTCGGACCAACTGGCCTGTTGGTCCAATGGACCGGTTTGACCAACTGGCCTGTTGGTCCAATGGACCCGGTCGGACCAACTGGCCTGTTGGTCCAATGACCGTTGGACCACTGGCCTGTTGGTCCAATGGACCCGGTCGGACCAACTGGCCCGTTGGTCCAGGGACCCCCGTCGGACCAACTGGCCTGTTGGTCCAATGGACCCGGTCGGACCAACTGGCCTGTTGGTCCAATGGACCGGTCGGACCAACTGGCCTGTTGGTCCAATGGACCCGGTTGGACCAACTGGCCTGTTGGTCCAATGGACCCGTCGGACCAACTGGCCTGTTGGTCCAATGGACCGGTTGGACCAACTGGCCTGTTGGTCCAATGGACCGGTTGGACCAACTGGCCTGTTGGTCCAATAGACCGGTCGGACCAACTGGCCTGTTGGTCCAATGGACCCGGTCGGACCAACTGCCTGTGGTCCAATGGACCCGGTCGGACCAACTGGCCTGTTGGTCCAATGGACCGGTTTGACCAACTGGCCTGTTGGTCCAATGGACCCGGTCGGACCAACTGGCCTGTTGGTCCAATGGACCGGTCGGACCAACTGGCCTGTTGGTCCAATGGACCGGTTGGACCAACTGTCCTGGTGGTCCAATGGACCCGGTCGGACCAACTGGCCTGTTGGTCCAATGGACCGGTCGGACCAACTGGCCTGTTGGTCCAATGGACCGGTCGGACCAACTGGCCTGGTGGTCCAATGGACCCGGTCGGACCAACTGGCCTGTTGGTCCAATGGACCCGTCGGACCAACTGGCCTGTTGGTCCAATGGACCCGGTCGGACCAACTGGCCTGTTGGTCCAATGGACCCGGTCGGACCAACTGGCCTGTTGGTCCAATGGACCGGTCGGACCAACTGGCCTGTTGGTCCAATGGACCCGTCGGACCAACTGGCCTGTTGGTCCAATGGACCGGTCGGACCAACTGGCCTGTTGGTCCAATGGACCGGTTGGACCAACTGGCCTGTTGGTCCAATGGACCGGTCGGACCAACTGGCCCGTTGGTCCAATGGACCGGTTGGACCAACTGTCCTGTTGGTCCAATGGACCCGGTCGGACCAACTGGCCTGTTGGTCCAATGGACCGGTGGGACCAACTGGCCTGTTGGTCCAAAGGACCGGTTGGACCAACTGGCCTGTTGGTCCAATGGACCCGTCGGACCAACTGGCCTGTTGGTCCAATGGACCCGGTTGGACCAACTGGCCTGTTGGTCCAATGGACCCGGTCGGACCAACTGGCCTGTTGGTCCAATGGACCGGTCGGACCAACTGGCCTGTTGGTCCAATGGACCCGTCGGACCAACTGGCCTGTTGGTCCAATGGACCGGTTGGACCAACTGGCCTGTTGGTCCAATTGACCGGTTGGACCAACTGGCCTGTTGGTCCAATGGACCGGTTGGACCAACTGGCCTGTTGGTCCAATGGACCCGTTGGACCAACTGGCCTGTTGGTCCAATGGACCGGTCGGACCAACTGGCCTGTTGGTCCAATGGACCCGGTCGGACAACTGGCCTGTTGGTCCAATGGACCGGTTGGACCAACTGGCCTGTTGGTCCAATGGACCCGGTCGGACCAACTGGTCTGTTGGTCCAATGGACCGGTCGGACCACTGGCCTGTTGGTCCAATGTCCCCGGTCGGACCAACTGGCCTGTTGGTCCAATGGACCCGGTCGGACCAACTGGCCTGTTGGTCCAATGGACCGGTCGGACCAACTGGCCTGTTGGTCCAATGGACCCGTCGGACCAACTGGCCTGTTGGTCCAATGGACCGGTCGGACCAACTGGCCTGTTGGTCCAATGGACCGGTCGGACCAACTGGCCTGTTGGTCCAATGGACCGGTCGGACCAACTGGCCTGTTGGTCCAATGGACCCGGTCGGACCAACTGGCCTGTTGGTCCAATGGACCCGGTTGGACCAACTGGCCTGTTGGTCCAATGGACCCGGTCGGACCAACTGGCCTGTTGGTCCAATGGACCGGTCGGACCAACTGGCCTGTTGGTCCAATGGACCGGTTGGACCAACTGGCCTGTTGGTCCAATGGACCGGGTCGGACCAACTGGCCTGTTGGTCCAATGGACCCGGTTGGACCAACTGGCCTGTTGGTCCAATGGACCCGGTCGGACCAACTGGCCTGTTGGTCCAATGGACCGGTCGGACCAACTGGCCTGTTGGTCCAATGGACCCGGTCGGACCAACTGGCCCGTTGGTCCAATGGACCCGGTCGGACCAACTGGCCCGTTGGTCCAATGGACCGGTCGGACCAACTGGCCCGTTGGTCCAATGGACCCGTCGGACCAACTGGCCTGTTGGTCCAATGGACCGGTCGGACCAACTGGCCTGTTGGTCCAATGGACCCGGTCGGACCAACTGGCCTGTTGGTCCAATGGACCGTCGGACCAACTGGCCTGTTGGTCCAATGACCCGGTCGGACCACTGGCCTGTTGGTCCAATGGACCGGTCGGACCAACTGGCCTGTTGGTCCAATGGACCCGGTCGGACCAACTGGCCTGTTGGTCCAATGGACCCGGTCGGACCAACTGGCCCGTTGGTCCAATGGACCCGGTCGGACCAACTGGCCTGTTGGTCCAATGGACCGGTCGGACCAACTGGCCTGTTGGTCCAATGGACCCGGTCGGACCAACTGGCCTGTTGGTCCAATGGACCCGGTCGGACCAACTGGCCTGTTGGTCCAATGGACCCTCGGACCAACTGGCCTGTTGTCCAATGGACCCGGTCGGACCAACTGGCCTGTTGGTCCAATGGACCCGTTGGACCAACTGGCCTGTTGGTCCAATGGACCCGGTCGGACCAACTGGCCTGTTGGTCCAATGGACCCGGTCGGACCAACTGGCCCGTTGGTCCAATGGACCCGGTCGGACCAACTGGCCTGTTGGTCCAATGGACCCGGTCGGACCAACTGGCCTGTTGGTCCAATGGACCCGGTCGGACCAACTGGCCCGTTGGTCCAATGGACCGGTCGGACCAACTGGCCTCTTGGTCCAATGGACCGGTTGGACCAACTTGCCTGTTGGTCCAATGGACCCGGTCGGACCAACTGGCCTATTGGTCCAATGGACCCGGTTGGACCAACTGGCCTGTTGGTCCAATGGACCGGTCGGACCAACTGGCCTGTTGGTCCAATGGACCCGGTCGGACCAACTGGCCTGTTGGTCCAATGGACCGGTTGGACCAACTTGCCTGTTGGTCCAATGGACCGGTCGGACCAACTGGCCTGTTGGTCCAATGGACCGGTCGGACCAACTGGCCTGTTGGTCCAATGGACCGGTTGGACCAACTGGCTTGTTGGTCCAATGGACCGGTCGGACCAACTGGCCTGTTGGTCCAATGGACCCGGTCGGACCAACTGGCCTGTTGGTCCAATGGACCGGTCGGACCAACTGGCCTGTTGGTCCAATGGACCGGTCGGACCAACTGGCCTGTTGGTCCAATGGACCGGTCGGACCAACTGGCCTGTTGGTCCAATGGACCCGGTTGGACCAACTGTCCTGGTGGTCCAATGGACCCGGTTGGACCAACTGGCCTGTTGGTCCAATGGACCGGTCGGACCAACTGGCCTGTTGGTCCAATGGACCGGTCGGACCAACTGGCCTGTTGGTCCAATGGACCCGGTCGGACCAACTGGCCTGTTGGTCCAATGGACCCGGTCGGACCAACTGGCCTGTTGGTCCAATGGACCCGGTCGGACCAACTGGCCCGTTGGTCCAATGGACCCGGTCGGACCAACTGGCCTGTTGGTCCAATGGACCCGGTCGGACCAACTGGCCTGTTGGTCCAATGGACCCGGTCGGACCAACTGGCCTGTTGGTCCAATGGACCGGTTGGACCAACTGGCCTGTTGGTCCAATGGACCGGTCGGACCAACTGGCCTGTTGGTCCAATGGACCCGTTGGACCAACTGGCCTGTTGGTCCAATGGACCCGGTCGGACCAACTGGCCTGTTGGTCCAATGGACCCGGTCGGACCAACTGGCCTGTTGGTCCAATGGACCGGTTGGACCAACTGGCCTGTTGGTCCAATGGACCGGTCGGACCAACTGGCCTGTTGGTCCAATGGACCGTCGGGACCAACTGGCCTGTTGGTCCAATGGACCGGTTGGACCAACTGGCCTGTTGGTCCAATGGACCGGTCGGACCAACTGGCCTGTTGGTCCAATGGACCCGGTCGGACCAACTGGCCTGTTGGTCCAATGGACCCGGTCGGACCAACTGGCCTGTTGGTCCAATGGACCGGGTCGGACCAACTGGCCTGTTGGTCCAATGGACCCGGTCGGACCAACTGGCCTGTTGGTCCAATGGACCCGGTCGGACCAACTGGCCTGTTGGTCCAATGGACCCGTCGGACCAACTGGCCTGTTGGTCCAATGGACCCGGTCGGACCAACTGGCCTGTTGGTCCAATGGACCCGGTCGGACCAACTGGCCTGTTGGTCCAATGGACCGGTCGGACCAACTTGCCTGTTGGTCCAATGGACCGGTCGGACCAACTGGCCTGTTGGTCCAATGGACCGGGTCGGACCAACTGGCCTGTTGGTCCAATGGACCCGGTCGGACCAACTGGCCTGTTGGTCCAATGGACCCGGTCGGACCAACTGGCCTGTTGGTCCAATGGACCCGGTCGGACCAACTGGCCTGTTGGTCCAATGGACCGGTCGGACCAACTGGCCTGTTGGTCCAATGGACCCGGTCGGACCAACTGGCCTGTTGGTCCAATGGACCCGGTCGGACCAACTGGCCTGTTGGTCCAATGGACCGGTCGGACCAACTGGCCTGTTGGTCCAATGGACCGGTCGGACCAACTGGCCTGTTGGTCCAATGGACCCGGTCGGACCAACTGGCCTGGTGGTCCAATGGACCCGGTCGGACCAACTGGCCTGTTGGTCCAATGGACCCGGTCGGACCAACTGGCCTGTTGGTCCAATGGACCGGTCGGACCAACTGGCCTGTTGGTCCAATGGGACCAACTGACCCGGTTGGACCAACTGTCCTGGTGGTCCAATGGACCCGGTCGGACCAACTGGCCTGTTGGTCCAATGGACCCGGTCGGACCAACTGGCCTGTTGGTCCAATGGACCGGTCGGACCAACTGGCCTGTTGGTCCAATGGACCCGGTCGGACAACTGGCCTGTTGGTCCAATGGACCCGGTCGGACCAACTGGCCTGTTGGTCCAATGGACCCGGTCGGACCAACTGGCCTGTTGGTCCAATGGACCCGGTCGGACCAACTGGCCCGTTGGTCCAATGGACCCGGTCGGACCAACTGGCCTGTTGGTCCAATGGACCGGTCGGACCAACTGGCCTGTTGGTCCAATGGACCGGTCGGACCAACTGGCCTGGTTGTCCAATGGACCGGTTGGACCAACTGTCCTGGTGGTCCAATGGACCCGGGGACGGACCAACTGGCCTGTTGGTCCAATGGACCCGGTCGGACCAACTGGCCTGTTGGTCCAATGGACCCGGTCGGACCAACTGGCCTGTTGGTCCAATGGACCCGGTCGGACCAACTGGCCTGTTGGTCCAATGGACCGGTTGGACCAACTCCGCCTGTGGTCCAATGGACCGGTCGGACCAACTGGCGTGTTGGTCCAATGGACCGGTCGGACCAACTGGCCTGTTGGTCCAATGGACCGGTCGGACCAACTGGCCTGTTGGTCCAATGGACCGGGTCGGACCAACTGGCCTGTTGGTCCAATGGACCGGTCGGACCAACTGGCCTGTTGGTCCAATGGACCCGGTCGGACCAACTGGCCTGTTGGTCCAATGGACCGGTCGGACCAACTGGCCTGTTGGTCCAATGGACCCGGTCGGACCAACTGGCCCGTTGGTCCAATGGACCCGGTCGGACCAACTGGCCCGTTGGTCCAATGGACCGGTCGGACCAACTGGCCTGTTGGTCCAATGGACCCGGTCGGACCAACTGGCCTGTTGGTCCAATGGACCCGGTTGGACCAACTCGCCTGTTGGTCCAATGGACCCGGTCGGACCAACTGGCCTGTTGGTCCAATGGACCCGTCGGACCAACTGGCCTGTTGGTCCAATGGACCGGCTGGACCAACTGGCCTGTTGGTCCAATGGACCGGTCGGACCAACTGGCCTGTTGGTCCAATGGACCGGTCGGACCACCTGGCCTGTTGGTCCAATGGACCGGTTGGACCAACTGGCCTGTTGGTCCAATGGACCCGGTCGGACCAACTGGCCCGTTGGTCCAATGGACCCGGTTGGACCAACTGTCCTGGTGGTCCAATGGACCCGGTCGGACCAACTGGCCTGTTGGTCCAATGGACCGGGTCGGACCAACTGGCCTGTTGGTCCAATGGACCCGTCGGACCAACTGGCCTGTTGGTCCAATGGACCCGGTCGGACAACTGGCCTGTTGGTCCAATGGACCCGGTCGGACCAACTGGCCTGTTGGTCCAATGGACCCGGTCGGACCAACTGGCCCGTTGGTCCAATGGACCCGTTGGACCAACTGGCCTGTTGGTCCAATGGACCCGGTCGGACCAACTGGCCCGTTGGTCCAATGGACCGGTTGGACCAACTGTCCTGTTGGTCCAATGGACCCGGGTCGGACCAACTGGCCTGTTGGTCCAATGGACCCGGTCGGACCAACTGGCCTGTTGGTCCAATGGACCCGGTCGGACCAACTGGCCTGTTGGTCCAATGGACCGGTCGGACCAACTGGCCTGTTGGTCCAATGGACCGGTTGGACCAACTGGCCTGTTGGTCCAATGGACCCGGTCGGACCAACTGGCCTGTTGGTCCAATGGACCGGTCGGACCAACTGGCCTGTTGGTCCAATGGACCGGTTGGACCAACTGGCCTGTTGGTCCAATGGACCCGGTCGGACCAACTGGCCCGTTGGTCCAATAGACCCGTCGGACCAACTGTCCTGGTGGTCCAATGGACCCGGTCGGACCAACTGGCCTGTTGGTCCAATGGACCCGGTCGGACCAACTGGCCTGTTGGTCCAATGGACCGGTCGGACCAACTGGCCTGTTGGTCCAATGGACCGGTCGGACCAACTGGCCTGTTGGTCCAATGGACCGGTTGGACCAACTGGCCTGGTGGTCCAATGGACCCGTCGGACCAACTGGCCTGTTGGTCCAATGGACCGGTCGGACCAACTGGCCTGTTGGTCCAATGGACCCGGTCGGACCAACTGGCCTGTTGGTCCAATGGACCCGGTCGGACCAACTGGCCTGTTGGTCCAATAGACCCGGTCGGACCAACTGGCCTGTTGGTCCAATGGACCCGGTCGGACCAACTGGCCCGTTGGTCCAATGGACCCGGTCGGACCAACTGGCCTGTTGGTCCAATGGACCCGTTGGACCAACTGGCCTGTTGGTCCAATGGACCGGTCGGACCAACTGGCCTGTTGGTCCAATGGACCGGTTGGACCAACTGTCCTGGTGGTCCAATGGACCCGGGTCGGACCAACTGGCCTGTTGGTCCAATGGACCCGGTTGGACCAACTGGCCTGTTGGTCCAATGGACCCGGTCGGACCAACTGGCCTGTTGGTCCAATGGACCCGGTCGGACCAACTGGCCTGTTGGTCCAATGGACCGGTTGGACCAACTGGCCTGTTGGTCCAATGGACCGGTCGGACCAACTGGCCTTTTGGTCCAATGGACCGGTCGGACCAACTGGCCTGTTGGTCCAATGGACCGGTCGGACCAACTGGCCTGTTGGTCCAATGGACCGGTCGGACCAACTGGCCTGTTGGTCCAATGGACCGGTCGGACCAACTGGCCTGTTGGTCCAATGGACCCGGTCGGACCAACTGGCCTGTTGGTCCAATGGACCGGTCGGACCAACTGGCCTGTTGGTCCAATGGACCGGTCGGACCAACTGGCCTGTTGGTCCAATGGACCCGGTCGGACCAACTGGCCTGTTGGTCCAATGGACCGGTCGGACCAACTTGCCTGTTGGTCCAATGGACCGGTTGGACCAACTGTCCTGTTGGTCCAATGGACCCGGGACGGACCAACTGGCCTGTTGGTCCAATGGACCCGGTTGGACCAACTGGCCTGTTGGTCCAATGGACCCGGTCGGACCAACTGGCCTGTTGGTCCAATGGACCCGGTCGGACCAACTGGCCTGTTGGTCCAATGGACCGGTCGGACCAACTGGCCTGTTGGTCCAATGGACCGGTCGGACCAACACCCTGTTGGTCCAATGGACCGGTCCGACCAACTGGCCTGTTGGTCCAATGGACCGGTCGGACCAACTGGCCTGTTGGTCCAATGGACCGGTCGGACCAACTGGCCTGTTGGTCCAATGGACCGGTCGGACCAACTGGCCTGTTGGTCCAATGGACCCGGTCGGACCAACTGGCCTGTTGGTCCAATGGACCCGGTCGGACCAACTGGCCTGTTGGTCCAATGGACCGGGTTGGACCAACTGGCCTGTTGGTCCAATGGACCCGGTCGGACCAACTGGCCTGTTTGTCCAATGGACCGGTCGGACCAACTGGCCTGTTGGTCCAATGGACCCGGTCGGACCAACTGGCCTGTTGGTCCAATGGACCGGTCGGACCAACTGGCCTGTTGGTCCAATGGACCGTCGGACCAACTGGCCTGTTGGTCCAATGCGCCCGGTCGGACAACTGGCCTGTTGGTCCAATGGACCGGTCGGACCAACTGGCCTGTTGGCCCAATGGACCGGTCGGACCAACTGGCCCGTTGGTCCAATGGACCCGGTCGGACCAACTGGCCTGTTGGTCCAATGGACCGGTCCGACCAACTGGCCTGTTGGTCCAATGGACCGGTCGGACCAACTGTTGGTCCAATGGACCGGTTGGACCAACTGGCCTGTTGGTCCAATGGACCGGTCGGACCAACTGGCCTGTGGGTCCAATGGACCGGTCGGACCAACTGGCCTGTTGGTCCAATGGACCGGTCGGACCAACTGGCCTGTTGGTCCAATGGACCGGTCGGACCAACTGGCCTGTTGGTCCAATGGACCCCGTCGGACCAACTGGCCTGTTGGTCCAATGGACCGGTCGGACCAACTGGCCTGTTGGTCCAATGGACCGGTCGGACCAACTGGCCTGTTGGTCCAATGGACCGGTCGGACCAACTGGCCCGTTGGTCCAATGGACCGGTCGGACCAACTGGCGTGTTGGTCCAATGGACCGGTCGGACCAACTGGCCTGTTGGTCCAATGGACCCGGTCGGACCAACTGGCCTGTTGGTCCAATGGACCCGGTGGACCAATGGCTGTTGGTCCAATAGACCCGGTCGGACCAACTGGCCTGTTGGTCCAATGGACCCGGTCGGACCAACTGGCCCGTTGGTCCAATGGACCAGTCGGACCAACTGGCCTGTTGGTCCAATGGACCCGGTCGGACCAACTGGCCTGTTTGTCCAATGGACCGGTCGGACCAACTGGCCTGTCGGTCCAATGGACCGGTTGGACCAACTGTCCTGGTGGTCCAATGGACCCGGGTCGGACCAACTGGCCTGTTGGTCCAATGGACCGGTTGGACCAACTCGCCTGTTGGTCCAATGGACCCGGTCGGACCAACTGGCCTGTTGGTCCAATGGACCCGGTCGGACCAACTGGCCTGTTGGTCCAATGGACCGGTTGGACCAACTCGCCTAATGGTCCAATGGACCGGTCGGACCAACACCCTGTTGGTCCAATGGACCGGTCGGACCACCTGGCCTGTTGGTCCAATGGACCGGTCGGACCAACTGGCCTGTTGGTCCAATGGACCGGTCGGACCAACTGGCCTGTTGGTCCAATGGACCGGTCGGACCAACTGGCCTGTTGGTCCAATGGACCGGTCGGACCAACTGGCCTGTTGGTCCAATGGACCGGTCGGACCAACTGGCCTGTTGGTCCAATGGACCGGTCGGACCAACTGGCCTGTTGGTCCAATGGACCGGTTGGACCAACTCGCCTATGGTCCAATGGACCGGTCGGACCACCTGTTGGTCCAATGGACCGGTCGGACCACCTGGCCTGTTGGTCCAATGGACCGGTCGGACCAACTGGCCTGTTGGTCCAATGGACCCGTTGGACCAACTGGCCTGTTGGTCCAATGGATCGGTCGGACCAACTGGCCTGTTGGTCCAATGGACCGGTCGGACCAACTGGCCTGTTGGTCCAATGGACCGGTCGGACCAACTGGCTTGTTGGTCCAATGGACCGGTCGGACCAACTGGCCCGTTGGTCCAATGGACCCGGTTGGACCAACTGGCCTGTTGGTCCAATGGACCCGGTCGGACCAACTGGCCTGTTGGTCCAATGGACCGGTCGGACCAATTGGCTTGTTGGTCCAATAGCTGGTCGGACCAACTGGCCCGTTGGTCCAATGGACCGGTTGGACCAACTGTCCTGTTGGTCCAATAGACCCGGTCGGACCAACTAGCCTGTTGGTCCAATGGACCGGTCGGACCACCTGGCCTGTTGGTCCAATGGACCGGTCGGACCAACTGGCCTGTTGGTCCAATGGACCGGTCGGACCAACTGGCCTGGTGGTCCAATGGACCCGGTCGGACCAACTGGCCTGTTGGTCCAATGGACCGGTCGGACCAACTGGCCTGTTGGTCCAATGGACCCGGTCGGACCAACTGGCCTGTTGGTCCAATGGACCCGGTCGGACCAACTGGCCTGTTGGTCCAATGGACCCGGTCGGACCAACTGGCCCGTTGGTCCAATGGACCCGGTCGGACCAACTGGCCTGTTGGTCCAATGGACCCGGTCGGACCAACTGGCCTGTTGGTCCAATGGACCCGGTTGGACCAACTGGCCTGTTGGTCCAATGGACCGGTCGGACCAACTGGCCTGTTGGTCCAATGGACCGGTTGGACCAACTGTCCTGGTGGTCCAATGGACCCGGGTCGGACCAACTGGCCTGTTGGTCCAATGGACCCGGTTGGACCAACTCGCCTGTTGGTCCAATGGACCCGGTCGGACCAACTGGCCTGTTGGTCCAATGGACCCGGTCGGACCAACTGGCCTGTTGGTCCAATGGACCGGTCGGACCAACTGGCTTGTTGGTCCAATGGACCCGGTCGGACCAACTGGCCCGTTGGTCCAATGGACCCGGTCGGACCAACTGGCCCGTTGGTCCAATGGACCGGTCGGACCAACTGGCCAGTTGGTCCAATGGACCGGTCGGACCAACTGGCCTGTTGGTCCAATGGACCGGTTGGACCAACTGGCCTGATGGTCCAATGGACCCGGTCGGACCAACTGGCCTGTTGGTCCAATGGACCCGGTCGGACCAACTGTCCGTTGGTCCAATGGACCGGTTGGACCAACTGTCCTGTTGGTCCAATGGACCCGGGTCGGACCAACTGGCCTGTTGGTCCAATGGACCGGTCGGACCAACTGGCCTGTTGGTCCAATGGACCGGTTGGACCAACTGTCCTGGTGGTCCAATGGACCCGGTCGGACCAACTGGCCTGTTGGTCCAATGGACCGGTCGGACCAACTGGCCTGTTGGTCCAATGGACCCGGTCGGACCAACTGGCCTGTTGGTCCAATGGACCGGTCGGACCAACTGGCCTGTTGGTCCAATGGACCCGGTCGGACCAACTGGCCCGTTGGTCCAATGGACCCGGTCGGACCAACTGGCCCGTTGGTCCAATGGACCGGTCGGACCAACTGGCCAGTTGGTCCAATGGACCGGTCGGACCAACTGGCCTGTTGGTCCAATGGACCCGGTTGGACCAACTGGCCTGTTGGTCCAATGGACCCGGTCGGACCAACTGGCCTGTTGGTCCAATGGACCCGGTCGGACCAACTGGCCCGTTGGTCCAATGGACCGGTTGGACCAACTGCCTGTTGGTCCAATGGACCCGGGTCGGACCAACTGGCCTGTTGGTCCAATGGACCGGTCGGACCAACTGGCCTGTTGGTCCAATGGACCGGTCGGACCAACTGGCCTGTTGGTCCAATGGACCCGGTCGGACCAACTGGCCTGTTGGTCCAATGGACCGGTCGGACCAACTGGCCTGTTGGTCCAATGGACCCGGTCGGACCAACTGGCCTGTTGGTCCAATGGACCCGGTCGGACCAACTGGCCTGTTGGTCCAATGGACCCGGTCGGACCAACGGCCCGTTGGTCCAATGGACCGGTCGGACCAACTGGCCCGTTGGTCCAATGGACCGGTCGGACCAACTGGCCTGTTGGTCCAATGGACCGGTCGGACCAACTGGCCTGTTGGTCCAATGGACCCGGTTGGACCAACTGGCCTGTTGGTCCAATGGACCCGGTCGGACCAACTGGCCTGTTGGTCCAATGGACCCGGTCGGACCAACTGGCCCGTTGGTCCAATGGACCGGTTGGACCAACTGGCCTGATGGTCCAATGGACCCGGTCGGACCAACTGGCCTGTTGGTCCAATGGACCGGTCGGACCAACTGGCCTGTTGGTCCAATGGACCGGTCGGACCAACTGGCCTGGTGGTCCAATGGACCCGGTCGGACCAACTGGCCTGTTGGTCCAATGGACCGGTCGGACCAACTGGCCTGTTGGTCCAATGGACCCGGTCGGACCAACTGGCCTGTTGGTCCAATGGACCCGGTCGGACCAACTGGCCTGTTGGTCCAATGGACCCGGTCGGACCAACTGGCCCGTTGGTCCAATGGACCGGTCGGACCAACTGGCCCGTTGGTCCAATGGACCGGTCGGACCAACTGGCCTGTTGGTCCAATGGACCGGTCGGACCAACTGGCCTGTTGGTCCAATGGACCGGTTGGACCAACTGGCCTGTTAGTCCAATGGACCCGGTCGGACCAACTGGCCTGTTGGTCCAATGGACCCGGTCGGACCAACTGGCCCGTTGGTCCAATGGACCGGTCGGACCAACTGGCCTGTTGGTCCAATGGACCCGGGTCGGACCAACTGGCCTGTTGGTCCAATGGACCCGGTCGGACCAACTGGCCCGTTGGTCCAATGGACCCGGTCGGACCAACTGGCCTGTTGGTCCAATAGACCCGGTTGGACCAACTGGCCTGTTGGTCCAATGGACCGGTCGGACCAACTGTCCTGTTGGTCCAATGGACCGGGTCGGACCAACTGGCCTGTTGGTCCAATGGACCGGTTGGACCAACTGGCCTGTTAGTCCAATGGACCCGGTCGGACCAACTGGCCTGTTGGTCCAATGGACCCGGTCGGACCAACTGGCCCGTTGGTCCAATGGACCGGTTGGACCAACTGTCCTGTTGGTCCAATGGACCCGGTCGGACCAACTGGCCTGTTGGTCCAATGGACCGGTCGGACCAACTGGCCTGTTGGTCCAATGGACCGGTTGGACCAACTGTCCTGGTGGTCCAATGGACCCGGTCGGACCAACTGGCCTGTTGGTCCAATGGACCGGTCGGACCAACTGGCCTGTTGGTCCAATGGACCCGGTCGGACCAACTGGCCTGTTGGTCCAATGGACCCGGTCGGACCAACTGGCCTGTTGGTCCAATGGACCCGGTCGGACCAACTGGCCTGTTGGTCCAATGGACCCGGTCGGACCAACTGGCCCGTTGGTCCAATGGACCGGTCGGACCAACTGGCCTGTTGGTCCAATGGACCGGTCGGACCAACTGGCCTGTTGGTCCAATGGACCCGGTTGGACCAACTGGCCTGTTGGTCCAATGGACCGGTCGGACCAACTGGCCTGTTGGTCCAATGGACCCGGTCGGACCAACTGGCCCGTTGGTCCAATGGACCGGTTGGACCAACTGTCCTGTTGGTCCAATGGACCGGGTCGGACCAACTGGCCTGTTGGTCCAATGGACCGGTCGGACCAACTGGCCTGTTGGTCCAATGGACCGGTCGGACCAACTGTCCTGGTGGTCAAATGGACCGGTCGGACCAACTGGCCTATTGGTCCAATGGACCGGTCGGACCAACTGGCCTGTTGGTCCAATGGACCCGGTCGGACCAACTGGCCTGTTGGTCCAATGGACCCGGTCGGACCAACTGGCCTGTTGGTCCAATGGACCCGGTCGGACCAACTGGCCTGTTGGTCCAATGGACCCGGTCGGACCAACTGGCCCGTTGGTCCAATGGACCGGTCGGACCAACTGGCCTGTTGGTCCAATGGACCGGTCGGACCAACTGGCCTGTTGGTCCAATGGACCCGGTTGGACCAACTGGCCTGTTGGTCCAATGGACCCGGTCGGACCAACTGGCCTGTTGGTCCAATGGACCCGGTCGGACCAACTGGCCCGTTGGTCCAATGGACCGGTCGGACCAACTGGCCTGTTGGTCCAATGGACCGGTCGGACCAACTGGCCTGTTGGTCCAATGGACCCGGTTGGACCAACTGTCCTGTTGGTCCAATGGACCGGTTGGACCAACTGTCCTGTTGGTCCAATGGACCCGGGTCGGACCAACTGGCCTGTTGGTCCAATGGACCGGTCGGACCAACTGGCCCGTTGGTCCAATAGACCCGGTCGGACCAACTGGCCTGTTGGTCCAATGGACCCGTTGGACCAACTGGCCTGTTGGTCCAATGGACCCGGTCGGACCAACTGGCCTGTTGGTCCAATGGACCGGTCGGACCAACTGGCTTGTTGGTCCAATGGACCGGTCGGACCAACTGGCCCGTTGGTCCAATGGACCCGGTGGACCAACTGTCCTGGTTGTCCAATGGACCGGTCGGACCAACTAGCCTGTTGGTCCAATGGACCGGTCGGACCACCTGGCCTGTTGGTCCAATGGACCGGTCGGACCAACTGGCCTGTTGGTCCAATGGACCGGTTGGACCAACTGTCCTGGTGGTCCAATGGACCCGGTCGGACCAACTGGCCTGTTGGTCCAATGGACCGGTCGGACCAACTGGCCTGTTGGTCCAATGGACCCGGTCGGACCAACTGGCCTGTTGGTCCAATGGACCCGGTCGGACCAACTGGCCTGTTGGTCCAATGGACCCGGTCGGACCAACTGGCCCGTTGGTCCAATGGACCCGGTCGGACCAACTGGCCCGTTGGTCCAATGGACCCGGTCGGACCAACTGGCCTGTTGGTCCAATGGACCGGTCGGACCAACTGGCCTGTTGGTCCAATGGACCGGTTGGACCAACTGTCCTGGTGGTCCAATGGACCCGGTCGGACCAACTGGCCTGTTGGTCCAATGGACCCGGTTGGACCAACTGGCCTGTTGGTCCAATGGACCCGGTCGGACCAACTGGCCTGTTGGTCCAATGGACCCGGTCGGACCAACTGGCCTGTTGGTCCAATGGACCCGGTCGGACCAACTGGCCTGTTGGTCCAATGGACCCGGTCGGACCAACTGGCCCGTTGGTCCAATGGACCCGGTTGGACCAACTGGCCTGTTGGTCCAATGGACCGGTCGGACCAACTGGCCTGTTGGTCCAATGGACCGGTTGGACCAACTGTCCTGGTGGTCCAATGGACCCGGGTCGGACCAACTGGCCTGTTGGTCCAATGGACCCGGTTGGACCAACTCGCCTGTTGGTCCAATGGACCCGGTCGGACCAACTGGCCTGTTGGGACAATGGACCCGGTCGGACCAACTGGCCTGTTGGTCCAATGGACCGGTCGGACCAACTGGCTTGTTGGTCCAATGGACCGGTCGGACCAACTGGCCCGTTGGTCCAATGGACCCGGTTGGACCAACTGGCCCGTTGGTCCAATGGACCGGTCGGACCAACTGGCCAGTTGGTCCAATGGACCGGTCGGACCAACTGGCCTGTTGGTCCAATGGACCCGGTTGGACCAACTGGCCTGATAGTCCAATGGACCCGGTCGGACCAACTGGCCTGTTGGTCCAATGGACCCGGTCGGACCAACTGGCCCGTTGGTCCAATGGACCGGTTGGACCAACTGTCCTGATGGTCCAATGGACCGGTCGGACCACCTGGCCTGTTGGTCCAATGGACCGGTCGGACCAACTGGCCTGTTGGTCCAATGGACCGGTTGGACCAACTGTCCTGGTGGTCCAATGGACCCGGTCGGACCAACTGGCCTGTTGGTCCAATGGACCGGTCGGACCAACTGGCCTGTTGGTCCAATGGACCCGGTCGGACCAACTGGCCTGTTGGTCCAATGGACCCGGTCGGACCAACTGGCCTGTTGGTCCAATGGACCCGGTCGGACCAACTGGCCCGTTGGTCCAATGGACCCGGTCGGACCAACTGGCCCGTTGGTCCAATGGACCCGGTCGGACCAACTGGCCTGTTGGTCCAATGGACCCGTTGGACCAACTGGCCTGTTGGTCCAATGGACCGGTCGGACCAACTGGCCTGTTGGTCCAATGGACCGGTCGGACCAACTGTCCTGTGGTCCAATGGACCCGGGTCGGACCAACTGGCCTGTTGGTCCAATGGACCCGGTTGGACCAACTCGCCTGTTGGTCCACTGGACCGGTCGGACCAACTGGCCTGTTGGTCCAATGGACCCGGTCGGACCAACTGGCCCGTTGGTCCAATGGACCGGTTGGACCAACTGTCCTGTTGGTCCAATGGACCCGGGTCGGACCAACTGGCCTGTTGGTCCAATGGACCCGGTCGGACCAACTGGCCCGTTGGTCCAATGGACCCGGTCGGACCAACTGGCCTGTTGGTCCAATGGACCCGGTTGGACCAACTGGCCTGTTGGTCCAATGGACCCGGTCGGACCAACTGGCCTGTTGGTCCAATGGACCGGTCGGACCAACTGGCCTGTTGGTCCAATGGACCCGGTCGGACCAACTGGCCCGTTGGTCCAATGGACCCGGTTGGACCAACTGTCCTGGTTGTCCAATGACCCGGTCGGACCAACTAGCCTGTTGGTCCAATGGACCGGTCGGACCAACTGGCCTGTTGGTCCAATGGACCGGTCGGACCAACTGGCCTGTTGGTCCAATGGACCGGTTGGACCAACTGTCCTGGTGGTCCAATGGACCCGGTCGGACCAACTGGCCTGTTGGTCCAATGGACCGGTCGGACCAACTGGCCTGTTGGTCCAATGGACCCGGTCGGACCAACTGGCCTGTTGGTCCAATGGACCCGGTCGGACCAACTGGCCTGTTGGTCCAATGGACCCGGTCGGACCAACTGGCCTGTTGGTCCAATGGACCCGGTCGGACCAACTGGCCTGTTGGTCCAATGGACCGGTCGGACCAACTGGCCTGTTGGTCCAATGGACCCGGTCGGACCAACTGGCCTGTTGGTCCAATGGACCCGGTCGGACCAACTGGCCTGTTGGTCCAATGGACCCGGTCGGACCAACGGCCCGTTGGTCCAATGGACCGGTCGGACCAACTGGCCCGTTGGTCCAATGGACCCGGTCGGACCAACTGGCCTGTTGGTCCAATAGACCCGGTTGGACCAACTGGCCTGTTGGTCCAATGGACCGGTCGGACCAACTGGCCTGTTGGTCCAATGGACCGGTTGGACCAACTGTCCTGGTGGTCCAATGGACCCGGTCGGACCAACTGGCCTGTTGGTCCAATGGACCCGGTTGGACCAACTGGCCTGTTGGTCCACTGGACCGGTCGGACCAACTGGCCTGTTGGTCCAATGGACCCGGTCGGACCAACTGTCCGTTGGTCCAATGGACCGGTTGGACCAACTGTCCTGATGGTCCAATGGACCCGGGTCGGACCAACTGGCCTGTTGGTCCAATGGACCCGGTCGGACCAACTGGCCTGTTGGTCCAATGGACCCGGTCGGACCAACTGGCCCGTTGGTCCAATGGACCCGGTCGGACCAACTGGCCTGTTGGTCCAATGGACCCGGTTGGACCAACTGGCCTGTTGGTCCAATGGACCGGTCGGACCAACTGGCCTGTTGGTCCAATGGACCGGTCGGACCAACTGGCCTGGTGGTCCAATGGACCCGGTCGGACCAACTGGCCCGTTGGTCCAATGGACCGGTTGGACCAACTGGCCCGTTGGTCCAATGGACCGGTTGGACCAACTGTCCTGTTGGTCCAATGGACCCGGTCGGACCAACTGGCCTGTTGGTCCAATGGACCCGGTCGGACCAACTGGCCTGTTGGTCCAATGGACCCGGTCGGACCAACTGGCCTGTTGGTCCAATGGACCGGTCGGACCAACTGGCCTGTTGGTCCAATGGACCCGGTCGGACCAACTGGCCTGTTGGTCCAATGGACCCGGTCGGACCAACTGGCCTGTTGGTCCAATGGACCCGGTCGGACCAACTGGCCTGTTGGTCCAATGGACCCGGTCGGACCAACTGGCCCGTTGGTCCAATGGACCCGGTCGGACCAACTGGCCTGTTGGTCCAATAGACCCGGTTGGACCAACTGGCCTGTTGGTCCAATGGACCGGTCGGACCAACTGGCCTGTTGGTCCAATGGACCGGTTGGACCAACTGTCCTGGTGGTCCAATGGACCCGGTCGGACCAACTGGCCTGTTGGTCCAATGGACCCGGTTGGACCAACTCGCCTGTTGGTCCAATGGACCCGGTCGGACCAACTGGCCTGTTGGTCCAATGGACCCGGTCGGACCAACTGGCCTGTTGGTCCAATGGACCGGTCGGACCAACTGGCTTGTTGGTCCAATAGACCCGGTCGGACCAACTGGCCCGTTGGTCCTATGGACCGGTTGGACCAACTGGCCCGTTGGTCCAATGGACCGGTCGGACCAACTGGCCAGTTGGTCCAATGGACCGGTCGGACCAACTGGCCTGTTGGTCCAATGGACCCGGTTGGACCAACTGGCCTGATAGTCCAATGGACCCGGTCGGACCAACTGGCCTGTTGGTCCAATGGACCCGGTCGGACCAACTGGCCCGTTGGTCCAATGGACCGGTTGGACCAACTGTCCTGGTGGTCCAATGGACCCGGTCGGACCAACTGGCCTGTTGGTCCAATGGACCGGTCGGACCAACTGGCCTGTTGGTCCAATGGACCGGTTGGACCAACTGTCCTGGTGGTCCAATGGACCCGGTCGGACCAACTGGCCTGTTGGTCCAATGGACCGGTCGGACCAACTGGCCTGTTGGTCCAATGGACCCGGTCGGACCAACTGGCCTGTTGGTCCAATGGACCCGGTCGGACCAACTGGCCTGTTGGTCCAATGGACCCGGTCGGACCAACCGGCCCGTTGGTCCAATGGACCGGTCGGACCAACTGGCCCGTTGGTCCAATGGACCGGTCGGACCAACTGGCCAGTTGGTCCAATGGACCGGTCGGACCAACTGGCCTGTTGGTCCAATGGACCCGGTTGGACCAACTGGCCTGATAGTCCAATGGACCCGGTCGGACCAACTGGCCTGTTGGTCCAATGGACCCGGTCGGACCAACTGGCCCGTTGGTCCAATGGACCGGTTGGACCAACTGTCCTGATGGTCCAATGGACCCGGGTCGGACCAACTGGCCTGTTGGTCCAATGGACCGGTCGGACCAACTGGCCTGTTGGTCCAATGGACCGGTTGGACCAACTGTCCTGGTGGTCCAATGGACCCGGTCGGACCAACTGGCCTGTTGGTCCAATGGACCGGTCGGACCAACTGGCCTGTTGGTCCAATGGACCCGGTCGGACCAACTGGCCTGTTGGTCCAATGGACCCGGTCGGACCAACTGGCTTGTTGGTCCAATAGACCTGGTCGGACCAACTGGCCTGTTGGTCCAATGGACCCGGTCGGACCAACTGGCCCGTTGGTCCAATGGACCGGTCGGACCAACTGGCCAGTTGGTCCAATGGACCGGTCGGACCAACTGGCCTGTTGGTCCAATGGACCCGGTTGGACCAACTGGCCTGATAGTCCAATGGACCCGGTCGGACCAACTGGCCTGTTGGTCCAATGGACCCGGTCGGACCAACTGGCCCGTTGGTCCAATGGACCGGTTGGACCAACTGTCCTGATGGTCCAATGGACCGGTCGGACCACCTGGCCTGTTGGTCCAATGGACCGGTCGGACCAACTGGCCTGTTGGTCCAATGGACCGGTTGGACCAACTGTCCTGGTGGTCCAATGGACCCGGTCGGACCAACTGGCCTGTTGGTCCAATGGACCGGTCGGACCAACTGGCCTGTTGGTCCAATGGACCCGGTCGGACCAACTGGCCTGTTGGTCCAATGGACCCGGTCGGACCAACTGGCCTGTTGGTCCAATGGACCCGGTCGGACCAACTGGCCTGTTGGTCCAATGGACCCGGTTGGACCAACTGGCCCGTTGGTCCAATGGACCGGTCGGACCAACTGGCCAGTTGGTCCAATGGACCGGTCGGACCAACTGGCCTGTTGGTCCAATGGACCCGGTTGGACCAACTGGCCTGATAGTCCAATGGACCCGGTCGGACCAACTGGCCTGTTGGTCCAATGGACCCGGTCGGACCAACTGGCCCGTTGGTCCAATGGACCGGTTGGACCAACTGTCCTGATGGTCCAATGGACCCGGGTCGGACCAACTGGCCTGTTGGTCCAATGGACCCGGTCGGACCAACTGGCCCGTTGGTCCAATGGACCCGGTCGGACCAACTGGCCTGTTGGTCCAATAGACCCGGTTGGACCAACTGGCCTGTTGGTCCAATGGACCGGTTGGACCAACTGTCCTGGTGGTCCAATGGACCCGGGTCGGACCAACTGGCCTGTTGGTCCAATGGACCCGGTTGGACCAACTCGCCTGTTGGTCCAATGGACCGGTCGGACCAACTGGCCTGTTGGGACAATGGACCCGGTCGGACCAACTGGCCTGTTGGTCCAATGGACCGGTCGGACCAACTGGCTTGTTGGTCCAATAGACCCGGTCGGACCAACTGGCCCGTTGGTCCAATGGACCCGGTCGGACCAACTGGCCCGTTGGTCCAATGGACCGGTCGGACCAACTGGCCAGTTGGTCCAATGGACCGGTCGGACCAACTGGCCTGTTGGTCCAATGGACCCGGTTGGACCAACTGGCCTGATGGTCCAATGGACCCGGTCGGACCAACTGGCCTGTTGGTCCAATGGACCCGGTCGGACCAACTGGCCCGTTGGTCCAATGGACCGGTTGGACCAACTGTCCTGATGGTCCAATGGACCCGGGTCGGACCAACTGGCCTGTTGGTCCAATGGACCCGGTCGGACCAACTGGCCTGTTGGTCCAATGGACCCGGTCGGACCAACTGGCCTGTTGGTCCAATAGACCCGGTTGGACCAACTGGCCTATTGGTCCAATGGACCGGTCGGACCAACTGGCCTGTTGGTCCAATGGACCGGTCGGACCAATTGGCCTGTTGGTCCAATGGACCCGGTCGGACCAACTGGCCCGTTGGTCCAATGGACCCGGTTGGACCAACTGTCCTGGTTGTCCAAAAGACCCGGTCGGACCAACTAGCCTGTTGGTCCAATGGACCGGTCGGACCACCTGGCCTGTTGGTCCAATGGACCGGTCGGACCAACTGGCCTGTTGGTCCAATGGACCGGTTGGACCAACTGTCCTGGTGGTCCAATGGACCCGGTCGGACCAACTGGCCTGTTGGTCCAATGGACCGGTCGGACCAACTGGCCTGTTGGTCCAATGGACCCGGTCGGACCAACTGGCCTGTTGGTCCAATGGACCCGGTCGGACCAACTGGCCTGTTGGTCCAATGGACCCGGTCGGACCAACGGCCGTTGGTCCAATGGACCGGTCGGACCAACTGGCCCGTTGGTCCAATAGACCCGGTCGGACCAACTGGCCTGTTGGTCCAATAGACCCGGTTGGACCAACTGGCCTGTTGGTCCAATGGACCGGTCGGACCAACTGGCCTGTTGGTCCAATGGACCGGTTGGACCAACTGTCCTGGTGGTCCAATGGACCCGGGTCGGACCAACTGGCCTGTTGGTCCAATGGACCCGGTTGGACCAACTCGCCTGTTGGTCCAATGGACCCGGTCGGACCAACTGGCCTGTTGGGACAATGGACCCGGTCGGACCAACTGGCCTGTTGGTCCAATGGACCGGTCGGACCAACTGGCTTGTTGGTCCAATAGACCCGGTCGGACCAACTGGCCCGTTGGTCCTATGGACCGGTTGGACCAACTGGCCCGTTGGTCCAATGGACCGGTCGGACCAACTGGCCAGTTGGTCCAATGGACCGGTCGGACCAACTGGCCTGTTGGTCCAATGGACCCGGTTGGACCAACTGGCCTGATAGTCCAATGGACCCGGTCGGACCAACTGGCCTGTTGGTCCAATGGACCCGGTCGGACCAACTGGCCCGTTGGTCCAATGGACCGGTTGGACCAACTGTCCTGATGGTCCAATGGACCGGTCGGACCACCTGGCCTGTTGGTCCAATGGACCGGTCGGACCAACTGGCCTGTTGGTCCAATGGACCGGTTGGACCAACTGTCCTGGTGGTCCAATGGACCCGGTCGGACCAACTGGCCTGTTGGTCCAATGGACCGGTCGGACCAACTGGCCTGTTGGTCCAATGGACCCGGTCGGACCAACTGGCCTGTTGGTCCAATGGACCCGGTCGGACCAACTGGCCTGTTGGTCCAATGGACCCGGTCGGACCAACTGGCCTGTTGGTCCAATGGACCCGGTCGGACCAACTGGCCTGTTGGTCCAATAGACCCGGTCGGACCAACTGGCCTGTTGGTCCAATAGACCGGTTGGACCAACTGGCCTGTTGGTCCAATGGACCGGTCGGACCAACTGGCCTGTTGGTCCAATGGACCGGTTGGACCAACTGTCCTGGTGGTCCAATGGACCCGGTCGGACCAACTGGCCTGTTGGTCCAATGGACCCGGTTGGACCAACTCGCCTGTTGGTCCAATGGACCCGGTCGGACCAACTGGCCTGTTGGTCCAATGGACCCGGTCGGACCAACTGGCCTGTTGGTCCAATGGACCGGTTGGACCAACTCGCCTGTTGGTCCAATGGACCGGTCGGACCAACTGGCCTGTTGGTCCAATGGACCGGTCGGACCTACTGGCCTGTTGGTCCAATGGGCCGGTCGGACCACTGGCCTGTTGGTCCAATGGACCGGTTGGACCAACTGGCTTGTTGGTCCAATGGACCGGTCGGACCAACTGGCCCGTTGGTCCAATGGACCCGGTTGGACCAACTGTCCTGGTGGTCCAATGGACCCGGTCGGACCAACTGGCCTGTTGGTCCAATGGACCCGGTCGGACCAACTGGCCTGTTGGTCCAATGGACCGGTCGGACCAACTAGCCTGTTGGTCCAATGGACCGGTTGGACCAACTGTCCTGGTGGTCCAATGGACCCGGTTGGACCAACTGTCCTAGTGGTCCAATGGACCGGTCGGACCAACTGGCCTGTTGGTCCAATGGACCGGTCGGACCAACTGGCCTGTTGGTCCAATGGACCCGGTCGGACCAACTGGCCTGTTGGTCCAATGGACCCGGTCGGACCAACTGGCCTGTTGGTCCAATGGACCCGGTCGGACCAACTGGCCTGTTGGTCCAATGGACCCGGTCGGACCAACTGGCCCGTTGGTCCAATGGACCCGGTCGGACCAACTGGCCTGTTGGTCCAATGGACCGGTTGGACCAACTGTCCTGTTGGTCCAATGGACCGGTCGGACCAACTGTCCTGTTGGTCCAATGGACCGGTTGGACCAACTGTCCTGGTGGTCCAATGGACCCGGGTCGGACCAACTGGCCTGTTGGTCCAATGGACCCGGTTGGACCAACTCGCCTGTTGGTCCAATGGACCCGGTCGGACCAACTCGCCTGTTGGTCCAATGGACCCGGTCGGACCAACTGGCCTGTTGGTCCAATGGACCGGTTGGACCAACTCGCCTGTTGGTCCAATGGACCGGTCGGACCAACTCGCCTGTTGGTCCAATGGACCGGTCGGACCAACTGGCCTGTTGGTCCAATGGACCCGGTTGGACCAACTGTCCTGGTGGTCCAATGGACCCGGTTGGACCAACTGTCCTAGTGGTCCAATGGACCGGTCGGACCAACTGGCCTGTTGGTCCAATGGACCGGTCGGACCAACTGGCCTGTTGGTCCAATGGACCCGGTCGGACCAACTGGCCTGTTGGTCCAATGGACCCGGTCGGACCAACTGGCCTGTTGGTCCAATGGACCCGGTCGGACCAACTGGCCTGTTGGTCCAATGGACCGGTCGGACCAACTGGCCTGTTGGTCCAATGGACCGGTCGGACCACCTGGCCTGTTGGTCCAATGGACCGGTTGGACCAACTGGACTGTTGGTCCAATGGACCCGGTCGGACCAACTGGCCCGTTGGTCCAATGGACCCGGTTGGACCAACTGTCCTGGTGGTCCAATGGACCCGGTCGGACCAACTGGCCTGTTGGTCCAATGGACCCGGTCGGACCAACTGGCCTGTTGGTCCAATGGACCGGTCGGACCAACTGGACTGTTGGTCCAATGGACCGGTTGGACCAACTGTCCTGGTGGTCCAATGGACCCGGTTGGACCAACTGTCCTAGTTGGTCCAATGGACCGGTCGGACCAACTGGCCTGTTGGTCCAATGGACCGGTCGGACCAACTGGCCTGTTGGTCCAATGGACCCGGTCGGACCAACTGGCCTGTTGGTCCAATGGACCCGGTCGGACCAACTGGCTTGTTGGTCCAATGGACCCGGTCGGACCAACTGGCCTGTTGGTCCAATGGACCCGGTCGGACCAACTGGCCCGTTGGTCCAATGGACCCGGTCGGACCAACTGGCCTGTTGGTCCAATGGACCGGTCGGACCAACTGTCCTGTTGGTCCAATGGACCGGTCGGACCAACTGTCCTGTTGGTCCAATGGACCGGTTGGACCAACTGTCCTGGTGGTCCAATGGACCCGGGTCGGACCAACTGGCCTGTTGGTCCAATGGACCCGGTTGGACCAACTGTCCTGGTGGTCCAATGGACCCGGTCGGACCAACTGGCCTGTTGGTCCAATGGACCCGGTCGGACCAACTGGCCTGTTGGTCCAATGGACCGGTCGGACCAACTGGCCAGTTGGTCCAATGGACCGGTCGGACCAACTGGCCTGTTGGTCCAATGGACCCGGTTGGACCAACTGGCCTGATAGTCCAATGGACCCGGTCGGACCAACTGGCCTGTTGGTCCAATGGACCCGGTCGGACCAACTGGCCCGTTGGTCCAATGGACCGGTTGGACCAACTGTCCTGATGGTCCAATGGACCCGGGTCGGACCAACTGGCCTGTTGGTCCAATGGACCCGGTCGGACCAACTGGCCCGTTGGTCCAATGGACCCGGTCGGACCAACTGGCCTGTTGGTCCAATAGACCCGGTTGGACCAACTGGCCTGTTGGTCCAATGGACCGGTTGGACCAACTGTCCTGGTGGTCCAATGGACCCGGGTCGGACCAACTGGCCTGTTGGTCCAATGGACCGGTTGGACCAACTCGCCTGTTGGTCCAATGGACCCGGTCGGACCAACTGGCCTGTTGGGACAATGGACCCGGTCGGACCAACTGGCCTGTTGGTCCAATGGACCGGTCGGACCAACTGGCTTGTTGGTCCAATAGACCCGGTCGGACCAACTGGCCCGTTGGTCCTATGGACCGGTTGGACCAACTGGCCCGTTGGTCCAATGGACCGGTCGGACCAACTGGCCAGTTGGTCCAATGGACCGGTCGGACCAACTGGCCTGTTGGTCCAATGGACCCGGTTGGACCAACTGGCTGATGGTCCATGGACCCGGTTGGACCAACTGTCCTGTTGGTCCAATGGACCGGTCGGACCAACTGGCCCGTTGGTCCAATGGACCGGTTGGACCAACTGTCCTGATGGTCCAATGGACCCGGGTCGGACCAACTGGCCTGTTGGTCCAATGGACCGGTCGGACCAACTGGCCTGTTGGTCCAATAGACCCGGTCGGACCAACTGGCCTGTTGGTCCAATGGACCGGTTGGACCAACTGGCCTATTGGTCCAATGGACCCGGTCGGACCAACTGGCCTGTTGGTCCAATGGACCGGTCGGACCAACTGGCCTGTTGGTCCAATAGACCCGGTCGGACCAACTGGCCCGTTGGTCCAATGGACCGGTTGGACCAACTGTCCTGTTGGTCCAATAGACCCGGTCGGACCAACTAGCCTGTTGGTCCAATGGACCGGTCGGACCAACTGGCCTGTTGGTCCAATGGACCGGTTGGACCAAGTGGCCTGTTGGTCCAATGGACCGGTTGGACCAACTGTCCTGGTGGTCCAATGGACCCGGTCGGACCAACTGGCCTGTTGGTCCAATGGACCGGTCGGACCAACTGGCCTGTTGGTCCAATGGACCCGGTCGGACCAACTGGCCTGTTGGTCCAATGGACCCGGTCGGACCAACTGGCCTGTTGGTCCAATGGACCCGGTCGGACCAACTGGCCTGTTGGTCCAATGGACCCGGTCGGACCAACTGGCCTGTTGGTCCAATAGACCGGTCGGACCAACTGGCCTGTTGGTCCAATAGACCCGGTTGGACCAACTGGCCTGTTGGTCCAATGGACCGGTCGGACCAACTGGCCTGTTGGTCCAATGGACCGGTTGGACCAACTGTCCTGGTGGTCCAATGGACCCGGGTCGGACCAACTGGCCTGTTGGTCCAATGGACCGGTTGGACCAACTCGCCTGTTGGTCCAATGGACCCGGTCGGACCAACTGGCCTGTTGGTCCAATGGACCCGGTCGGACCAACTGGCCTGTTGGTCCAATGGACCGGTCGGACCAACTGGCTTGTTGGTCCAATGGACCGGTCGGACCAACTGGCCCGTTGGTCCTATGGACCGGTCGGACCAACTGGCCCGTTGGTCCAATGGACCGGTCGGACCAACTGGCCAGTTGGTCCAATGGACCGGTCGGACCAACTGGCCTGTTGGTCCAATGGACCCGGTTGGACCAACTGGCCTGATAGTCCAATGGACCCGGTCGGACCAACTGGCCTGTTGGTCCAATGGACCCGGTCGGACCAACTGGCCCGTTGGTCCAATGGACCGGTTGGACCAACTGTCCTGATGGTCCAATGGACCCGGGTCGGACCAACTGGCCTGTTGGTCCAATGGACCGGTCGGACCAACTGGCCTGTTGGTCCAATGGACCGGTTGGACCAACTGTCCTGGTGGTCCAATGGACCCGGTCGGACCAACTGGCCTGTTGGTCCAATGGACCGGTCGGACCAACTGGCCTGTTGGTCCAATGGACCGGTCGGACCAACTGGCCTGTTGGTCCAATGGACCCGGTCGGACCAACTGGCCTGTTGGTCCAATGGACCCGGTCGGACCAACTGGCCTGTTGGTCCAATGGACCCGGTCGGACCAACTGGCCTGTTGGTCCAATAGACCGGTCGGACCAACTGGCCTGTTGGTCCAATAGACCCGGTTGGACCAACTGGCCTGTTGGTCCAATGGACCGGTCGGACCAACTGGCCTGTTGGTCCAATGGACCGGTTGGACCAACTGTCCTGGTGGTCCAATGGACCCGGGTCGGACCAACTGGCCTGTTGGTCCAATGGACCGGTTTGACCAACTGGCCTGTTGGTCCAATGGACCCGGTCGGACCAACTGGCCTGTTGGTCCAATGGACCCGGTCGGACCAACTGGCCTGTTGGTCCAATGGACCGGTCGGACCAACTGGCTTGTTGGTCCAATAGACCCGGTCGGACCAACTGGCCCGTTGGTCCTATGGACCCCGTCGGACCAACTGGCCCGTTGGTCCAATGGACCGGTCGGACCAACTGGCCAGTTGGTCCAATGGACCGGTCGGACCAACTGGCCTGTTGGTCCAATGGACCCGGTTGGACCAACTGGCCTGTTGGTCCAATGGACCCGGTCGGACCAACTGGCCTGTTGGTCCAATGGACCCGGTCGGACCAACTGGCCCGTTGGTCCAATGGACCGGTTGGACCAACTGTCCTGATGGTCCAATGGACCCGGGTCGGACCAACTGGCCTGTTGGTCCAATGGACCGGTCGGACCAACTGGCCTGTTGGTCCAATAGACCGGTCGGACCAACTGGCCTGTTGGTCCAATAGACCCGGTTGGACCAACTGGCCTGTTGGTCCAATGGACCGGTCGGACCAACTGGCCTGTTGGTCCAATGGACCGGTTGGACCAACTGTCCTGGTGGTCCAATGGACCCGGGTCGGACCAACTGGCCTGTTGGTCCAATGGACCCGGTTGGACCAACTCGCCTATTGGTCCAATGGACCGGTCGGACCAACTGGCCTGTTGGGACAATGGACCCGGTCGGACCAACTGGCCTGTTGGTCCAATGGACCGGTCGGACCAACTGGCTTGTTGGTCCAATAGACCCGGTCGGACCAACTGGCCCGTTGGTCCATGGACCGGTTGGACCAACTGGCCCGTTGGTCCAATGGACCGGTCGGACCAACTGGCCTGTTGGTCCAATGGATCGGTCGGACCAACTGGCCTGTTGGTCCAATGGACCCGGTCGGACCAACTGGTCTGTTGGTCCAATGGACCGGTTGGACCAACTGGCCTGTTGGTCCAATGGACCCGGTCGGACCAACTGGCCCGTTGGTCCAATGGACCGGTTGGACCAACTGTCCTGATGGTCCAATGGACTCGGTCGGACCAACTGGCCTGTTGGTCCAATGGACCGGTTGGACCAACTGGCCTGTTGGTCCAATGGACCCGGTCGGACCAACTGGCCTGTTGGTCCAATGGACCGGTCGGACCAACTGGCCTGTTGGTCCAATGGACCGGTTGGACCAACTGGCCTGTTGGTCCAATGGACCGGTCGGACCAACTCGCCTGTTGGTCCAATGGACCGGTCGGACCACCTGGCCTGTTGGTCCAATGGACCGGTTGGACCAACTGGACTGTTGGTCCAATGGACCCGGTCGGACCAACTGGCCCGTTGGTCCAATGGACCGGTTGGACCAACTGTCCTGTTGGTCCAATGGACCGGTCGGACCAACTGGCCTGTTGGTCCAATGGACCCGGTCGGACCAACTGGCCTGTTGGTCCAATGGACCGGTCGGACCAACTAGCCTGTTGGTCCAATGGACCCGGTTGGACCAACTGTCCTGGTGGTCCAATGGACCCGTTGACCAACTGTCCTGTTGGTCCAATGGACCGGTCGGACCAACTGGCCTGTTGGTCCAATGGACCGGTCGGACCAACTGGCCTGTTGGTCCAATGGACCGGTCGGACCAACTGGCCTGTTGGTCCAATGGACCCGGTCGGACCAACTGGCCTGTTGGTCCAATGGACCCGGTCGGACCAACTGGCCTGTTGGTCCAATGGATCGGTCGGACCAACTGGCCTGTTGGTCCAATGGACCGGTCGGACCAACTGGCCTGTTGGTCCAATGGACCCGGTCGGACCAACTGTCCTGTTGGTCCAATGGACCGGTTGGACCAACTGTCCTGTTGGTCCAATGGACCGGTGGACCAACTGTCCTGGTTGGTCCAATGGACCGGGTCGGACCAACTGGCCTGTTGGTCCAATGGACCGGTTGGACCAACTTGCCTGTTGGTCCAATGGACCGGTCGGACCAACTCGCCTGTTGGTCCAATGGACCCGGTCGGACCAACTGGCCTGTTGGTCCAATGGACCCGGTTGGACCAACTCGCCTGTTGGTCCAATGGACCGGTCGGACCAACTGGCCTGTTGGTCCAATGGACCGGTCGGACCAACTGGCCTGTTGGTCCAATGGACCGGTCGGACCAACTGGCCTGTTGGTCCAATGGACCGGTCGGACCAACTGGCCTGTTGGTCCAATGGACTGGTCGGACCAACTGGCCTGTTGGTCCAATAGACCCGGTCGGACCCACTGGCCTGTTGGTCCAATGGACCCGGTCGGACCAACTGGCCTGTTGGTCCAATGGACCCGGTCGGACCAACTGGCCTGTTGGTCCAATGGACCGGTCGGACCAACTGGCCTGTTGGTCCAATGGACTGGTCGGACCAACTGGCCTGGTGGTCCAATGGACCCGGTGGACCAACTGCCTAGTGGTCCAATGGATCGGTCGGACCAACTGGCCTGTTGGTCCAATGGACCGGTCGGACCAACTGGCCTGTTGGTCCAATGGACCCGGTCGGACCACTGGCCTGTTGGTCCAATGGACCGGTCGGACCAACTGGCCTGTTGGTCCAATGGACCCGGTCGGACCAACTGGCCTGTTGGTCCAATGGACCGGTCGGACCAACTGGCCCGTTGGTCCAATGGACCGGTCGGACCACTGGCCTGTTGGTCCAATGGACCGGTTGGACCAACTGGCCTGTTGGTCCAATAGACCCGGTCGGACCAACTGGCCCGTTGGTCCAATGGACCGGTTGGACCAACTGTCCTGGTGGTCCAATGGACCCGGTCGGACCAACTGGCCTGGTGGTCCAATGGACCCGGTCGGACCAACTGGCCTGTTGGTCCAATGGACCGGTCGGACCAACTAGCCTGTTGGTCCAATGGACCCGGTTGGACCAACTGTCCTGTTGGTCCAATGGACCGGTTGGACCAACTGTCCTAGTGGTCCAATGGACGGTCGGGACCAACTGGCCTGTTGGTCCAATGGACCGGTCGGACCAACTGGCCTGTTGGTCCAATGGACCCGGTCGACCAACTGGCCTGTTGGTCCAATGGACCCGGTCGGACCAACTGGCCTGTTGGTCCAATGGACCCGGTCGGACCAACTGGCCTGTTGGTCCAATGGACCCGGTCGGACCAACTGGCCCGTTGGTCCAATGGACCCGGTCGGACCAACTGGCCTGTTGGTCCAATGGACCGGTTGGACCAACTGTCCTGTTGGTCCAATGGACCGGTCGGACCAACTGTCCTGTTGGTCCAATGGACCGGTTGGACCAACTGTCCTGGTGGTCCAATGGACCCGGGTCGGACCAACTGGCCTGTTGGTCCAATGGACCCGGTTGGACCAACTCGCCTGTTGGTCCAATGGACCGGTCGGACCAACTCGCCTGTTGGTCCAATGGACCCGGTCGGACCAACTGGCCTGTTGGTCCAATGGCCCGGTTGGACCAACTCGCCTGTTGGTCCAATGGACCGGTCGGACCAACTGGCCTGTTGGTCCAATGGACCGGTCGGACCAACTGGTCTGTTGGTCCAATGGACCGGTCGGACCAACTGGTCTGTTGGTCCAATGGACCGGTCGGACCAACTGGCCCGTTGGTCCAATGGACCGGTCGGACCAACTGGCCTGTTGGTCCAATGGACCGGTCGGACCAACTGGCCTGTTGGTCCAATGGACCGGTCGGACCAACTGGCCTGTTGGTCCAATAGACCCGGTCGGACCAACTGGCCTGTTGGTCCAATGGACCCGGTCGGACCAACTGGCCTGTTGGTCCAATGGACCCGGTCGGACCAACTGGCCTGTTGGTCCAATGGACCGGTCGACAACTGGCCTGTTGGTCCAATGGACCGGTCGGACCAACTGGCCTGTTGGTCCAATGGACCCGGTCGGACCAACTGGCCTGATGGTCCAATGGACCCGTTGGACCAACTGGCCTGTTGGTCCAATGGACCCGGTCGGACCAACTGTCCTGTTGGTCCAATGGACCGGTTGGACCAACTGGCCTGTTGGTCCAATGGACCGGGTCGGACCAACTGGCCTGTTGGTCCAATGGACCCGGTTGGACCAACTTGCCTGTTGGTCCAATGGACCGGTCGGACCAACTGGCCTGTTGGTCCAATGGACCCGGTCGGACCAACTGGCCTGTTGGTCCAATGG
The DNA here is from genome assembly GCA_947470075.1 of Closterium sp. Yama58-4. Lineage (NCBI taxonomy): Eukaryota > Viridiplantae > Streptophyta > Zygnematophyceae > Desmidiales > Closteriaceae > Closterium > Closterium sp. Yama58-4. The sequence continues at coordinate 3,643 of CANIUD010000751.1, read as the reverse complement.
ACCGGTTGGACCAACTGGCCTGTTGGTCCAATGGACCGGTCGGACCAACTCGCCTGTTGGTCCAATGGACCGGTCGGACCAACTGGCCTGTTGGTCCAATGGACCGGTTGGACCAACTGGATTGTTGGTCCAATGGACCTGGTCGGACCAACTGCCCGTTGGTCCAATGGACCCGGGTCGGACCCTGGTCCTGTTGGTCCAATGGACCGGTCGGACCAACTGGCCTGTTGGTCCAATGGACCCGGTCGGACCAACTGGCCTGTTGGTCCAATGGACCGGTCGGACCAACTGGACTGTTGGTCCAATGGACCGGTTGGACCAACTGTCCTGGTGGTCCAATGGACCCGGTTGGACCAACTGTCCTGTTGGTCCAATGGACCGGTCGGACCAACTGGCCTGTTGGTCCAATGGACCGGTCGGACCAACTGGCCTGTTGGTCCAATGGACCCGGTCGGACCAACTGGCCTGTTGGTCCAATGGACCCGGTCGGACCAACTGGCCTGTTGGTCCAATGGACCGGTCGGACCAACTGGCCTGTTGGTCCAATGGACCCGGTCGGACCAACTGGCCGTTGTCCAATGGACCCGGTCGGACCAACTGGCCTGTTGGTCCAATGGACCGGTCGGACCAACTGGCCTGTTGGTCCAATGGACCGGTCGGACCAACTGGCCTGTTGGTCCAATGGACCCGGTCGGACCAACTGGCCTGTTGGTCCAATGGACCCGGTCGGACCAACTGGCCTGTTGGTCCAATGGACCGGTCGGACCAACTGGCCTGTTGGTCCAATGGACCCGGTCGGACCAACTGGCCTGTTGGTCCAATGGACCCGGTCGGACCAACTGGCCTGTTGGTCCAATGGACCGGTTGGACCAACTGTCCTGTTGGTCCAATGGACCGGTCGGACCAACTGTCCTGTTGGTCCAATGGACCGGTTGGACCAACTGTCCTGGTGTCCAATGGACCCGGGTCGGACCAACTGGCCTGTTGGTCCAATGGACCCGGTCGGACCAACTGGCCTGTTGGTCCAATGGACCCGGTCGGACCAACTGGCCTGTTGGTCCAATGGACCGGTCGGACCAACTCGCCTGTTGGTCCAATGGACCGGTCGGACCAACTGGCCTGTTGGTCCAATGGACCGGTTGGACCAACTGGCCTGTTGGTCCAATGGACCGGTCGGACCAACTGGCCTGTTGGTCCAATGGACCGGTCGGACCAACTGGCCTGTTGGTCCAATGGACCGGTCGGACCACCTGGCCTGTTGGTCCAATGGACCGGTCGGACCAACTGGCCTGTTGGTCCAATGGACCGGTCGGACCAACTGGCCTGTTGGTCCAATGGACCGGTCGGACCAACTGGCCTGTTGGTCCAATGGACCGGTCGGACCAACTGGCTTGTTGGTCCAATGGACCCGGTCGGACCAACTGGCCTGTTGGTCCAATGGACCCGGTCGGACCAACTGGCCTGTTGGTCCAATGGACCCGGTCGGACCAACTGGCCTGTTGGTCCAATGGACCGGTCGGACCAACTGGCCTGTTGGTCCAATGGACCGGTCGGACCAACTGGCTTGTTGGTCCAATGGACCGGTCGGACCAACTGGCCTGGTGGTCCAATGGACCCGGTCGGACCAACTGGCCTGTTGGTCCAATGGACCGGTCGGACCAACTGGCCTGTTGGTCCAATGGACCGGTCGGACCAACTGGCCTGTTGGTCCAATGGACCGGTCGGACCAACTGGCCTGTTGGTCCAATGGACCGGGTCGGACCAACTGGCCTGTTGGTCCAATAGACCCGGTCGGACCAACTGGCCTGTTGGTCCAATGGACCCGGTCGGACCAACTGGCCTGTTGGTCCAATGGACCCGGTCGGACCAACTGGCCTGTTGGTCCAATGGACCCGGTCGGACCAACTGGCCTGTTGGTCCAATGGACCCGTTGGACCAACTGGCCTGTTGGTCCAATGGACCGGTCGGACCAACTGGCCTGTTGGTCCAATGGACCGGTCGGACCACCTGGCCTGTTGGTCCAATGGACCGGTCGGACCAACTGGCCTGTTGGTCCAATGGACTGGTCGGACCAACTGGCCTGTTGGTCCAATGGACCGGGTTGGACCAACTGGCCTGTTGGTCCAATGGACCGGTCGGACCACTGGCCTGTTGGTCCAATGGACCGGTCGGACCACCTGGCCTGTTGGTCCAATGGACCGGTTGGACCAACTGTCCTGGTGGTCCAATGGACCCGTCGGACCAACTGGCCTGTTGGTCCAATGGACCGGTTGGACCAACTGGCCTGTTGGTCCAATGGACCGGTCGGACCAACTGGTCTGTTGGTCCAATGGACCGGTTGGACCAACTGGCCTGATAGTCCAATGGACCCGGTCGGACCAACTGGCCTGTTGGTCCAATGGATGGGTTGGACCAACTGGCCTGATAGTCCAATGGACCGGTTGGACCAACTTGCCTGTTGGTCCAATGGACCGGTTGGACCAACTAGCGTGTTGGTCCAATGGACCGGTTGGACCAACTTGCCTGTTGGTCCAATGGACCGGTCGGACCAACTGGCCTGTTGGTCCAATGGACCCGGTCGGTCTGACTGGCCTGTTGGTCCAATGGACCCGGTTGGACCAACTAGCCTGATAGTCCAATGGACCGGTCGGACCAACTGGCTTGTTGGTCCAATGGACCGGTCGGACCAACTGGCCTGATAGTCCAATGTCCGGTCGGACCATTTGGCCCGTTGGTCCAATGGACCCGGTCGGACCAACTGGCCCGTTGGTCCAATGGACCGGTCGGACCAACTGGCCAGTTGGTCCAATGGACGGGTCGGACCAACTGGCCTGTTGGTCCAATGGACCGGTCGGACCAACTGGCCTGTTGGTCCAATGGATCGGTCGGACCAACTGGCCTGTTGGTCCAATGGACCGGTCGGACCAACTGGCCTGTTGGTCCAATGGACCCGGTCGGACTGACTGGCCTGTGGTCCAATGGACCCGGTTGGACCAACTGGCCTGATGGTCCAAGTCCCGGTCGGACCAACTGGCCCGTTGGTCCAATGGACCGGTCGGACCAACTGGCCTGTTGGTCCAATGGACCGGTCGGACCAACTGGCCTGTTGGTCCAATGGATCGGTCGGACCAACTGGCCTGTTGGTCCAATGGACCGGTCGGACCAACTGGCCTGTTGGTCCAATGGACCGGTCGGACCAACTGGACTGTTGGTCCAATGGACGCGGTTGGACTAACTAGCCGATAGTCCAATGTCCCGGTCGGACCAACTGGCCTGTTGGTCCAATGGACCCGGTCGGACCAACTGGCCGTTGGTCCTATGGACCGGTTGGACCAACTGGCCAGTTGGTCCAATGGACCGGTCGGACCAACTGGCGTGTTGGTCCAATGGACCGGTCGGACCAACTGGCCTGTTGGTCCAATGGACCGGTTGGATCAACTGGCCTGTTGGTCCAATGGACCCGGTCGGACCAACTGGCCCGTTGGTCCAATGGACCCGGTTGGACCAACTGTCCTGTTGGTCCAATGGACCGGTCGGACCAACTGGCCTGTTGGTCCAATGGACCGGTCGGACCAACTGGCCTGTTGGTCCAATGGGCCGGTCGGACCAACTGGCCTGTTGGTCCATTGGACCGGTCGGACCA
>CANIUD010000749.1:0-362957 GCA_947470075.1 Closterium sp. Yama58-4 | reverse complement strand
GGGGGAGAAAGTGCGCTGCACTGTTTTCCTTCGGCATTTTCTTCGTCACGATTTCTGACTTGTCAGAATGGCGTCAGCACGACGTACGACCGCGATTGCCTTCATCGAAATCAATGGTTCCTGTACATCGCGACTGATCACCGCGTCAGCAGGTTCCCCCCAAGTTCGCGTCATAGTCGACCGTCAGATCGACTTCAAAGTGCATCAACGGCTTGAATTCCAACTTTCAGTTCGTTTTCGTCAGAAGTGTTCGCGTCCGTCAGATCGATAGAAGGGTTGTACCCGCTATAGAGCACCCCACTACAGGCTAGAACAAATATGCGGACAATAATTATAATGTGCTCCCCACGAAACAATTTGTCCTGTACATGTGGAGCCTCTAACTGTACTTGTCAAATTTCTTCGAAATCTGTGCAGGGGAGGAAGGAGCACCTTGGCATGCAAAGGATGGTGTTCCGTTTTCCAGTGACGCATTTGTTGCTGTGGCCAAGGTCTGGGCAGGAGCGAAATCCAGCAACGCAATTATTGGTCTGCAAGGCGAACAACTGTGCCTCAGCCTTGCTGTTGTAAGTGTTTTCTAAAAATGCAGTGTCCATTTTTTGTTAACCAATCCGCTAACCATAAGAACCTTTTTAATACAACAGGTGCGCTACAAGCTTCGGAATCCGACATCTGTTAAGACCAAACTGGAGCGCTTGGGTGATCCTGATGCCATCTCTCGCCAAGCGCGCGTCGTCCAGCGAATCATCAACCGTGTTCAGCCTGTACGTGGTCCAGATGGTGGCCTTTTCATTGGCCGTCCTTACCTTCTCAACTGGACTGAAGTCTCCATGGATGTGCTTGATAATGATCTTGCTGGGGATGAGGATGAGGTGCCTGAGTAAGGGATGACACTGGAAGGACATGGGGTGTAGGAGTTATTCCAGTGGGTTTTGTTTTGCTTTGTTTCTTTTTATATAACAATGTATTAACTTTTATTTTAATAAAAATCTCTTTTTTTTGCTTATTTAAATTGTATTTAATGACTACTGTTGTATGGAATTTCTTTGTTACAAATGGTGTTTATGATTATTGGTGTAGATTAATTGTATGTGTAACAAAAGTACAAATCATTCAGTAATAGCAACAGGAGGCATATATCGAATTCCTTGTTTACCAGCACTCGTTACATGCACGCCCTATTCGCGAATAGCACCCCCATTTCGGGGTTTTTGTTCCCTTTAATGTTTTCGGATTTATAGTTAAAGTTTGAGTGAGTGTAAGGAATTACAATTCCTTACTGTACTCGCATTTTAGCGAGTACAATCCGAACACCACGCGTCAGCCTGGTTCGGCCTACTTTTCCGCCCCGAACCACTTCCGAGTCGCCACCGCTCCAATCGCAACACTTCCCGATCCATCCTAGCCCGACCCCTTCGCCTAGCTAGGGTTCCCCTTATAAAACCTCGTCACTTTCCTTGTATCGTCATTCAGTAGTTCATTCATTCTCGTTATTCGTTTTACTGCGCACTCTGCAAGTTCATTCATAACACCTGGTATCAGAGCTACTTTCCTAGCCTACCCCGCTTTTTAGAGTGTAATACCCCTCGGGGGGGGGACGAGGAAGGATGTCTTGGGGTCCAGGAGTTGCGTAGGCCGGCCAAGAGAACTAGTTAGTTGCTCTTCGCGGCGATGTTTTTACGGGCACTCCTTGGGCACCGCCAGATCCTTAGCTCGAACGGTCGCGATCGACCGTGACCTCCCCCCCCCCCGGGCAACGGACAGCTGTAGCTGTCGCGACATTGAACGTGAGTTTTTTCCGCTGCGTCGCGACGATTTCGGAGTTATTTTCGTGTGGCAGCTGGCGTTAGCGGACCTGCGTCGACGGCTGCACGAAGATTTCGGAGTCGTCGTCTTGTGCGGCAGTTGACGTGGGTCGTCGTCAACTTGCGCGCGACATTTTCGGAGTGTTGCACCTATTGACAACAGACATGCAGCACTGTGGGCGACAATTTCGGAACTGTTGAAGAAAAAACAAGGGGCAACTGTACGGACTCGCCAGGCGCTAAAGTAATTGCGTCTGAAAAAGCTGGTGACGAGGAGAGACGCCACGAGGACTGCCCGATTTATGCGGGAGTCAACTGCCGTCCCGCCCGACCTGTTAAGTGCAGCGGCCTTTACTGCATTGGCGGGCGCGTCATCAACGTTTTCGGCAGAAGTGCATGTGGACAGACGGGAGCTTTGGACCCGCCGACACTTACGGGCTGCAACAAACAACGGAGTGGCTAAATCGCACATAGCGGAGTGGGACGCAGGCGGCGAGGGCAATTTGGGCCGGACACTCGAAAAATCCTCGTTCGACGCTGCGTGCCTGGAGTTGTTGCCAGCTGTTCGACCGTTTCGAGATCGGTTTCCCCGTCCCGGGAAGTCGTTTTCGGGGACAGCCGCAACAGCCCACGGTTAAACGGTGTTCAACGTACTACCCCGCCAATTTCGGAGGTGTGTGGTACAGGCCGCCGGGACACACGAGACGAAACTGCCCAGCGGCTAAGCGGGGGGTTGAAGAACGGGGTGGGGAGCAGATTAAACGCCGGTGGAACCGATCTGCGGCCCTACTTCGCCCGAACCTCACCATCCCCACCGATTACTGGTTCCGACTCATGCAGTCGACCTTTTTCGGATGAATAACGGGGGTGAACACGTGCCTACCCTGTGCTGGTTAAAGGCACCTGGTTTGGTGCTCGTTCGACAGCTGTACGAAAATACCAAAAAAAAAGGAGTTCGCGGCACTGTTCTACTCCGACAAAAGCGGGCTGGGTGAACGGCACGCGAAAAAGTCGGGGAACTGCGATGACAACAACGGTGCAGTTTACTGGTTTCTCCTGACCCGGACGTCTACATGAGTTGACTGCGCAGCGGCGAAGCTGAGACCCGGAACCTGCGGTATTACGTGGCGTGATAGGCTGGTGGGCTGCAAAGCGGTCGGGTGCGAGCTTTTTAAATAAAACTGCCCCGACTCCGATAGCATTTGCGCCTGCACCGTAGCCGGATTATCGCGCGGGGCATCATCGACAATACCCCATCCGACAAAAGCGGACGCTGGGTGAACGGCGGGAAGCGAAATTGTCGGGGGGTGAAGACAAAAAAAAAAAGTTGTGGAGGGAAAGTTGTGGGTGATCCAGCAGATCTCTTGAGTGAGAGGTTGAGAACGTGCACCACTCCACCGCGAATTTCGGAGTCTATTTGGTAGACCTTCGAAAGGGTTTGATATTTATACATGGAGGCGCGGCGAGGGGTGCATCGCCAAGGATACCTGGGATTCGTTAAGTGGCTTCGACGGGTATGAAGATGGGTGAACATCGGAGTACCAGGGTTAACGGCGGAAACGTCGGGGCTACACGGCGGAAAATAACTTCGGGACTGCTGCCTCAACCGTGATTTTCGGGTGATTACGACACAAAACAAAAGGGTGGAATCGAGGGTGTTCAATAACACGCCTCCGGAAATTCTTCAGTATACGTGGGAGCAGCCGGAAGCTTCAAAAAATTCCTGCCAACGACGAGCAATCTACCACGTCTGCAAAGCGCTGGCGGGAGAATCGTGGTTTTCAGTTAAACAACATTGGCAGGAGCAGTTCGACGACAAGGTCGTAGGCGTTGAGGCGCGCTAGGCTTGTCAGAATACTAGGAGTTGGTAGGGCCTAGGCTTAGTAGCCTAGGCCCACACATAGAGTAGGTAGGTTGTGCCCTAGAGCTAGGGTTTGGGGTATACGAAGGAGAATTGGAGAAGTGAGAATGGGAATGATGGATTGAACTAGCAAGCAGCAGGATACATATAGGAAACCCTAAGGGGTTGTACTCACTATTGAGCACCCCACTGCAGGCTAGACAAATAACATAATCTGACACACCCCCATAGCCAAAGTGGGGTGTAATCAGCACACGTGAGAAGTCACAGCAATAGTTCACAATTATCAGCAAAGCTAGTGGCAGTCACAGGAGGCCAGTGAGGAGGAGGAGGAACTGTGGAGGGAGAGAAGAGAGGAGGCGACTACTGAAGTTGCAGACACACGGGCACCAGGAGCACCAGGCTGCAACCTCCTCCAACTGTCTCACTCCCCCCTACACACACCCCCAGGGTCACCACTCGCTCCACGCCCACATCACCCCCCTAGCGCCACTCCCTCGTCTCCCACACATCCACCCCCGCAGCGGCAGCTGCAGCAGTGGGAGACGGAGGAGAAGGAAGGGGCGACGCACACGGAGCACCCCCACACCCGCCACCCCCACACCCTCCTGTCCAGGGGACCCAGGGGGGGGGGGGGGGGGGGGGCGGGGCGGGAGAGCGCACGAGGGCGCAGGCAACCGCGCGTGCAGAGCAACAGCGCGGAGCAGGTAGGGTAGAGCGCACGAGGGCGCGGGCAACCGCGCGTGCAGAGCAACAGCGCGGAGCAGGTAGGGTAGAGCGCACGAGGGCGCGGGCAACCGCGCGTGCAGAGCAACAGCGCGGAGCAGGTAGGGTAGAGCGCACGAGGGCGCGGGCAACCGCGCGTGCAGAGCAACGAGCAGGTAGGGTAGTAGTAGAGCGCACGAGGGCGCGGGTAGTAGTAGAGCGCACGAGGGCTCGAGCAGTAGGGCGCACGAGGGCGCGGGCAGCAGCAGAGCGCACGAGGGCGCGGGTAGTAGTAGAGCGCACGAGGGCGCGGGTAGTAGTAGAGCGCACGAGGGCGCGGGTAGTAGTAGAGCGCACGAGGGCGCGGGTGAGACAGAGCGCACGAGGGCGCAGAGAGCACGGGCAGCTGCTGCAGAGGTCCAGGGGCCAGGGGCGGCTGCTGCAGTGGCGGGCGACTCCAGGGGCGGCTGCTGCAGTGGCGGGCGACTCCAGGGGCGGCTGCTGCAGTGGCGGGCGGCTCCAGGGGCGGCTGCTGCAGTGGCGGGCGACTCCAGGGGCGGCTGCTGCAGTGGCGGGCGGCTCCAGGGGCGGCTGCTGCAGTGGCGGGCGACTCCAGGGGCGGCTGCTACAGTGGCGGGCGGCTCCAGGGGCGGCTGCTGCAGTGGCGGGCGACTCCAGGGGCGGCTGCTGCAGTGGCGGGCGGCTCCAGGGGCGGCTGCTGCAGGGGCGGCTGCTGCTGTGGCGGGCGACTCCAGGGGCGGCTGCTGCAGGGGCGGCTGCTCCAGGGGCGGCTGCTGCTGTGGCGGGCGACTCCAGGGGCGGCTGCTGCAGTGGCGGGCGACTCCAGGGGCGGCTGCTGCAGTGGCGGGCGGCTCCAGGGGCGGCTGCTGCAGGGGCGGCTGCTCCAGGGGCGGCTGCTGCTGTGGCGGGCGACTCCAGGGGCGGCTGCTGCAGTGGCGGGCGACTCCAGGGGCGGCTGCTGCAGTGGCGGGCGGCTCGAGGCGCGGGCTGGCCTGGCGCAGTCCGTACGGGCCGCGCGCGGGCCTGGCGCAGCCCGTACGGGCCGTACGCGGGCCTGGCGCAGCCCGTACGGGCCGCGCGCGGGCCTGGCGCAGCCCGTACGGGCCGCGCGCGGGCCCGACGTAGGTCGCGGGGGCCACGACGGGCGACGGGGGGCGACGCGCGGGTCCCCGTCGCCCGTCGCAGCGCCTCCCGGGGGCGACGCGCGGAGTGACGGGGCAGAAAGCCGCCGCGCGCCTCGGGGCGCACGGCGGGCAGAAAACCGCCGCACGCTCCGAGCGCGCGGCGGGATGAAAAAAAATAAATCCGTCGCACGCCTCGGGGCGTGCAACACACAGAGTAGCAGTAGCAGCGGAAGCAGTAAGGTGGTGGGCCCATTGAGGTAAGCGGCAGGAACGTGCTCGCTCTAGATACCATGTCAGAATACTAGGAGTGGGGCCTAGGCTTAGTAGCCTAGGCCCACACATAGAGTAGGTAGGTTGTGCCCTAGAGCTAGGGTTTGGGGTATACGAAGGAGAATTGGAGAAGTGAGAATGGGAATGATGGATTGAACTAGCAAGCAGCAGGATACATATAGGAAACCCTAAGGGGTTGTACTCACTATTGAGCACCCCACTGCAGGCTAGACAAATAACATAATCTGACAAGGCTTCGTGAACGACGGTCTCGGAATAACCCAGGGCAAGTCCCCGGTTCCCGATTATACCCGCATGCTGGGTTCGGGTGAACTGACGGAAACTACTGGTGACTGAGTGGGCGGCTATACTACGACCGAAAAATTCGGAGGAGAACTACACCTGCCGCCGAGAATTTACGGGGGTTTCGACAACGACATTTGCAGAGTTTTACGGACGAACTTACCGGTTACGGCGGGAAGCGCCGACATTTTCGCGGGATTTCTTGGCTTTTGGTTACACGCGCGCGACAACAACGTGAGACAACATTGCGGGAACTACACCGAGTTTTTCAGGGGTACGAGCGACTTACGACGAACTTTAGGTGGCAGCAGCAACAGTGGAAGGGGGGAGAGACAGCTGTAATTTGTAATTTTTTCATCTCTGCCCAGGAGTCACCGGCGCATTACGACAAAGCGTTCGGCGAGTCTGGACAAACCCGCCGGGAGTGATGACGTCATTTGACAAGAACACCGCATTCGGCAAATTCGACCGGAGGGATTTTCGATACGGTTACTACTTCACAACCAATCGCCTTCACCACCGAATTTTCGTATCATCCTTGATTTTACTGCCAGAGGATTCGGAATACAACCGCTCCAATTCTACTAACGACAACCCGCTCAACTCGACCCGACAGCGACAAACGATCTGATTTCACCACGTCAGGTCCTGCCCGCTGCAGCTGCGGAAATTACCATCGAAATTCTGGTGGTGTAACCACAAAATTTGACAGTTCGAGCAACGGCGATTTTTCATCGCAGTTTCTGGTCTACTTCGACAAGTTCGCCCTTGAGAATTTTGGGGCCCTTGACACCTGGTTTCTTCACCATTTTCCCACACCGACGCCCTTTCGCCTAATCATCCGTGCTTTTACGTGCGACTTAACGGCTGGTTTTGTTTGTTTTCTCACCTCGGCGCAGCTGTGAAAGTTATTGTGACAGTTTTCTTGGGAGGGGGGAGAAAGTGCGCTGCACTGTTTTCCTTCGGCATTTTCTTCGGCACGATTTCTGACCTTGTCAGAATGCGTCAGCACGACGTACGACCGCGATTGCCTTCATCGAAATCAATGGTTCCTGTACAGTCGCGACTGATCACCGCGTCAGCAGGTTCCCCCCAAGTTCGCGTCATAGTCGACCGTCAGATCGACTTCAAAGTGCATCAACGGCTTGAATTCCAACTTTCAGTTCGTTTTCGTCAGAAGTGTTCGCGTCCGTCAGATCGAAATAAATCTTCATCTACGGCCTACATTCCAACCTTTTCAAAATTATTGTACAAGAAATTTCAGCCGTCGGATTCAGCTGAAGAGGATATCAATGGCATACTCGCTAAGGAAGGCTCCATCTACATACAGGGAGGCCTTATTTGGAAGGTGGGAGAGTGTAAGGAATTACAATTCCTTACTGTACTCGCATTTTAGCGAGTACAATCCGAACACCACGCGTCAGCCTGGTTCGGCCTACTTTTCCGCCCCGAACCACTTCCGAGTCGCCACCGCTCCAATCGCAACACTTCCCGATCCATCCTAGCCCGACCCCTTCGCCTAGCTAGGGTTCCCCTTATAAAACCTCGTCACTTTCCTTGTATCGTCATTCAGTAGTTCATTCATTCTCGTTATTCGTTTTACTGCGCACTCTGCAAGTTCATTCATAACAGTGAGTGAGTGAAGGTTACAATTTCAGTGCAACGCTGTTACAATTTTAGAGTTGCGACATCCACGTAGGGTTTCGATGTTCTACGGAGGACGCTAGTATCAACCTTGCAACTCAAAAACATGTTCACGGAAACGGTTCCGAACCGAACGCGCTTCGGCTCAGGGTTTTCAACTTGAAAGAATCAAGCGCACGTTCATGAAAACAACTTCACCAACCACTTGTCCAGCCCAAGCCTTGCAAAATTGACTCCAACCTGATTTCAACTTACCCAACCAACCCCGATCTTCTCCGATGTAGGGCTGTTGCCGGCGGAACCAACAGCGCGAGTGAAAAAATAGTCGCTAGTGCTTTCATAATCAGGTACATTATAGGCTACACCACAAAACGAACAGCCATGTCGTCTCTTCCGGTATGGAAGGAAGGTCGCGTCGCGTCAATTGTGTCCCCAAGTCGTCAGATCCCGTTTGCCTGCCTTGCCACTTAGAATTTTGGGCGGACCGCAGCGTTGCGGGAAGCGGGCTCTCCGTAGGTCTCGACGAGTAGCGGCGGGCTCGCCGCCTTGCAATCGTTGCTTTCGAATGCGGCGATGCAGCCGATCCACACCTTCCGGGCCGCCTAGTACATTTCGGGAAGCTTGACTGATGCACGCGTTGGTCACGCGTGCGGCCTTCACGCCACACCGCCTCCTCACCCTCTTCTCGCCTATCCCGCTGCTCACCTAACCCGCGCGACTTCAAGTTATTTGACGCTCGCCGCAGCCGTTTCTCGCCGCAGCCGTTTCTCGCCGCAGCCATTTCTCGCCGCAGCCGTTTCTCGCCCCGCTGCCCGCCTCAGTCTCTCCAACTGTCAGGGTTTCGCCTCTCCCGCTGTTCGCCTCTCCCGCTGTTCGCCTCTCCCGCTGTTCGCCTCTCCCGCTGTTCGCCTCTCCCGCCATTCCCGTCATTTCCCCCTCCGCTTACCATCATTTCCCCCTCTCATTCTCGTCATTTCCCCCTCCGCTTCCCATCATTTCGCCCTCTCATTCCCGTCATTTCCCCCTCCGCTACCCCTCATTTCCCCTCAGCAGCGAGGGGCTGCTTTCGCGGCTCCACTTCCTGCCAGGTGGGGGAACGCGGAGAGCGAGGGGTGCGGGCGCGGGGCAGCGGGGAGGGGCACGCGAAAAGGGAGATGCAGGTCGCGGGAGGGTGGTGGGCGGAACGAGGGGATGAGATTGATAGGGGAGAAGGGTGGGGGGTTAATGGGGATGGTTGAGAGGGTGGTTGTGAGGGTGCTGCCGTCATGGTGAGCTATGAGTTGCCTCACAACACCTCTCGCAGCAGGTTTACCTGCATAGCGCGAACTCACCTGTTTACCCACTGGCAGTTGAGCCAGTCATGGACTGACCACTTCACCAACGCGCCACACTCTGTGTCGTGAGGCTGTTTCCACGCCAGTCGTGGGCTGACCACGTCAGGCTATCACCCAGGCGTGCCAGTCTACTCAAACAACCGAGCTCCCACACGGAATGGCGTGTCATTCCACGCACATTTTGTTATGAGAATGTATGTGCGCATGTGCTCCTGCATGCGCGATGTTGCCATTCCATGCGCATTCGGGTTTGTGTTTGTAGCACATTCCATTTCAAATGCGCCTGTCACGCACGGTGCAAGCATGCATGGTGGTTTGTCCTGCTATGTTTGGAGGTATCTGCCATTATGCCCGCGCACATGCACGCAGCATGTGCTGCATTGCATTTGCTCCCGCACGTTACGAGCATGTATGGTGTTGTCATTCCATGTGCATTCCCACTCTGCTTTGGCTTCTACCCACCCTTTCCTCCTACCTACTGTCTCCTCGTCCCTTCCTTCCGCCCCTCCTCTCCCCTCCTGCCCCTCGTTTCTTGTTCCCTCAGCACCTCCCCTCCCCACTAGTCCAACCCATCCCGCGTTCCCCCCTCATTCAGCTACCACATCAACCACTCCACCTGTCCTGGCGGGGAAATACATAGAGCGCCATGCACACCTGGTGCACGGCAGGACGTGCATTGAAATCGATGCTGGTTGTGGCCTGCACGGTATGTTACACGCCCTGCACTACACTGCACACATGATGTGCGCTTGGCTGCTGCCACACTGTTCGCGCGCTGCACGCTCCCTTGATTCAGTTGTGGGTGTGGTGTTTCTGAATCAGCCAGGTTGAACTCTTCTTGCTCCGCCGATCCCTTTCCCCCTCTTCTCCGCGCCCCTCTCTTGCCTCGCTACATCTCTCCCTCCCCCCCTCCAGCCTCCTCCAGGCACGCTGGCAGTGCTGGGAGCGCGGGCAGTGATGGAGACACACATGCTGGGCAACCGGCCTCTGCTGCACCGCAACGTGCAGTGCAGGCTAACGCACTGCACAACACCGTGCACAGCCAGGCGCTGTGCTGGGGCAACGCGAGGGGATGCATGCGCACTTTCAGTACCTGCTTCCGCCGCTGCCTCCTCGTTCCCCCCTCCCTGCTCCACATCCCATGAACCTCCCATCTCCCATCCAGATTCATCACCCAGCTCCACCAACACACAACCCCACCACCACCACCACCACCACCACCACCGCCACCACCACCGCCACCACCATGCTCTGTGCCCCACACTCCTCCATCCTCATAGCCCACGGCCACAACCGGCATGCGCTGCCGGCGGTGCAGGGTGTTTTTGAGAATTCTAAAAAACAATGTAAGCAATGTTGATATACAGAGCAATGAGGCCATTAATAAACAGTAGGAAAAGCTACATCCAACTTGTACAGTATGTGACTGACAGACCAAGCAACTGTTGGTGTAAGGGCCTAATAAACTCAAGCTATTAGGACTTAATCAAACTTAAAACCTCTCCTCGGGGTCACCTCCAAGGGTCCCTGGGTGCCTGGTACAAGACCAGCCCCTATCCTCGGGTCCGAGTTTGTAGAGAGAGGGATCAAGAAGGACTTAGTCAAAACAGCAAGAGTACCTTGAACGTCGCGCAGCGTGCCGTGCAGACCGTCGATCGGATTAAGCTGAGAATTCGCTATATCGAAGCTCGCTCCAAGAGCTTTAAAATGAGCCAAGTTGCCTCGCGAAAAGTTCTGCCATTACGAAGTTATGGCTCAGACGGTGTTTGCCTAGCATTAGAGTGCTAGCGTACTAGCGTTGACTCGGGTAGCATTCCGCCAACGAACCGCGTAGAAACGAAATTCCAGCGAGGAAGGAATTCACATGAATCAATTTGACTATATTCAGGTACAAACAGAGAAGGATTAAATAGTTCTAGCTAGCAAGGACCTTGGGAATCAACCTGGGAACAACCAGGGATGATCCCAAATAATTCCAAGCAACAGAACCAACCTGGCTGGACAAAATAGCAGGTGGTAGGTTGGTAAACAACCTCTGGTTCTGTTTTTCCAACCTGGGAAAACAACAACCAGGTTCAGGTTCTAAAAACAGAACCTGTTTTGTCTTTGCCCAACCAGCCAAATGCTGGTTCCGCTGGTTTCCCCTGGCCTTGTAGCATGCAGATACAGACAAACAATATCCAACCTTCACCTAAATTGTACCCCTATAGTGCCTGCCCTGCTACACTACAGTCAACCAAACAAAACAGTACAATTTCGAGTTGGATACAACTGAATCTGCGCAATCAACTCAACCGAACTGCAAAGCTTCCATCTTGGGTTCCTTTGCGAGCTCGTCCTTTCTGCTTGCACTGTTCATAGCGCGTACAACGTTGTGCCGAAGCGCACATTGCGCGAGTACCTGCAAATGCTTCAAGCGAAAATTGCGAAAGCAAACAAACATACAAACACACCATTCACACGCAAATGCATTCGCACACGCATACTCGTACAAACAGACGGCAGGATGTCGTGCAATGTGCATTTGCACCCAACACACTCCCCCTCAGCCTGCCGGCTGCATCCCCGTCATTCCATGCTAGTTCATGCTCATTCCACTCATGCGCACACAACGCCAATGAGGCTCATCCGCAAGCCTCTTGGTGAGAAAGTCTGCTGGCTGCTGGTGAGTCTTGATGTAGATTGGATTCACCGTCCCCCTCTTCACCTCCTTACGCAGCCAGTGCCACTTGATACGCATGTGCTTGTTCAGCCCATGAAGCACAGCGTTTCTGGCCATCCCAAGAGCCCCCTTGCTATCACAAAACAGCGGCGTAGCAACTTTCTGCTCCTGGCCAATCTCCTCTAACAGCCTCCTCAGCCAAATCACCTCCTTCACCCCATGGAACATCGCCATGTACTCTGATTCTACGGAAGAGAGTGCCGTCTCCGTCTGCTTCTTGGACCTCCAACTAACAGGTCCTCCCCCAACTACGCAGATGTATCCTCCCACAGATGAGGAATCCTCCTTCTCAGAAGCCCATGTAGCATCGGTAAAGCAAGTGAGAAATAGCTTGCCTTCTCCAAGCCTCTCCCCCTTCTCTTTCAGCACCTCCACCCCTTTCTGCTTCACCTGTGCAGATGCGGAGTATTGAACTCCAATGCTTGGGTGAGAGTTCAGGTACTTCACCACACGCTCAGCTGCATCCACCTGCTCCTCTGATGGATTCTGCACCACCCTAGCCAGCTGCCCAACCGAGAAAGAGATGTCGGGCCTCGTGTGAACTGCTGCGTACAAGAGGCTGCCCACCAAGGACTGAAATTGCTGCTGCTCTTCAGCTTCAACCCCTTCATCCTCTGCAGCCTTCACAAGCTTGAATTCTGCTGGCAGGGGAGTTGCAACCTTGCGCTCATTCTCAATCCCATACTTCTCCCCCAGCTCCTTGATGAACTTCTCCTGGTGCAGCTTCAACCACCTGTGATCTGGATCCCTCTCCACGTGCATCCCGAGGTAGTACTTTACCTCCCCAAGGTTCTTGCACTTGAAGTTTTTCATCAGTTGCTGCTGCACTTTCTGGATCTCCTTCATGCTGCTGCTGAAGAGAAGAATGTCGTCCACATAGACCAGAAACAGCACCAGCTTCTCCCCCTCGCCCTTGAGAAAGAGGCTCTCATCACAGCTGCTGGTCCTGAATCCCATCTCCTCTAAAACAGCTGCCAACTTCTGGTACCAGCAGCGTGGCGCCTGCTTCAAGCCGTAGATGGACTTGTTGAGCTTGCACACCCTGCCCGTACCATCCTCATACCCAGGCGGCTGCGTCATGTACACATCCTCCTCTAAAATCCCATTCAGGAATGCCGTTGAAATATCCATCTGAATGATGAATTTTCCACTAACAGCTGCATCTGCCAACAAGACACGGAGGGTAGGGGGTTTGGCAGTGGGAGCAAAGATCTCGTTGAAGTCCTGCTTCTCCTTCTGCATAAACCCCTTCGCCACCAGCCTACTCTTGTAGATGGTGACCTGCCCCTTGTCATCGGTCTTGATCCTCAGCACCCACTTGCATTGTATCGCTTTCTTCCCATCAGGCAGCACCACCAGATCCCATGTCCTATTCTCCAGCAGACTCTGGTACTCAGCATCCCTAGAAGCCAGCCACTTGTCCCTATCTGGTCCAGCTAATGCCTCCTCCATGCTAGCTGGTTCCTCTGGTGCAGGGGCAAGAAAACAGTACGCAGGCTCATCCTCCTCATCCGGGTCATAGCCATGAGGTAGAATCAGCAATGCCTCTTCGGTCCCTAGCTGCTGCTCTGCTGCATCAGTTCCTGCAGTCAGCTTCTTAGTAGCCATACGGGTACGTCCTGGCCTGGAGACGGGTGTCTCCCATCCCTTCATAACGACACCCTTCGGCTTCTTAGTTTTTCCCTGCTGCTTCTCTCCTCCCTCGGGTCCAGCAGCTCCACTAGTGCTGCCGCCAGTTTCCACACCATTTTCTCCACCAGCAGATGCCTCCTGTACCTTCTCTCCATCACCATTTCCACCAGCTGCCTCCTCTCCCTCCTCCCACACACTAGGAGTCAGGTCCAGCTGCATGGTGATCTGCTCCATCTGCTGGGACACCCTTGCCTCCGGCTGTTTCTCCCAGCTCCCATACATCATGCCCTCAATGAATTTCACATCCCTGCTGTCAAACAACACACCCTTGGATGGTTCCCACAGCAGCCATCCCTTGCTCTCAGCAGCCAGCCCCAAATGCACACACCAGATTGCACTCGCCCCCAACTTACTGCGGTAGGTCTTGGGGACGTGGGCGACTGCCATGCAACCGAACACCCTCAGCATGTCCACCGGCGGCTTCCTCCCAAGCCACCTCTCCAACGGCACCCACGAGTCATCCCCAACCTTGGTGAGCACCCTGTTCCTAGCGACAGTGGCGTGCCGGACAGCATGAGGCCACATAGAATTGCTCAGCCCAGATTCTATGAGCAGCGCCCTAGCTGTCTCCAGAATGGTCCGGTTTGCCCGTTCTGCTACACCATTGGACTGTGGGGTATAAGCCGTGGTCAGCTCTCTCTGGATGCCCTGCTTCTTGAGCCAGGCCGTCATTTCAGCTCCAAGGAACTCACCACCCCGGTCTGTCCTAATCCGCTTCACTACACACTCCGCCTGCTTCTCCACGAATGGCAGCCAATCGTCCCGTATCGTGGAGGCGGCGTGGTCCTTCTGCTTCAGCGGATACGCCCACATCAGCCTGCTCCAGTCATCCACAATTGTAAGAAAATACCGCTCCCCCTTGTGCCCTTGCACCGGCAGCGGCCCCACCAAGTCCATGTGGACCAGCTCCAAAGGCTTCTTGCTCCTGCCAGCCACACTATGGAAAGGGAAACGGGTGAACTTTGAAAGCAAACAGATTTCACAGTTGTCATCGGGTGGCTGTCCGTTCAGCTTCAGACCCTTAACGGCTCCATCCTTCTCCAGCTGCTTCAGCAAAGGCATTGCCACATGCCCTAAGCGCCGGTGTGCCGTTGCCCAATCTGTCTCCCCAGATCTGGCCGACACTTTCACACCAACCCCTCCAACGGCATTGCACTCCCCCTGGGATGCAGACCCCTCTCCAGCCTGCCCCCCACCATGCCACGCCAGGGCCGGCAGCTGCCACATAGATCTGTACACGTCCTTGCTCTCGTGCAGATCCCAAAGCACCCGATTGCCCAGCTTCCCCTTATAAGTGCGTGCCCCATCCGTGTTGGTGTTCACCCCAGCCTTGCCAAGCTTACGGAGGGAGATAAGGTTGGCCTTCAGGTCGGGGACGAAGAGAACGTCGTGCAGCACCACCGGCTTGCCATCCGCTCCCTTAAACGCAGCTCGTCCCGCACCAGCCACCTTCAACATGTGTCCAGAGGCGGAGCACACTTCATTGATCGGTGCAGCTCGTACTTCGTCCAGCAGGTCCTTGCGCGGCGTCATCGTCCAAGCAGCGCCTGTGTCCAACACCCAATAGTCTAGGGGGTGCAGCTCTGCTCCAACTTTGGCAGAGGCGTCTCCTTGCTCCCCCTTGTCTCCCACATGGAAGAATTGGCCCGCGGTGCGCTCCTTCTTCTTCTCCGCACCGCCGTTGCCCTTCGGGTTGTTGTTGGACGAATCAGCGACCATGTTGGCGCCGTTTTTCTGGTTCCTCCGCGCGCCGCCATCCTGGTGACGATTCTGGGGGGTCCATCCATCGGGTTTCTTATAGCACAAAAACCAGGGGTGCCCTTCCTTCTCACAATACCAGCAACTCCCTTTCATTTTGCCACCAGCACCCGACTTGCCCCCACGTCCAGATTTCGCACCGCGACCCCAACCGGTACCTCCTTGTTGGTCGTTGGAGTCGTCGTCTTTCTTTGCACCGCGTCCAGCACCACCGAAGCCACGTCCTCTGCCACGTCGGCTCCCTTGCATCCCGTAGCCGCTGCTGCCGTCGTCTCCACCCCTCAGTTGGCGGCGACGGAAGTCCTCCTCCAGAATCTTCGTCCGCACCCACTCGAGCGTCCACAAGCTCTGGTTCTGCGGCAGGCTCAATCCGCTCGTAAATTGAAGCCACGATTCTGGCAGCAGCGAGAGCATCTTCAAGCACTTGGTCTGCTCCGGGTAGGTGATTCCCGCGGTCGCCAACTTCGCGTAGAGGTCGCGCATCTTGTCCAGGACTGGTTGCACCGGCTCTCCCTCGCTCAGGCGCAACGCGGACAGCTCCCTCTCCAGCATCAACGTTGCGACAACGGAGGTCGGGGCGTGCAGCTCCTTCAACACGGTCCACGCCTTCGGACCGCATTCAACCTCCGGCAGCAGGTGCATGACGTGGTGACGCTGGTTCAGCTCCAAACTCTGCGACATCAAATAGTAGCCAGCCGAGGAGCGCTCGTCCCAATCTTCCTGCAGCGTGGGGTCACTCGGTCTAGGCTCCTCCCCAATCATTAGTTTCAGCAAACCGATCTGACGGAAATATAATTGCATTTTCCAGGCCCAATCATCATAGCCCTCACCATTGAACTTCTCGACGGTGAAATTCTTCAGCACCTCCTTGACAAGCGAGCCCTGGTTTGTTCGCGCTCCCCTTGGCGCTGAAAGACCAGAATCTTGGCTGCCGCTACGATCTTGGGCTGAAGATTCACCAGCTCCCGCCGAGGTGTTGCCCGCCATAGCTACCTATAACGAGGATCACTATAACGCAGCTCTGATACCAGCTTGTTGGTGTAAGGGCCTAATAAACTCAAGCTATTAGGACTTAATCAAACTTAAAACCTCTCCTCGGGGTCACCTCCAAGGGTCCCTGGGTGCCTGGTACAAGACCAGCCCCTATCCTCGGGTCCGAGTTTGTAGAGAGAGGGATCAAGAAGGACTTAGTCAAAACAGCAAGAGTACCTTGAACGTCGCGCAGCGTGCCGTGCAGACCGTCGATCGGATTAAGCTGAGAATTCGCTATATCGAAGCTCGCTCCAAGAGCTTTAAAATGAGCCAAGTTGCCTCGCGAAAAGTTCTGCCATTACGAAGTTATGGCTCAGACGGTGTTTGCCTAGCATTAGAGTGCTAGCGTACTAGCGTTGACTCGGGTAGCATTCCGCCAACGAACCGCGTAGAAACGAAATTCCAGCGAGGAAGGAATTCACATGAATCAATTTGACTATATTCAGGTATAAACAGAGAAGGATTAAATAGTTCTAGCTAGCAAGGACCTTGGGAATCAACCTGGGAACAACCAGGGATGATCCCAAATAATTCCAAGCAACAGAACCAACCTGGCTGGACAAAATAGCAGGTGGTAGGTTGGTAAACAACCTCTGGTTCTGTTTTTCCAACCTGGGAAAACAACAACCAGGTTCAGGTTCTAAAAACAGAACCTGTTTTGTCTTTGCCCAACCAGCCAAATGCTGGTTCCGCTGGTTTCCCCTGGCCTTGTAGCATGCAGATACAGACAAACAACATCCAACCTTCACCTAAATTGTACCCCTATAGTGCCTTCCCTGCTACACTATAGTTAACCAAACAAAACAGTACAATTTCGAGTTGGATAGAACTGAATCTGCGCAATCAACTCAACCGAACTGCAAAGCTTCCATCTTGGGTTCCTTTGCGAGCTCGTCCTTTCTGCTTGCACTGTTCATAGCGCGTACAATGTTGTGCCGAAGCGCACATTGCGCGAGTACCTGCAAATGCATCAAGCGAAAAATGCGAAAGCAAACAAACACACGAACACACCATTCACACGCAAATGCATTCGCACACGCATACTCGTACAAACAGACGGCAGGATGTCGTGCAATGTGCATTTGCACCCAACACCTCCGTCGAACCGCGTAGAAACGAAATTCCAGCGAAGAAGGAATTCGCATGAATCAATTGACTATATCCAGGTACAAACAGAGAAGGAATAAATAGCTATAGCTAGCAAGGACCTTGGGAATCAACCTGGGAACAACCAGGGATGATCCCAAATAATTCCAAGCAACAGAACCAACCTGGCTGGACAAAACAGCAGGTGGTAGGTTGGAAAACAACCTCTGGTTCTGTTTTTCCAACCTGGGAAAACAACAACCAGGTTCAGGTTCTAAAAACAGAACCTGTTTTGTCTTTGCCCAACCAGCCAAATGCTGGTTCTGCTGGTTTCCCCAACCAGCCAAGGCCAGGGCCTTGTAGCATGCAGATACAGACAAACAATATCCAACCTTCACCTAAATTGTACCCCTATAGTGCCTGCCTTGCTACACTATAGTCAACCAAACATAACAGTACAATTTCGAGTTGGATAGAACTGAATCTGCACAATCAACTCAACCGAACTGCAAAGCTTCCATCTTGGGTTCCTTTGCGAGCTCGTCCTTTCTGCTTGCACTGTTCATAGCGCGTACAATGTTGTGCCGAAGCGCACATTGTGCGAGTACCTGCAAATGCTTCAAGCGAAAATTGCGAAAGCAAACAAACACATGAACACACCATTCACATGCAAATCCAATCGCACACGCATACTCGTACAAACAGACGGCAGGATGTCGTGCAATGTGCATTTGCACCCAACACACTCCCCCTCAGCCTGCCGGCTGCATTCCCATCATTCCATACCAGTTCATGCCCATTCCACTCATGCGCACACAACGCCAATGAGGCTCATCCGCAAGCCTCTTGGTGAGAAAGTCTGCTGGCTGCTGGTGAGTCTTGATGTAAATCGGATTCATCGTCCCCCTCTTCACCTCCTTACGCAGCCAGTGCCACTTGATACGCATGTGCTTGTTCAGCCCATGAAGCACAGCGTTCCTGGCCATCCCAAGAGCCCCCTTGCTGTCACAAAACAGCGGCGTAGCGACCTTCTGCTCCTGGCCAATCTCCTCTAACAGCCTCCTCAGCCAAATCACCTCCTTCACCCCATGGAACATTGCCATGTACTCTGACTCAACAGAGGAGAGTGCCGTCTCCGTCTGCTTCTTGGACCTCCAACTAACAGGTCCACCCCCAACTACGCAGATGTATCCTCCCACAGATGAGGAATCCTTCTTCTCAGAAGCCCAAGTAGCATCGGTAAAGCAAGTGAGAAAGAGCTTGCCTTCTCCAAGCCTCTCCCCTTTCTCCTTCAGCACCTCAACCCCTTTCTGCTTCACCTGTGCAGATGCGGAGTATTGAACTCCAATGTTTGGGTGAGAGTTCAAATACTTCACCACGCGCTCAGCTGCATCCACCTGCTCCTCTGATGGATTCTGCACCACCCTGGCCAGCTGCCCAACCGAGAAAGAGATGTCGGGCCTCGTGTGAACAGCTGCATACAAGAGGCTGCCCACCAAGGACTGAAATTGCTGCTGCTCTTCAACTTCAACCCCTTCATCCTCTGCAGCCTTCACAAGCTTGAATTCTGCTGGCAGGGGAGTTGCAACCTTGCGCTCATTCTCAATCCCACACTTCTCCCCCAGCTCCTTGATGAACTTCTCCTGGTGCAGCTTCAACCACCTGTGATCCAGATCCCTCTCCACGTGCATCCCGAGGTAGTACTTTACCTCCCCAAGGTTCTTGCACTTGAAGTTCTCCATCAGCTGCTGCTGCACTTTCTGGATCTCCTTCATGCTGCTGCTGAAGAGAAGAATGTCGTCCACGTAGACCAGAAACATCACCAGCTCCTCCCCCTCCCCCTTGAGAAAGAGGCTCTCATCACGCTGCTGGTCCTGAACCATATCTTCTCTAAAACAGCTGCCAACTTGCCTGCTTCAAGCCGTAGATGGACTTTTTCAGCTTGCACACCCTGCCCGTACCATCCTCATACCCAGGCGGCTGTGTCATGAACACCTCCTCCTCTAAAATCCCGTTGAGGAATGCCGTTGATATATCCATCTGGATAATGAATTTCCTACTAACGGCTGCATCTGCCAACAAGACACGGAGGGTAGGGGGTTTGGCAGTGGGAGCAAAGATCTCATTGAAGTCCCGCTTCTCCTTCTGCATAAACCCCTTAGCCACCAACCTACTCTTGTAGATGGTGACCTGCCCCTTGTCGTCAGTCTTGATCCTTAGCACCCACTTGCATTGTACCGCTTTCTTTCCCTCAGGCAGCACCACTAGTTCCCAAGTCCCATTCTCCAGCAGGCTCTGGTACTCAGCATCCCTAGAAGCCAGCCACTTGTCCCTATCTGGTCCAGCTAATGCCTCCTCCATGCTAGCTGGTTCCTCTGGTGCAGGGGCAAGAAAGCAGTACGCAGGCTCATCCTCCTCATCCGGGTCATAGCCGTGCGGTAGAATCAGCAATGCCTCCTCGGTCCCTAGCTGTTGCTCTGCTGCATCAGCTCCTGCAGTCAGCTTCATTGTTGCCATGCGGGTGCGTCCTGGCCTAGAGACGGGTGTCTCCCATCCCTTCATTACAACACCCTTTGGCTTCCTCCTTTGTGGTAGCTTAGGCACCTTAGCTTTGCCCTGCTGCTGCTCTCCTCCCTCAGATTCAGCAGCTTCCCTGATGCTACCACTAGTCTCCACATCACCTCCTCCATTAGCACGTGCCTCCTGCACCTTCTCTCCATCACCACCCTCTGCAGCTACCTCCTCTCCCTCCTCCTGCACACTAGGAGTCAGGTCCAGCTGCATGGTAATCTGCTCCATCTCCTGTGATATCTTGGCCTCTGGCTGTTGCTTCCAGCCCCCATACATCAGGCCCTCAACAAACTTCACAAACCCTGCTGTCAAACAGCACACCCTTGCGTGGTTCCCACAGCAACCATCCCTTGCTCTCGGCAGCCAGCCCCAAATGCACATACCAGATTGCACTCGCCCCCAACTTATTGCGGTAGGTCTTGGGGACGTGGGCGACTGCCATGCAGCCAAACACCCTCAGCATGTCCACCGGCGGCTTCCTCCCAAGCCACCTCTCCAACGGCACCCACGAGTCATCCCCAACCTTGGTGAGCACCCTGTTCCTAGCCACGGTAGCGTGCCGAACAGCATGGGGCCACATCGAGTTGCCCAGCCCAGATTCTATGAGCAGCGCCCTAGCTGTCTCTAGAATAGTCCGGTTCGCCCGTTCTGCTACACCGTTAGACTGTGGGGTGTAAGCCGTGGTCAGCTCCCTCTGAATGCCCTGCTTCTTGAGCCATGCCGTCATCTCAGCTCCAAGGAACTCACCACCCCGGTCTGTCCTAATCCGCTTCACCACACACTCCGCTTGCTTCTCCACGAACGGCAGCCAATCGTCCCGAATCGTGGAGGCGGCGTGATCTTTCTGCTTCAGCGGATACGCCCACATTAGCCTGCTCCAGTCATCCACTATGGTTAGGAAATACCGCTCCCCCTTGTGCCCTTGCATCGGCAGCGGCCCCACCAAGTCCATGTGGACCAGCTCCAACGGCTTTTTGCTCCTGCCAGCCACACTATGGAAGGGGAAACGGGTGAACTTTGAAAGGAGGCAAATTTCACAGTTATCATCGGGTGGTTGTCCGTTCAGCTTCAAGCCCTTAACGGCTCCATCCTTCTCCAGCTGCTTCAGCAAAGGCATTGCCACATGCCCCAAACGTCGGTGTGCCGTTGCCCAATCCGTCTCCCCAGATCTGGCCGACACTTTCACACCAACTCCTCCAACGGCGTTGCACTCCCCCTGGGATGCAGACCCCTCTCCAGCCTGCCCCCCACCGTGCCACGCCAGCGCCGGCAGCTGCCACATAGATCTGTACACGTCCTTGCTCTCGTGCAGATCCCAAAGCACCCGATTGCCCAGCTTCCCCTTATAAGTGCATGCCCCATCCGTGTTGGTGTTCACCTCTGCCTTGCCAAGCTTACGGAGGGAGATAAGGTTGGCCTTCAGGTCGGGGACGAGGAGAACGTCGTGCAGCACCACCGGCTTGCCATCCGCTCCCTTAAACGCAGCTCGTCCCGCACCAGCCACCTTCAACATGTGTCCAGAGGCGGAGCACACCTCATTGATCGGCGCAGTGCGTACTTCGTCCAGCAGATCCTTGCGCGGCGTCATCGTCCAAGCAGCGCCTGTGTCCAACACCCAATAGTCCAGGGGGTGCAGCTCTGCTCCAACCTTAGCAGATGCGTCTCCTTGCTCCCCTTTGTCTCCCACATGGAAGAATTGGCCCGCGGTGCGCTCCTTCTTCTTCTCCGCACCGCCGTTGCCCTTTGGGTTGTTGTCGGACGAATCAGCGACCATGTTGGCGCCGTTTTTCTGGTTCCTCCGCGCACCGCCATCCTGGTGACGATTCTGGGGGGTCCATCCATCGGGTTTCTTATAGCACAAGAACCAGGGATGCCCTTCCTTCTCACAGTACCAGCAACTCCCTTTCATTTTGCCACCAGCACCCGACTTGCCCCCACGTCCAGATTTCGCACCACGACCCCAACCGGTACCTCCTTGTTGGTCGTTGGAGTCGTCGTCCTTCTTTGCACCGCGCCCAGCACCACCGAAGCCATGTCCTCTGCCACGTCGGCTCCCTTGCATCCCGTACCCGCTGCTGCCGTCGTCTCCACCCCTCAGTTGGTGGCGACGGAAGTCCTCCTCCAGAATCTTTGTCCGCACCCACTCGAGCGTCCACAAGCTCTGGTTCTGCGGCAGGCTCAATCCGCTCGTGAATTGAAGCCACGATTCCGGCAGCAGCGACAGCATCTTCAAGCACTTGGTCTGCTCCGGGTAGGTGATTCCCGCAATCGCCAGCTTCGCGTAGAGGTCGCGCATCTTGAACAGGATGGGTTGCACCGGCTCTCCCTCGCTCAGGCGCAACACGGACAGCTCCCTCTCCATCATGAGCGTCGCAGCGACGGAGGTAGGGGCGTGCAGCTCCTTCAACATGGTCCACGCCTTCGGACCGCAATCAACCTCCGGCAGCAAGTGCATGACGTGGTGACGCTGATTCAGCTCCAAACTCTGCGACATCAAGTAGTAGCCAGCCGAGGCACGCTCGTCCCAATCTTCCTGCAGGGCGGGGTCACTCGGTCTAGGCTCCTCCCCAATCATTAGTTTCAGCAATCCAATCTGACGGAAGTAGAGTTGCATTTTCCAGGCCCAATCATCATAGCCCTCACCATTGAACTTCTCGACGGTGAAGTTCTTCAGCACCTCCTTGATCAGCGAGCCCTGGTTTGTTCGCGCTCCCCTTGGCGCTGAAACACCAGAATCTTGGCTGCCGCTACGATCTTGGCCTGAAGATTCACCAGCTATAGCCGAGGTGTTGCCCGCCATAGCTACCTTTAACGAGGATCACTATAACGCAGCTCTGATACCAGCTTGTTGGTGTAAGGGCCTAATAAACTCAAGCTATTAGGACTTAATCAAACTTAAAACCTCTCCTCGGGATCACCTCCAAGGGTCCCTGGGTGCCTGGCACAAGACCAGCCCCTATTCTCGGGTCCGAGTTTGTAGAGAGAGGAGTCAAGAAAGACTTAGCCAAAATAACAAGAGTACCTTGAACGTCGCGCAGCGTGCCGTGCAGACCGTCGATCGGATTAAGCTGAGAATTTGCTATATCGAAGCTCTCTCCAAGAGCTTTAAAATAAGCCAAGTTGCCTCGCAAAAAGTTCTGCCATTACGAAGTTATGGCTCGGACAGTGTTTGCCTAGCGTTAGAGTGCTAGCGTACTAGCGTTGACTCGGGTAGCATTCCGCCGTCGAACCGCGTAGAAACGAAATTCCAGCGAGGAAGGAATTCGCATGAATCAATTGACTATATCCAGGTACAAACAGAGAAGGAATAAATAGTTCTAGCTAGCAAAGACCTTGGGAATCAACCTGGGAACAACCAGGGATGATCCCAAATAATTCCAAGCAACAGAACCAACCTGGCTGGACAAAACAGCAGGTGGTAGGTTGGAAAACAACCTCTGGTTCTGTTTTTCCAACCTGGGAAAACAACAACCAGGTTCAGGTTCTAAAAACAGAACCTGTTTTGTCTTTGCCCAACCAGCCAAATGCTGGTTCTGCTGGTTTCCCCTGGCCTTGTAGCATGCAGATACAGACAAACAACATCCAACCTTCACCTAAATTGTACCCCTATAGTGCCTGCCTTGCTACACTATAGTCAACCAAACAAAATAGTACAATTTCGAGTTGGATAGAACTGAATCTGCACAATCAACTCAACCGAACTGCAAAGCTTCCATCTTGGGTTCCTTTGCGAGCTCGTCCTTTCTGCTTGCACTGTTCATAGCGCGTACAATGTTGTGCCGAAGCGCACATTGTGCGAGTACCTGCAAATGCTTCAAGCGAAAATTGCGAAAGCAAACAAACACACGAACACACCATTCACATGCAAATGCACTCGCACACGCATACTCGTACAAACAGATGGCAGGATGTCGTGCAAAGTGAATTTGCACCCAACAGAAACAGATTGGGAGACGTGGCACGAGAGGTTGTAATGTGAACATTCCCATACTGCAGAAGTTGGTGAAGGATGGGAGCTTGAAGGGGCTGGAGGTGAAGGGGGCAGCAAAGGATATTGAGAGCTGCCCTACATGCCTTGAGACCAAATTCACGAAGTTTCCCTTCAGCAGCAGCACGGGACCAGCCAAGGCACCACTCGCGCATGGGCACATGGATGTGGTGGGCCCCACAAGGGCCCTTTCTCTCTCGGGCAGCCGCTACTTCTTAACAATTGTGGACGGCTACACGCGTGCGGTGTGGGTGTACCCCCTTAAGACTAAGGGGGAGGTGGCAGCGGCTGTTCTTAAGGAGTGGATGCCGAGAGCTCAAAGGGAGAGCGGACACAAGGTGAAGGTGATCCACACTGACAACAGAGGAGAGTTCATTGGCAATGAGTTTGAGGCGGTGCTGAAGAAGAAGGGCATTCAGCATCAGCTCACAGTGCCCTACAACCCTCAGCAGAACGGCGTAGATGAGCGGTTCAACCGGACCCTGCAAGAAGGTGCTCGCACTCTCCTTGGGCGTGCAGGGCTGCCGGATCCGTTTTGAGTGAATGCACTGCGGCAGGTCGCTCACTATAGTTCAAATCAGCCACTTCAAGCTGTGTCAACAAGTCGAAGAATTTCTGCACCTCTTCTTCAACCGGTTCAAAGAATTTGTAGTGCTGCTATTTTCCGCTCCAATACCACCGCTACCGTCGCTGTTGTAGGAGCATGTAAACCCTTGAGAGCTGCCTATGCCTGTAGTCCCTTCTCTGGTTTATGCTGGAATGGCTTGATGTGACGGATTTGGCTGCTCCCCAACGCTTGCCCAAGTAGGTGGACAGTGGGGGACAAGCAGTGGGTCCCCTACACCAAGTGGTATGGGAGTGCACCTGCAGTTGCATGCTGAGAGCCTACAGTTGCATGGTGGTGTTTCATGTGCCCAAGGAGAAGAGGGGACAGTTGGAGGCTTCTATAAGATGGGGTGTGCACTTGGGGCTTGCTAAGGATCACAAGGGCTGGTTGATATGGGACTTGACCAGCCAGCAGCTGACTGTGTCAAGGGATGTGAAGTTCCTTAAATCCCTGTACCATAAAGAGTGGAAGCAACAACAGCAGAAGCTTCCTACGACACTGCTGATCGTTGGGGCCGATGAGGTGCAACGGCCTTCGAGGCAAGTGGATGTTTCTGTCTCAAAGGAGGATATCTTTGGGCTGACAGAGGATGGGGGAGAACCTGAGGTGGAGCAGCAGCAGCAGCAGCAACCGCAGCAGCAGCAGCAGCAACGTGCTCCATCAAATGCCCCACACCCTCCAGAATGTCCAAGGAGGGATGTCCACCCTCCTACTACAATGACCTATCCGAGTCTTGGCATGCCAAAGGTGGTACCGGCTGCAGATTTGAGAAAAAAATGGAGATGTTGGAAGGGACGTTGGATGGAGATGACTATCCATTGGGATGAGTGTTGGATGTGAATGAAACTTGTTGAAATGAGTGTGCATTGAGTGTGCATGCATGAGCTGAGGCATGTGGGATGATGGTTGGCAGCCAGAGGGGGAGTTTGTTGTGTGATGCAATCATATGCATTCGCGTCTGTATGCCTCCTATCATGTTCTACTACCTTGGGTGCGTGGTGTGCATGCATGCAAGAATTTGTGTTTGGTGTGGTTTGGATTTTCTGAGTGTGTGTGAATGTTTTTGGCTTGAGCAGATAACTGAAGTGACTTCTCTGCTCAATAGCTTTTCGTCGAACCATCAATCGCTTCAATCGGAGCATGAACGAGAAATTTACAAACGTTCGAAGTTCGTATGCCTTTTCTTTTTGGTTGCAATGACAATGAGAATTTGTGGAGTGACTCAATATGGGGTACAGACTTTTGGGGGTTGGGAAATTCGTCCCCATCACTGTAGATGCTGCCAAGTGGTTGGGTGAAACCAAACCAGGTTGGCAAGTCTGGACAACTTGGGTGAGGTGGATTGTGGAGGTTGGGAAAGTGACAAATGACAAAGTTGGGTGCCTATAGAGAGAAGAATTGTGTGGCATGGGGTTTTCTTGGTTGGGGACTCTCTTGGGGCCTTCCCTCTCATCCTCCTCTTCTCTCCTACCTTGTTTATTGGTACTCTAACTTTTTTGTGTGTAACTTGTGAGAACAATTGTGAGTGAGTTAAACTTTTATGGCAGCATACCCCCTATTGTGCCAAAATTCATAACTCGAGTTATAGTTCATCTTTGGATACGATTCAAATTGAGAAAGATAGCCACGGTGAAGTGCTACATTCTAACGGTGCAATTTTCGTCGACGACGTTTCTTGTGATGTCGACATTCTTGTTCAGAAGTCTATCCCAACAAGTTTGAGTTATTTCGGCCCCTAAACGTTCTAGACTCCGTCCTTAGTCTCTAACAAGTGGTATCAGAGCTGATTAAGGACTTTGTGGGGAGTCTACTGAAGTGTGAAGACCCTCCTAGACCCACCATGGCCTGTGGGCGTGCCTAAGTGGAGTTCTAGAGGTTGGATGTGACTTCCGCTAAGGGGAAACTCTGCCGAAATTTCGCTGGCGCTGGCACTTGTGAAGATTTTGTGGATCTACATTGTGACCAGCAAAGGGGGAGCTGAAATCTGTGATTGGGAGCAGAGAAGATGAATCAAGGGAGTGGGGATACAGCTAAGAAGAGGAGTGAGCCGCCACCATCCAAGATTGAGGCATTGGATGGCTCCAACTATGAGGAATGGAGCGGGCGGATGCGGAGCGCCTTCAAGCGCTACAAGCTGCTGAAAATTGCAATGGGAGAAGAGAAGATGCCGGAGGAAGGAGATGCCCGCGATCGGTGGATTGAGAAGAGCGCGGTGCTGTACGACCTAATTCTACTGTCGGTCAACAACGACATGTTTCAGCACATCAAGGTTTTGGTGGAGCTGGATGACTCTGGGCCGAAGGCGTGGAAGCTGCTACGCGATGTGATTCAGCCCAACACGCTGCCGATGGTGATTGTGTTGGAAAAGGAGTTGGTTGCCCTCTCCGTGCGACCGGGCGATGATGTGAAGCCGGACTTGGACAAGATTAAGGACACAAATGCGAAGATGGCAGCGGCGGGCAGCAAGGTGTCGGAGATGCAGCAGTGCACCAAGATCATCTCGGTGCTCGACAATTCGTGGGACAACCTCATCCCCACCCTCAACACTCAGCAGGATCAGTGGACGCCTGAGTGGCTACGGCACTGCAGGAGGACTTCCACAGGCGCCACATGGGTGGTGGCGCTGCCAACAAAACTGCTGAGGGGTATGGAGCTGCAGGAGGCAGCAGAGGAAGAGGGGGAGGGAGAGGCCGAGGCCGTGGGAGAGGCTTTGGCAGACGGAGAGGCCAGAGTGACTACAATGAGGGGCATGGGAGCTCTGGTGGCAGGGGGAGCACCCGAATGGAGGGTGCTTGCTGGTACTGCAAGAAGGCTGGACACCCATGGTTCAAGTGTTTCAGCCGGCCTGAGGGATGGAGCCCCTAGGCATGATACCGCCAAGTGGTGAACGCGCACGAGGTGGTGCTGTGCAAGGTGATGGTGCACAAGGTAAAGCTGACCCTGGTACGTTCTCATAGTTTAGGATATGAAAGGGAGTGGGGGTGATGTGTGTTTGGTTGGGAAGGTTGTGATGCACCCCCTCACTCACTGGGTGATTGATTCAGGTTGCACAAGTCACATGACCCCACGGGCAGATTTGCTTGATGAGGTAAAGCCCCCTGGGAAGATCAAGTTTGTGGCTGCCGCTTCAGGTGCTTTGCTCCCTGTGATTGGTGTTGGGAATGCCAAGGTGATGGGAGCCAATAGAAAGCTTGTGAGGTTGGGGAATGTCCGGCTAGTTGAAGGTGTGTCTGCTAACCTTCTTTCTGTGCGCAAGCTGCAGAAGAGCAATGCTGAAGTTACCTACCAGCTGCCGTGCGAAGCTTGGGAAGCTGTTGTAGTGGAATCTGGAGAAGAGCAGTTGCATCAAGGACCTGTGGCAGCTGCCCATCATCCCTTGGAACGGGAAACCTCCAGCAACGGCAGCGGCAGCAGCAACGGCTAAGGCAA
Source organism: Closterium sp. Yama58-4 (assembly GCA_947470075.1). Lineage (NCBI taxonomy): Eukaryota > Viridiplantae > Streptophyta > Zygnematophyceae > Desmidiales > Closteriaceae > Closterium > Closterium sp. Yama58-4. Next base: position 335,005 of record CANIUD010000749.1, on the reverse strand, counting down.
CTGCGGGAGGAGAGGAGACTGCACCAACTGATGGGGCCCTGGATGCAGTCAAGAAGGTGCAGCGGCCACAGCAGTCACATGGTGAGGTGCTTGCTGGTGTGGATGGGACAGCTGCATGGGCAAAGGCTTTGCCTGGGAGTGGTGAAGCTGTTTGGGAGACGTAGTACGAGAGGTTGTGTCATGTGAACATTCCCATGCTGCAGAATTTGGTGAAGGATGGGAGCTTGAAAGAGCTGGAGGTGAAGGGGGCAGCAAAGGAGATTGGGAGCTGCCCTACATGCCTTGAGAAGCAGCACGGGACCAGCCAAGGCACCACTCGCGCTTGTGCACATGGATGTGGTGGGCCCTACGAGGGCCCTTTCTCACTTGGGCAGCCGCTACTTCTTAACCATTGTGGACGACCACACGCGTGCGGTGTGGGTGTACCCTCTTAAGACAAAGGGGGAGGTGGCAGCGGCTGTTCTTAAGGAGTGGATGCCGAGAGCTCAAAGGGAGAGCGGACACAAGGTGAAGGTGATCCGCACTGACAACGGAGGAGAGTTCATTGGCAAGTTTGAGGCAGTGCTGAAGAAGAAGGGCATTCAGCATCAGCTCACAGTGCCCTACAACCCTCAGCAGAACGGCGTGGCTGAGCGGTTCAACCGGACCCTGCAGGAAGGTTCCCGCACTCTCCTTGGGCGTGCAGGGCTGCCGGATCCGTTTTGGGTGACTGCACTGCGGCAGGTCGCCCATGTGCTGGCGACAGTGGGGGACAAGCAGTGGGTCCCCTACACCAAGTGGTATGGGAGTGCAGCAGCAGTCAACATGCTGAGAGCCTACGGCTGCATGGTGGTGTTTCATGTGCCTAAGGAGAAGAGGGAAAGTTGGAGGCTTCTAGGAGATGGGGTGTGCACATAGGGCTTGCTAAGGATCACAAGGGCTGGTTGATATGGGACTTGACCAGCCAGCAACTGACTGTGTCAAGGGATGTGAAGTTCCTTGAATCCCTGTACTATAAGAAGTGGAAGCAGCAGGAGCAGAAGCTTCCTACCACACTGCTGATCGTTGGGGTCGATGAGGTGCAACGGCCTTCGAGGCAAGTAGATGTTTCTGTCTCAGAGAAGGAGATCTACGGGGTGACTGAGGATGGGGGAGAACCTGAGGTGGAAGAGCAGCAGCAGCAGCAGCAGCAGCAGCAGCAGCAACTGCAGCAGCAGCAGCAATGTGCTCTGTCACGTGCCCCACACCCTCCTGAGCGTCCAAGGAGGGATGTGCAACCTCGTACCATGCTGACCTATCCGAGTCTTGGAACGCCAAAGGTGGTACCGACTGGGAATGTGGCTGAGCAGTGTGATGAGGATGAGATAGCCTACTGCTGTGGGAATCTATTTAGAGGGTTTGGAGGATAGTGCCGTAAGAGAGATGCTACAGAGGGGTGCTACAGAATTGAGAAAAAATGGAGATGTTGGAAGTGGTTTGTTGGATGGAGATAACTATCCATTGGGATGAGTGTTGGATACGAATGAAACTTGCTGAAATGAGTGTGCATTGAGTGTGCATGCATGAGCTGAGGCATGTGAGATGATGGTTGGCAGCCAGAGGGGGAATTTGTTTGTGATGCAATCATATGCATTCACGTCTGTCTGCCTCCTATCATATTCTACTATCTTGCATGCTTGGTGTGCATGCGTGCAAGAATTTGTGTTTGGTGTGGTTGCAGAGTGTTACGATATGAAGTTTTATGAGAAGGCATTCCTGTATGCTACAGGAGCCGACTCTACCAAATACGAAGTCGAGGAGTCAGAAGTGTTGAAGTGACAAAGCAACCGTCTGATCAAGACCGATGCAGGCAGAAACATTTGAAATGAAAAGAGCGGGAACAGGTTTGAAACTGGTTCCCGCGCCGCACGGTCTGAATTTTGCTGCAATAAGGGAATGTACCTCTTAGAGTACATGGCTAGTCTAGGTCGTTTCGCATTCCTTTGTATTTCCTATATAAACGCTAAGTATGCATGCTATTATCAATCTCAGTCATTTACATTCACTCTGACCTGAGTTCACTACTTCCGCTGCAACATTACCTGCGATCAACCCTGAACGACCCTTCTTTTGCTAAGTCTCACTTCAGATTGTAACATGGGCTGCTCAGGGATTCTTCGCAACGTCACTTCCGTAAAATTCGCCGAACCTAGATCTGGCGAGCGGCACATGCTCCAAGTCCAAGATGGCCAGAGGATCCAGAGGCCAAGCGAATCTAACGGCCGAAGGACAAACCAACCCCGCTGCAACAAATGAGGCGACAACCACGATCGGCACTGCCGCGCTCGAGGAGTTATTAGCTCGATCGACTGTCAACTATGGAGAAAGAACTCCAAGATTTGCGCAAAGGCGATGCGGGAACCACTTCCCAACCAGCTCAACCTAGACAACCAGCTGTGAAAAGCAGCGATACCGCCTCGCACGGCTTCTGCCTCAACTCAGACAAATCTGCAACAACTGCCCCTCGTCCAAGCGACGAAACAATTAACTCTGCGCAAGCACGCTTTCTTAGCGTTTCAAAAATCAAGACTACTTTCGCATTTGACGGCAAATATTTCTACACATGGAGTTTTGAGCTAAAGCTCCTCCTACAGACAGCGTAGATCTACCACTACTTCGTCGGCTCCTATCCTAAACTGGTGGAGGACACTGAAGACGCCCGGGCTCAATAGTACAGCGAGTCTCTCATGGCGTACAGCGTTCTGCTACACAACATGTCACCTGCAAAACAGCTCGGCATTCGCTCCTACAAAGAGAGCGCCGCTCCAGCTCTGGAAGCTTGGAAGCACCTCGTTGAGGTATATCAGCCGAAGGATTCCGTCACTGCCAGCAGACTCCTGCAACAACTCATGGAGACCAAGATGGGGCACGGGGAGAAAGCAAACAGTTACATCAACCGTTGTCGGAACATCCGTGATCAAATTATAAAGAACGGAAGTTCTATCTCGGAGGAGATATTCGTAAACATCATCCTCCAGGGACTTGGGCCCGAGTGGAAGCCCTGTAAGGCGCTACTCCGATAACGAGGAACCCTCTTAGAAGCCGCAATATGCGCCGCACTGCTGACTGAACAGCAGGACATGGATTCGAGCAGGACAAGCTCCGCGCCGAGAGCGCCTCGCCTTCTACGCAGACAACCGTGAAGAACGACGACAACCAAGGCGCCACTACTGCAAAATCCGCAAGGTCTTCGGACACTCAACGGTGTTGGGTGCAAATGCACATTGCACGACATCCTGCCGTCTGTTTGTACGAGTATGCGTGTGCGAATGCATTTGCGTGTGAATGGTGTGTTCGTGTGTTTGTTTGCTTTCGCATTTTTCGCTTGATGCATTTGCAGGTACTCGCGCAATGTGCGCTTCGGCACAACATTGTACGCGCTATGAACAGTGCAAGCAGAAAGGACGAGCTCGCAAAGGAACCCAAGATGGAAGCTTTGCAGTTCGGTTGAGTTGATTGCGCAGATTCAGTTCTATCTAACTCGAAATTGTACTGTTTTGTTTGGTTAACTATAGTGTAGCAGGGCAGGCACTATAGGGGTACAATTTAGGTGAAGGTTGGATGTTGTTTGTCTGTATCTGCATGCTACAAGGCCAGGGGAAACCAGCGGAACCAGCATTTGGCTGGTTGGGCAAAGACAAAACAGGTTCTGTTTTTAGAACCTGAACCTGGTTGTTGTTTTCCCAGGTTGGAAAAACAGAACCAGAGGTTGTTTACCAACCTACCACCAGCTATTTTGTCCAGCCAGGTTGGTTCTGTTGCTTGGAATTATTTGGGATCATCCCTGGTTGTTCCCAGGTTGATTCCCAAGGTCCTTGCTAGCTAGAACTATTTAATCCTTCTCTGTTTGTACCTGAATATAGTCAAATTGATTCAAGCGAATTCCTTCCTCGCTGGAATTTCGTTTCTGCGCTATTCGACGGCGGAATGCTACCCGAGTCAACGCTAGTATGCTAGCACTCCAACGCTAGGCAAACGCTGTCCGAGCCATAACTTAGTAATGGCAGAACTTTTCGCGAGGCAACTTGGCTCATTTTAAAGCTCTTGGAGCGAGCTTCGATATAGCGAATTCTCAGCTTAATCCGATCGACGGTCTGCACGGCACGCTGCGCGACGTTCAAGGTGCTCTTGCTGTTTTGACTAAGTCCTTCTTGATCCCTCTCTCTACAAACTCGGACCCGAGGATAGGGGCTGGTCTTGTACCAGGCACCCAGGGACCCTTGGAGGTGACCCCGAGGAGAGGTTTTAAGTTTGATTAAGTCCTAATAGCTTGAGTTTATTAGGCCCTTACACCAACAAGCTGGTATCAGAGCTGCGTTATAGTGATCCTCGTTATAGGTAGCTATGGCGGGCAACACCTCGGCGGGAGCTGGTGAATCTTCAGCCCAAGATCGTAGCGGCAGCCAAGATTCTGGTCTTTCAGCGCCAAGGGGAGCGCGAACAAACCAGGGCTCGCTTGTCAAGGAGGTGCTGAAGAATTTCACCGTCGAGAAGTTCAATGGTGAGGGCTATGATGATTGGGCCTGGAAAATGCAATTATATTTCCGTCAGATCGGTTTGCTGAAACTAATGATTGGGGAGGAGCCTAGACCGAGTGACCCCACGCTGCAGGAAGATTGGGACGAGCGCTCCTCGGCTGGCTACTATTTGATGTCGCAGAGTTTGGAGCTGAACCAGCGTCACCACGTCATGCACCTGCTGCCGGAGGTTGAATGCGGTCCGAAGGCGTGGACCGTGTTGAAGGAGCTGCACGCCCCGACCTCCGTTGTCGCAACGTTGATGCTGGAGAGGGAGCTGTCCGCGTTGCGCCTGAGCGAGGGAGAGCCGGTGCAACCAGTCCTGGACAAGATGCGCGACCTCTACGCGAAGTTGGCGACCGCGGGAATCACCTACCCGGAGCAGACCAAGTGCTTGAAGATGCTCTCGCTGCTGCCAGAATCGTGGCTTCAATTTACGAGCGGATTGAGCCTGCCACAGAACCAGAGCTTGTGGACGCTCGAGTGGGTGCGGACGAAGATTCTGGAGGAGGACTTCCGTCGCCGCCAACTGAGGGGTGGAGACGACGGCAGCAGCGGCTACGGGATGCAAGGGAGTCGACGTGGCAGAGGACGTGGCTTCGGTGGTGCTGGACGCGGTGCAAAGAAAGACGACGACTCCAACGACCAACAAGGAGGTACCGGTTGGGGTCGCGGTGCGAAATCTGGACGTGGGGGCAAGTCGGGTGCTGGTGGCAAAATGAAAGGGAGTTGCTGGTATTGTGAGAAGGAAGGGCACCCCTGGTTTTTGTGCTATAAGAAACCCGATGGATGGACCCCCCAGAATCGTCACCAGGATGGCGGCGCGCGGAGGAACCAGAAAAACGGCGCCAACATGGTCGCTGATTCGTCCGACAACAACCCGAAGGGCAACGGCGGTGCGGAGAAGAAGAAGGAGCGCACCGCGGGCCAATTCTTCCATGTGGGAGACAAGGGGGAGCAAGGAGACGCCTCTGCCAAAGTTGGAGCAGAGCTGCACCCCCTAGACTATTGGGTGTTGGACACAGGCGCTGCTTGGACGATGACGCCGCGCAAGGACCTGCTGGACGAAGTACGAGCTGCACCGATCAATGAAGTGTGCTCCGCCTCTGGACACATGTTGAAGGTGGCTGGTGCGGGACGAGCTGCGTTTAAGGGAGCGGATGGCAAGCCGGTGGTGCTGCACGACGTTCTCTTCGTCCCCGACCTGAAGGCCAACCTTATCTCCCTCCGTAAGCTTGGCAAGGCTGGGGTGAACACCAACACGGATGGGGCACGCACTTATAAGGGGAAGCTGGGCAATCGGGTGCTTTGGGATCTGCACGAGAGCAAGGACGTGTACAGATCTATGTGGCAGCTGCCGGCCCTGGTGTGGCATGGTGGGGGGCAGGCTGGAGAGGGGTCTGCATCCCAGGGGGAGTGCAATGCCGTTGGAGGGGTTGGTGTGAAAGTGTCGGCCAGATCTGGGGAGACAGATTGGGCAACGGCACACCGGCGCTTAGGGCATGTGGCAATGCCTTTGCTGAAGCAGCTGGAGAAGGATGGAGCCGTTAAGGGTCTGAAGCTGAACGGACAGCCACCCGATGACAACTGTGAAATCTGTTTGCTTTCAAAGTTCACCCGTTTCCCTTTCCATAGTGTGGCTGGCAGGAGCAAGAAGCCTTTGGAGCTGGTCCACATGGACTTGGTGGGGCCGCTGCCGGTGCAAGGGCACAAGGGGGAGCGGTATTTTCTTACAATTGTGGATGACTGGAGCAGGCTGATGTGGGCGTATCCGCTGAAGCAGAAGGACCACGCCGCCTCCACGATACGGGACGATTGGCTGCCATTCGTGGAGAAGCAGGCGGAGTGTGTAGTGAAGCGGATTAGGACAGACCGGGGTGGTGAGTTCCTTGGAGCTGAAATGACGGCCTGGCTCAAGAAGCAGGGCATCCAGAGAGAGCTGACCACGGCTTATACCCCACAGTCCAATGGTGTAGCAGAACGGGCAAACCGGACCATTCTGGAGACAGCTAGGGCGCTGCTCATAGAATCTGGGCTGAGCAATTCTATGTGGCCTCATGCTGTCCGGCACGCCACTGTCGCTAGGAACAGGGTGCTCACCAAGGTTGGGGATGACTCGTGGGTGCCGTTGGAGAGGTGGCTTGGGAGGAAGCCGCCGGTGGACATGCTGAGGGTGTTCGGTTGCATGGCAGTCGCCCACGTCCCCAAGACCTACCGCAGTAAGTTGGGGGCGAGTGCAATCTGGTGTGTGCATTTGGGGCTGGCTGCTGAGAGCAAGGGATGGCTGCTGTGGGAACCATCCAAGGGTGTGTTGTTTGACAGCAGGGATGTGAAATTTATTGAGGGCATGATGTATGGGAGCTGGGAGAAACAGCCGGAGGCAAGGGTGTCCCAGCAGATGGAGCAGATCACCATGCAGCTGGACCTGACTCCTAGTGTGTGGGAGGAGGGAGAGGAGGCAGCTGGTGGAAATGGTGATGGAGAGAAGGTACAGGAGGCATCTGCTGGTGGAGAAAATGGTGTGGAAACTGGCGGCAGCACTAGTGGAGCTGCTGGACCCGAGGGAGGAGAGAAGCAGCAGGGAAAAACTAAGAAGCCGAAGGGTGTCGTTATGAAGGGATGGGAGACACCCGTCTCCAGGCCAGGACGTACCCGTATGGCTACTAAGAAGCTGACTGCAGGAACTGATGCAGCAGAGCAGCAGCTAGGGACCGAAGAGGCATTGCTGATTCTACCTCATGGCTATGACCCGGATGAGGAGGATGAGCCTGCGTATTGTTTTCTTGCCCCTGCACCAGAGGAACCAGCTAGCATGGAGGAGGCATTAGCTGGACCAGATAGGGACAAGTGGCTGGCTTCTAGGGATGCTGAGTACCAGAGTCTGCTGGAGAATAGGACATGGGATCTGGTGGTGCTGCCTGATGGGAAGAAAGCGATACAATGCAAGTGGGTGCTGAGGATCAAGACCGATGACAAGGGGCAGGTCACCATCTACAAGAGTAGGCTGGTGGCGAAGGGGTTTATGCAGAAGGAGAAGCAGGACTTCAACGAAATCTTTGCTCCCACTGCCAAACCCCCTACCCTCCGTGTCTTGTTGGCAGATGCAGCTGTTAGTGGGAAATTCATCATTCAGATGGATATTTCAACGGCATTCCTGAATGGGATTTTAGAGGAGGATGTGTACATGACGCAGCCGCCTGGGTATGAGGATGGTACGGGCAGGGTGTGCAAGCTCAACAAGTCCATCTACGGCTTGAAGCAGGCGCCACGCTGCTGGTACCAGAAGTTGGCAGCTGTTTTAGAGGAGATGGGATTCAGGACCAGCAGCTGTGATGAGAGCCTCAAGGGCGAGGAGGAGAAGCTGGTGCTGTTTCTGGTCTATGTGGACGACATTCTTCTCTTCAGCAGCAGCATGAAGGAGATCCAGAAAGTGCAGCAGCAACTGATGGAAAACTTCAAGTGCAAGAACCTTGGGGAGGTAAAGTACTACCTCGGGATGCACGTGGAGAGGGATCCAGATCACAGGTGGTTGAAGCTGCACCAGGAGAAGTTCATCAAGGAGCTGGGGGAGAAGTATGGGATTGAGAATGAGCGCAAGGTTGCAACTCCCCTGCCAGCAGAATTCAAGCTTGTGAAGGCTGCAGAGGATGAAGGGGTTGAAGCTGAAGAGTGTTGGTGTAAGGGCCTAATAAACTCAAGCTATTAGGACTTAATCAAACTTAAAACCTCTCCTCGGGGTCACCTCCAAGGGTCCCTGGGTGCCTGGTACAAGACCAGCCCCTATCCTCGGGTCCGAGTTTGTAGAGAGAGGGATCAAGAAGGACTTAGTCAAAACAGCAAGAGTACCTTGAACGTCGCGCAGCGTGCCGTGCAGACCGTCGGTCGGATTAAGCTGAGAATTCGCTATATCGAAGCTCGCTCCAAGAGCTTTAAAATGAGCCAAGTTGCCTCGCGAAAAGTTCTGCCATTACTAAGTTATGGCTCGGACAGCGTTTGCCTAGCGTTGGAGTGCTAGCATACTAGCGTTGACTCGGGTAGCATTCCGCTGTCGAATAGCGCAGAAACGAAATTCCAGTGAGGAAGGAATTCGCATGAATCAATTTGACTATATTCAGGTACAAACAGAGAAGGATTAAATAGTTCTAGCTAGCAAGGACCTTGGGAATCAACCTGGGAACAACCAGGGATGATCCCAAATAATTCCAAGCAACAGAACCAACCTGGCTGGACAAAATAGCAGGTGGTAGGTTGGTAAACAACCTCTGGTTCTGTTTTTCCAACCTGGGAAAACAACAACCAGGTTCAGGTTCTAAAAACAGAACCTGTTTTGTCTTTGCCTAACCAGCCAAATGCTGGTTCCGCTGGTTTCCCCTGGCCTTGTAGCATGCAGATACAGACAAACAACATCCAACCTTCACCTAAATTGTACCCCTATAGTGCCTTCCCTGCTACACTATAGTTAACCAAACAAAACAGTACAATTTCGAGTTGGATAGAACTGAATCTGCGCAATCAACTCAACCGAACTGCAAAGCTTCCATCTTGGGTTCCTTTGCGAGCTCGTCCTTCCTGCTTGCACTGTTCATAGCGCATACAATGTTGTGCCGAAGCGCACATTGCGCGAGTACCTGCAAATGCATCAAGCGAAAAATGCGAAAGCAAACAAACACACGAACACACCATTCACACGCAAATGCATTCGCACACGCATACTCGTACAAACAGACGGCAGGATGTCGTGCAATGTGCATTTGCACCCAACAAAGAGCAGCAGCAATTTCAGTCCTTGGTGGGCAGCCTCTTGTACGCAGCAGTTCACACGAGGCCCGACATCTCTTTCTCGGTTGGGCAGCTGGCTAGGGTGGTGCAGAATCCATCAGAGGAGCAGGTAGATGCAGCTGAGCGTGTGGTGAAGTACCTGAACTCTCACCCAAGCATTGGAGTTCAATACTCCGCATCTGCACAGGTGAAGCAGAAAGGGGTGGAGGTGCTGAAAGAGAAGGGGGAGAGGCTTGGAGAAGGCAAGCTATTTCTCACTTGCTTTACCGATGCTACGTGGGCTTCTGAGAAGGAGGATACATCTGCGTAGTTGGGGGAGGACCTGTTAGTTGGAGGTCCAAGAAGCAGACGGAGACGGCACTCTCTTCCGTAGAATCAGAGTACATGGCGATGTTCCATGGGGTGAAGGAGGTGATTTGGCTGAGGAGGCTGTTAGAGGAGATTGGCCAGGAGCAGAAAGTTGCTACGCCGCTGTTTTGTGATAGCAAGGGGGCTCTTGGGATGGCCAGAAACGCTGTGCTTCATGGGCTGAACAAGCACATGCGTATCAAGTGGCACTGGCTGCGTAAGGAGGTGAAGAGGGGGACGGTGCATCCGATCTACATCAAGACTCACCAGCAGCCAGCAGACTTTCTCACCAAGAGGCTTGCGGATGAGCCTCATTGGCGTTGTGTGCGCATGAGTGGAATGAGCATGAACTAGCATGGAATGACGGGGATGCAGCCGGCAGGCTGAGGGGGAGTGTGTTGGGTGCAAATGCACATTGCACGACATCCTGCCGTCTGTTTGTACGAGTATGCGTGTGCGAATGCATTTGCGTGTGAATGGTGTGTTCGTGTGTTTGTTTGCTTTCGCATTTTTCGCTTGATGCATTTGCAGGTACTCGCGCAATGTGCGCTTCGGCACAACATTGTACGCGCTATGAACAGTGCAAGCAGAAAGGACGAGCTCGCAAAGGAACCCAAGATGGAAGCTTTGCAGTTCGGTTGAGTTGATTGCGCAGATTCAGTTCTATCCAACTCGAAATTGTACTGTTTTGTTTGGTTAACTATAGTGTAGCAGGGCAGGCACTATAGGGGTACAATTTAGGTGAAGGTTGGATGTTGTTTGTCTGTATCTGCATGCTACAAGGCCAGGGGAAACCAGCGGAACCAGCATTTGGCTGGTTGGGCAAAGACAAAACAGGTTCTGTTTTTAGAACCTGAACCTGGTTGTTGTTTTCCCAGGTTGGAAAAACAGAACCAGAGGTTGTTTACCAACCTACCACCTGCTATTTTGTCCAGCCAGGTTGGTTCTGTTGCTTGGAATTATTTGGGATCATCCCTGGTTGTTCCCAGGTTGATTCCCAAGGTCCTTGCTAGCTAGAACTATTTAATCATTCTCTGTTTGTACCTGAATATAGTCAAATTGATTCAAGCGAATTCCTTCCTCGCTGGAATTTCGTTTCTGCGCTATTCGACGGCGGAATGCTACCCGAGTCAACGCTAGTATGCTAGCACTCCAACGCTAGGCAAACGCTGTCCGAGCCATAACTTAGTAATGGCAGAACTTTTCGCGAGGCAACTTGGCTCATTTTAAAGCTCTTGGAGCGAGCTTCGATATAGCGAATTCTCAGCTTAATCCGATCGACGGTCTGCACGGCACGCTGCGCGACGTTCAAGGTGCTCTTGCTGTTTTGACTAAGTCCTTCTTGATCCCTCTCTCTACAAACTCGGACCCGAGGATAGGGGCTGGTCCTGTACCAGGCACCCAGGGACCCTTGGAGGTGACCCCGAGGAGAGGTTTTAAGTTTGATTAAGTCCTAATAGCTTGAGTTTATTAGGCCCTTACACCAACAAACGGATCGATGCAAATCCCGGTCCAACTGTTGCCACCCAAATTCCACTCACCACAACAACTGGGTCGGCCGACAAGGCGCTACTCATTCTCAGCCTCAATAAGAAAACTCCCGTCCTCCTGCGCAGCAACAACCACAGCATTCACAAAGAACTCAAGGGGGAGCTCCCAGAAACGTGATAGCTAACATGGCGACACGGCGCCGTCGCACCGCTGAACCTGATGAAGAAGAAGAGATTCAAGAAGGACTACTTGAGCCTGAAGAAGGGTGGAACAACCCTCTCACAGAAAACCACTATTACCGGTATGACGAAGACGAGCAGGATTGGAATCAGCCAATCACACTGCGGGAGAGCCCGCCACACGACAATCAGCTTTACGACGAAGACCCATCCTTTCACAGACGCTACAAGGCGACACGGGTGACCCCGCGACTCGCGCTGCTCCTACGCAACAACAACACCGACAACTATAACACCTGGTACCTGGATAGCTGTTGCGGACAGCACATGGTGGGATCCACACGATACGTTTCGAACCTGACCCGTGCCCCCGCAACCTACGAAACCGTCGCCAACAACCACCAGCTGCGCGCCAACACTCAAGGCATCGTAGTCCTGCAAGCACGAGACTGCAAGACGCACATCTCGTTCAACGACGTGCTTTATGTCCCAGACCTCCGCTTTAATCTCCTCTCGGCAGGACAGCGCCGCGACTGCGGTGTCATACTCACTACGGATTTGGCCACACGCGACCTCATCCTCACCCACGCGTCTCCAGACACACCTCCTGAGTGATTCAAATACCTCGGTCGAGCCCGCTCAATCAACGGGATCTACGTCCTAGACCGAAACATACCGAGCTGCCAAGCCTCATCTGACGAGCTCGTGGATCTCGTCCCCCTCGAATTTGCCTTCATGAACAAGGAATTGTGGCAGAGCCCTCATCCACGTGAGATTAATCTGCACGAGCCCGACATCAACGGGCTCTGCACCACCTGCTACCCACTCATGGCGAGCCATATGGAGCAAGTCGAAAGAAAGTACGCAGCAATCTAGGAAGCAGAAAGCGCCAAGGAGGAACCCAATGGTATGACTGAAGAGGAGCTTGCTGTGGCAACTCACCGCATCTTCGGAGAAGAAAACAAACGATTCGGTCAGCTGCCCACGCCGCGCCCAACGCCGCGCACTGAAACACTCCGCTTCTTAAGAATCTCCCGCGCCCGTACACCCGCGAAGTCTAGAGCAAATGGAGAGCTGAGCGTCAAGGAAGAACGAGAAAAGGCCAGGGCAGAGAAGAAACAAAAGTTGTACGAGGACCGCCTTGCAGAAGGCTGGAGCGAGGAGTCTGCATGACGAGGCGGGTGGGGAAACGAAGATTACGAACCCGAACAAGGAGGCGGTACCTGGGGATTAGCTACTGACGCTTGGGGAGCCAGCGGGAGCGGCATGGTCACCACAGGAGGATGGGGCACCGAGGAAACAACTGAAGGCGATCTGACACAACGAGAGCTAGAGGAAGCAGTGCGGGGGATACGCGCTGAGCGCAGAGAAGAATCACCTCGTGTCGCAATCCCGCTCGGACAGCCCCCTCGCATTCGCTCACCTCCCCGCTCACCCTACAGATGGCAATGCGTCTAGACGGAGATTGAGGAAGAGAACTTACCACCAACCCCGGCGCGTGACTCACTTGGTCCAATCTCTCGCCCAGATCCATTTGCTCGCCTCATCGAAGGCAAGACGACGCCGCTGAACATCATCCCCGACCGCGAATTCCTCGCCCTCTACCTTACGACCGACACCTGCAGAAGGGGAGACAGCAGCCGAAGCAGAGGCAGAGGAGGCAGAAGACGAAGCAGAACCCGGAAAAGAAGAAGAACCCCCACTCCAAATTCCGCAAGAGACGGAGGCGGAAGCAGCGGAGCATCACGCACGCTACATGCGCACCAGCGGCATTCGCGCAGAAGACGACCTCTGGCACCAGCGACTCGGCCACCCCTCGCGACAGACCCTCGCTAACTGTCTCCGCGCCAAGGTCTTCCTCCCAGGAGTACTCCTACCTCCCGACGGCACAGAACCTCACAACACCCTACACCCAATCACCTGCACCGTCTGCCCCACGGCAGCCCTTACTCACAGCGCATACCCCTCTCTGGAACCCAGCACCAACCGTTACAAGAAACTGCAAAAGGTGTATAGAGACTTCATCGTGCTCACCTGCGACGGGCTCAATGGCGAAAAATACACGCTGACCTTCATTGACGCCTACTCGCGCCACGTCTGGATCGCCAACGTTGACGCACGCTCCAAGGCTCCAGAGGTCTTCCGTATCTGGCTCACACACGCACAACGGCAGTCGGGAAGGAAGCTGAAAAACTGGCAGAGTGATGGCGCCAAGGGGTTCCGCAGTAACGAACTGGAGAGCGTCCTCACCGAGAAGGGGATCAAGCACAAGATCTCCCTCCCCTATGCTCACCAGCAGCAAGGCGCCGCGGGAAGGGTTAACCGCACCCTCATGACAAAAGTGCGCGCCCTCATGAACCAGTCTGGCCTGCCCAAGAAGTTCTGGCCGTCTGCCATGGATCACGCGGTGCGACTGTACAACCTCCTCTCCACCACGGCCAACAGGGATAACCTTCCCCGCACATGAAGTGGACCGGCTCAAGGGGAGACCCCTCCATGCTGAGGGTTTGGGGGTGCATGGTGCAGTACCAGCCAACTTCGGCCGCAATCGGCAAGTTTGCTCAATGGGCACGCTGGGGCATCCATCTAGAGCTCAGCAACGAGCACAAGGGCTGGCTTATTCTTGACATCGACAGCAAGGAGATTGTTTCCGCGTGCGACGTTCTCTTCTACGAGCGGCTCACCTTGCAGCAGTGGATCGAGGACGAGAGGCGCAACGAAGCTCGTGGCTACGTCAAGCAGCCGCGCAGCTTTGCGTCCCCCGAGGATGAAGCAGCAGCAGCAGCGCTCGATCGCGACGACACCGACGACCATCCCGGTGTTCCGCCTCGCCCTCGTACGGACGATGACGACGATGACAGTGACGACGCTCCCGCGCCTGGACCAAGCACATCCTCACCTGGCCACGAGAGCGACGATGATGACGTGGTGGAAGTCCCCATCACCGATACCGCGGATAGCACGAACGTGTCTGGCCTGCAACTTCTCGGCCTACACACTTCATTCTCTAACCTCGTCCGCGCCGTCGAACCAAAGAAATCACGCCAAGCCCTGTCCGGCCCTCACGCCAAGGAGTGGCGTGCAGCGATGGACGCTGAGCTAAAGGCGCTGGAGTCTCGTGATATGTGGGTCTTCGTCGATCGTGCAGCAGTGAAGGGGAGGAGGGTGCTAAGCGGAAAATGGGTACTTCGTCTCAAGACTAAAGCTGACGGAACCATTGAACGCTTCAAGGCACGATGGGTCGTACGCGGATTCGACCAGTGCCACGGCATCGATTTCGATCAAACCTTCGCCTCCGTCAGCCGTCACACCTCGATCCGGATTCTACTCGCCATAGCCGCCGCTAAGCATCTGCCACTGCGACAGATAGACGTAAAGAACGCATTTCTATACGCGTTGGTGGACGCAACTACGTGTGGGTGAGGCCGATCGCGAAGAAAAGCGATGTGCGGGTCGTCTTCGAAAAATGGCTGAAGGAGGTAGAGTGGCAGACGTCGAAGACGGTAAAGAAATTGCGTTCAGACCGTGGAGGGGAGTTCCTCGGTTGCACCTTCACCGACCTCGTCGAAGACAAAGGGATCCTCCACAATCTGACGTGCCCCTACACTCCGCAGCAAAACGGGATGGCTGAGCGGGAGATGTGCACGGTGGTCGAGGCCGTGCATACGACGCTTCTGCATATGGGTGTGACGCATCACTGGTGGCACCCTCATTCTGCGACAAGCCGTCTGGGTGCGCAACTGCCTTGAACGTGCTTCTTTGCCGAATGGGACGACACCGCACGAACTGCTGTTCGAGAACAAGCCGGATCTGACGCTGGCGCGCGTGTGGGGCTGCATGGTGCAGTTCATGGTCCCCGAGCAGCAGCGCGGCAGGAAACCGGCGCCGAAGGCTTGTTGGGGTCTCCACCTCGGTGTGTTGCTAGAGTGCAAGGGCTAGGAGGTGCTTGATCTGACTGCCAACAAAGTCGTCACGACGGTCGAAGAAATCTTTTACGAGAAGCAGCCTTCAAAGGCAGAGTACGGGCCGGCGTCGACAAGGACGCCGTTTGCCCAGCCGCCGGATTGCTCCTCGGAAATGCCTCTTCTGCTCGTCGTCGTCGATGGGCATGATGACGAGGACGTCAAGGAAGTCCTGCTACCTCCTCCTGTTGTGCCCTCGTCTGCCGCCGGCGGTGAGGGAGACTTGGTGCGTCGCCTGTGGCGCTGACCAGTTGCATCGCCGGTGGCCGACGTGACGCCGAGAAGGTCGGCACGGGAAGTGGCAGATGAAGGGGAGCTTTCAGCGTCCAAGCCGACATCAGCGAAGCCGTCGACAAAGGTGCCACTTGCAGAGAAGCTGCTGGCAGAGGCGACGAAGCAGACTGCAGAGGCGCCAGCTTCAGGGGAGCCGTTGGCAGAGAAGCCGATTCTGGGGGAGCAGCTGGTAGAGGAGCTGCCGACAGAGGAGCAGTTCGACGATGATTCGTCGAATGACAACGTTGTGGAAGACCTCCGTGCGGATGGCGGCGGTGAAGGGGAGCTGTCGACAGGGGAGCAGTCCGATGACGACGACGTGGTAGAGGTCACGGCCAAAAGGGAGAAACCGCGCCGTTGTACCCGCCCCAATATCGGCAAGCGTCCGGAGAAGCTGAGCTACCACGCTTGTCTGCCGCCGACGGCATACAACACTCTGCTCGACGACGCAGATGTGCATCTGCCCGAACTCGACCCCGACATGCATGCTGACCCAGAGCATCGCTGGGACATTGCGAACATGACGACGAAGGAGGCGTTGGCGAGCTGGAAGGGCAAGGCGGTGAACGCGGCCCTGGACGAGAATATCAAGAGTCTCATCTTTAACGGGACGTGGGAGCCGGTCGAACGTCCGCGCGGTGTCAACATCATGAAGAACCGCTGGGTGCTCACGACGAAGTACCACGTCGACGACACGGTCGCCCGCGAGAAGGCCCGCTTGGTCGTGAAAGACTTCACGCAGATCTATGGCGCAGATAACAACGAGACATACGTACGCGCCGGTGGGGAGCTACGTAACTCTGCGGATCTTCCTCAGCATCGTAGCAGTCCTCGATCTGCACCTGATGCAGTTGGACATGAAAAAAACGTTTCTGCAGAGCAAGCTGGATCGCGTCCTCTACATGTACCAGCCCGACTACTACAACGACGGCACCGGTCGCGTCTGCAAGCTGCTAAAGAGCTTATGCGGCTTGAAGCAGAGTCCGCTGCTGTGGTACTCGGCGCTCGACGCGGTGCTAATCGGCGCTGGTTGGAGCAATAGCCAGGTAGACGAAGCTTTTTACTTCAAGGTCGGCGAGAACGGAGTGGCGTGCTGGGTGCTCGTCTACGTCGACGACCTGCTCGCCGCAAGCAGCAGCACTGCGATGCTGAAGGAGCTGAAGGAGCGCATGTGCTCGCCTCAAGCACATGGGGCAACGCTATGCCTGGCTGCAGCATATGGTGAAGCGCGGAAAAATTGCTCTGCATCCCGACCACCGAGCAGCCTGCCGATTTTCTCCTTGTATTCTATCCCTCTGGGTTCTGGGTGGACGTCTTGTATGGATGCCCAATCTTGAGATGGGCAGGGGAGTGTCAAATATAACTGGCCCCGCCCTCACTTGGGTGAAGTCGACCAGGCATTATGGATCAGAACGGTGTTCGTTTCGTGGTCATCGGCGACTTCGGGGACTTTTATCAATGTGCGACGAGTAGTTTGGCGACGAGATTATTTGGTCGAGGTAGAAGTGTTTCCTCTGCTTGGTCAAAGTCCTCGTCTAGGAGGAACTCGTCGACGAGAGTAAAACGGCGTCAAAGACGAGCATTTCTGATAGACGGAATTGGCAGAATTCGTGTTTCGACGGATTGCTGGTCGATAGAATTTAGTTTGACGAGTGTTTTGTCTAGCAGAAAGATTCTGGTCGACCGGAATTATTTGGTTCCGAAATTTGCAGTGCGCGAATTTCGCCCAATAACGAAATAACAAATTTCGCCCAATAACGAAATAGCAAATTTCGTTTAATCAGGTAATCTCGGAAATTGTACTCCCCAGAAGAATTCGTTTCTGTGAAGAAACTGAACTTGAAACACGTTAATACTAACAGTAAAAATGTGCACAACTATGAACGTTGTAGAATATGAGCAACAACTTTGTCAGGTGAAAACCACATTGCATTGTCGTTTCACTTGCCGTTGCTGACTCGACAAAGGTGCATGTTTGTCTTTTCTATTTGGTTCTCCTTCTTTGTACCACAATCTTGTTCTATCAAGGTTTCCAAGTGAAACTATGCTTGAATTCTACGAAGGCATTCCAACACTCTGTCAAGAATCACTGCCAGTTTCTGACCGTGCATCCCACGCAATTAAACTCTCTTTCAGAATAGCATTCTCTGAACCTGGTACAAGACCAGCCCCTATCCTCGGGTCCGAGTTTGTAGGGAGAGGAGTCAGAAATGACTTAGCTAAAATAATGAAGATACCTTGAATGTCGCGTAGCGTGCCATTCAGACCTTCGATTGGATTAAGCTGAGAATTCGCTGTATTGAAGCTTGCTCCAAGATCTTTATAATAAGCCAAACTGCCTCGTGAAAAGTTCTGTCATTACAAAGTTATGGCTCGCGTTTGCCTAGCGTTGGAGTGCTAGCGTACTAGCGTTGACTCAGGTAGCATTTCGCCGTCGAGCCGCGCAGAAAACGAAATTCCAGCAATGAGAGAATTTGCTTGAATCAAATTGACTATATCCAGGTACAAACGGAGATGGAATAAATAGTTCTAGCTAGCAAGGACCTTGGGAATTAACCTGGGAACAACCAGGGATGATTCCAAATAATTCCAAGCAACAGAACCAACCTGCCTGGACGAAAGAGCAGGTGGTAGGTTGGTAAACAACCTCTGGCCCTGTAGCATACAGATACAGACAAACAACATCCAACCTTCACCTAAAATATACCGCTATAGTGCCTGTCCTGCTACACTATAGTCAACCAAACATAACAGTACAATTTCGAGTTGGATAGAACTGAATCTGCACAATCAATTCAACCGAACCGCAAAGCTTCCATCTTGGATTCCTTTGCGAGCTCGTCCTTTCTACTTGCACTGTTCATAGCGCGTACAATGTTGTACCAAAATGCACATTGCGCGAGTACCTGCAAATGCTTCAAGCGAAAATTGCGAAAGCAAACAAACACACGAATACAGCATTCGCACATGCATACTCGTACAATCAGACGGCAGGATCGTGCAATGTGAATTTGCACCCAACACACTCCCCCTCAGCCTGCCGGCTGCATTCCCATCATTCCATGCTAGTTCATGCCCATTCCACTCATGCACACACAACGCCAATGAGGCTCATCCACAAGCCTCTTAGTGAAAAAGTCTGCTAGCTGCTGGTGAGTCCTAATATAGATCGGATTCACCGTCCCCCTCTTCACCTCCTTACGCAGCCAGTGCCACTTGATATGCATGTGCTTGTTCAGCCCATGAAGCACAGCATTCCTGGCCATCCCAAGAGCCCCCTTGCTGTCACAAAACAGCGGCGTAGCAACCTTCTCAAGTATCATCGGTAAAGCAAGTGAGAAACAGCTTGCCTTCTCCAAGCCGCTCCCCTTTCTCTTTCAGCAGCCCACCCCTTTCTGCTTTGCCTGTGTAGGTGCGGAGTATTGAACTCTAACGCTTGGGTGAGAGTTCAAGTACTTCATCACATGTTTAACAGCATCCACCTGCTCCTCAGATGGATTCTGCACCACCCTTGCCAGCTGCCCAACCGAGAAAGAGATGTTGGGCCTCATGTGAACTCTGCGTACAACAGGCTGCCCACCAAGTACTAAAATTGCTGCTGCTCCTTGGCTTCAACCCCTTCATCCTCTGCAGCCTTCACAAGCTTGAACTCAGTTGGCAAGGGAGATGCAACATTGCGCTCATTCTCAATCCCATACTTCTCCCCCAGCTCCTTGATGAACTTCTCCTGGTGTAGCTTCAACCACCTGTGATCCAGGATCCCTCTCCATGTGCATCTCGAGTTAGTACTTTATATCCCCAAGGGTCTTGCACTTGAAGTTCTCCATCAGCTGCTGCTGCACTTTCTGGATCTCCTTCATGCTGTTGCTGAAGAGAAGAATGCCGTCTACGTAGATCAGAAACATCACCAGCTTCTCCCTCTCCCCCTTCAGAAAGAGGTTCTCACTCATCACAGCTGCTGGTTCTGAATCCCATCTCATCTAAAGCAGCTGCCAACCTCTGGTACCTGCAGCGTGGTGCTTGCTTTAAGCCGTAGATTGACTTGTTGAGCTTGCACACCCTGCCCGTACCATCCTCATACCCAGGCGGCTGTGTTATTCCGATTTAGGAATGCCGTTGAAATGTCCATCTGAATGATAAACTTCCCAATAACGGCTGCATCTGTCAACAAGACACGGAGGATAGGGGGTTTGGCTGTGGGAGCAAAGATCTCATCGAAGTCCCTCTTCTCCTTCTGCTGAAACCCCTTAGCCACCAACCTACTCTTGTAGATGGTGACCTGCCCCTTGTCATCGGTCTTGATCCTTAGCACCCACTTGCATTGTACCGCTTTCTTCCCCTCAGGCAGCACCACCAGATCCCATGTCCCATTCTCTAGCAGGCTCTGGTACTCAGCATCCCTAGAAACCAGCCACTTGTCCCTATCTGGTCCAGCTAATGCCTCCTCCATGCTGTTTGGATCCTCTGGTGCAGGGGCAAGAAAACAGTACGCAAGTTCATCCTCCTCATCCGGTCATAGCCTTGAGGCAAAATCCCGAGTTGCTGCTCTGCTACAGCTGCTGCACTCAGCTTCATAGTGACCATACGGGTACGTACTGGCCAAGAGACGGGTGTCTCACGTCCCCTCATAACGACACCCTTCGGCTTCCTCCTTGGTGGTAGTGTAGGAGCCTTAGCTTTGCCCTGCTGCTGCTCTTTACCCTCAGGTCCAGCAGCTCCACTAGTGCTACTACTAGCCTCTACACCACCTTCTCCACCAGCAGGTGCCTCCTGTACCCTCTCTCCATCACCACCATGTGCAACTGCCTCGTCTTACTCCTCCCACACACAGGGATCAGGTCCAGCTACATGGTGATATGTTCCATCTGCTGGGACACCTTTGGCTCCGGCCCAGCTCCCATACATCATGCCCTCAACAAACTTCACATCCCTGCTGTCACACACCCTTGGATGGGTCCCACGGCAGCCATCCCTTGCTCTCAGAAGCCTGTCAGCCCCAAATGCACACACCAGATTGCACTCGCCCCCAACATACCAGCCCGATTGCTACAACGACGGTACCAGCCGTGTCTACAAGCTGATGAAAAGCGTGTATGGCCTGAAGCAGAGTCCCCTGCTGTGGTACTCAGTGCTCGACACGGTGCTGACCGATGCTGGTTGGAGCAAGGTCGGCGATTGGCGGAGTGGCGTGCTGGAAGCTCGTCTACGTCGACGACTTGCTCGCCGCCATCAGCAGCCTCTTGATGCTGAAGCAGCTGCTGGAGGCTGTTGGAGTATGCTAGAGCTCGCTCTGGCATTTAGCATGGTGTTCCTTTCTTATTTCGCCATGCTTAGGGCGAGTTACACATTCAGTCCAGTTTAGGTTCATTTCTTTGTTTCTAGCACAAACTGAACACACCCTATGTTCAATTAGGATTTCTTAAATCTGTCTCTCGACACTTTTCCTAATCAATCACTTCAACTATTCTATCTAGCAATGGCTCTAAGTACTATCTTAACAAGGTATCTAGAGCCTAATCGTAGGCAATTCTTCATTATTTAAATCTCTTAATGATGCTTAGACTTCTAGGCACCCTTTGGCACCCTTGAAATTACGCTTTCCTGTCATCTCGACCATTTTTTCCCCTTTTCTTTTAGTTGCGGACTCCCAACTTAGGCAGCCGCGCGACCCCTTAAAGCCGTCGCACCCCCCCCTAGCCGCCTCCTACCACCATCGCTGTGCTCGCACTGCCGGTCGTCGTGCACACCCTACTTTATCACCGCACGCGCCCTGTTTTTGCCGCGCGCGCCCTGTTTTCGCCGAGCGCGCCCTGTTTTCGCCGTCGCGCGCCCGGCCCCGTCGATGCTTTGTGCCCATGCGCGCTCTGTTGGGTGCAAATGCACATTGCACGACATCCTGTCGTCTGTTTGTACGAGTATGCGTGTGCGAATGCATTTGCGTGTGAATGGTGTGTTCGTGTGTTTGTTTGCTTTCGCATTTTTCGCTTGATGCATTTGCATGTACTCGCGCAATGTGCGCTTCGGCACAACATTGTACGCGCTATGAACAATGCAAGCAGAAAGGACGAGCTCGCAAAGGAACCCAAGATGAAAGCTTTGCAGTTCGGTTGAGTTGATTGCGCAGATTCAGTTCTATCCAACTCGGAATTGTACTGTTTTGTTTGGTTAACTATAGTGTAGCAGGGAAGGCACTATAGGGGTACAATTTAGGTGAATGTTGGATGTTGTTTGTCTGTATCTGCATGCTACAAGGCCAGGGGAAACCAGCGGAACCAGCATTTGGCTGGTTGGGCAAAGACAAAACAGGTTCTGTTTTTAGAACCTGAACCTGGTTGTTGTTTTCCCAGGTTGGAAAAACAGAACCAGAGGTTGTTTACCAACCTACCACCTGCTATTTTGTCCAGCCAGGTTGGTTCTGTTGCTTGGAATTATTTGGGATCATCCCAGGTTGATTCCCAAGGTCCTTGCTAGCTAGAACTATTTAATCCTTCTCTGTTTGTACCTGAACATAGTCAAATTGATTCAAGCGAATTCCTTCCTCGCTGGAATTTCGTTTCTGCGCTATTCGACGGCGGAATGCTACCCGAGTCAACGCTAGTATGCTAGCACTCCAACGCTAGGCAAACGCTGTCCGAGCCATAACTTAGTAATGGCAGAACTTTTCGCGAGGCAACTTGGCTCATTTTAAAGCTCTTGGAGCGAGCTTCGATATAGCGAATTCTCAGCTTAATCCGACCGACGGTCTGCACGGCACGCTGCGCGACGTTCAAGGTACTCTTGCTGTTTTGACTAAGTCCTTCTTGATCCCTCTCTCTACAAACTCGGACCCGAGGATAGGGGCTGGTCTTGTACCAGGCACCCAGGGACCCTTGGAGGTGACCCCGAGGAGAGGTTTTAAGTTTGATTAAGTCCTAATAGCTTGAGTTTATTAGGCCCTTACACCAACAAGCTGGTATCAGAGCTGCGTTATAGTGATCCTCGTTATAGGTAGCTATGGCGGGCAACACCTCGGCGGGAGCTGGTGAATCTTCAGCCCAAGATCGTAGCGGCAGCCAAGATTCTGGTCTTTCAGCGCCAAGGGGAGCGCGAACAAACCAGGGCTCGCTTGTCAAGGAGGTGCTGAAGAATTTCACCGTCGAGAAGTTCAATGGTGAGGGCTATGATGATTGGGCCTGGAAAATGCAATTATATTTCCGTCAGATCGGTTTGCTGAAACTAATGATTGGGGAGGAGCCTAGACCGAGTGACCCCACGCTGCAGGAAGATTGGGACGAGCGCTCCTCGGCTGGCTACTATTTGATGTCGCAGAGTTTGGAGCTGAACCAGCGTCACCACGTCATGCACCTGCTGCCGGAGGTTGAATGCGGTCCGAAGGCGTGGACCGTGTTGAAGGAGCTGCACGCCCCGACCTCCGTTGTCGCAACGTTGATGCTGGAGAGGGAGCTGTCCGCGTTGCGCCTGAGCGAGGGAGAGCCGGTGCAACCAGTCCTGGACAAGATGCGCGACCTCTACGCGAAGTTGGCGACCGCGGGAATCACCTACCCGGAGCAGACCAAGTGCTTGAAGATGCTCTCGCTGCTGCCGGAATCGTGGCTTCAATTTACGAGCGGATTGAGCCTGCCGCAGAACCAGAGCTTGTGGACGCTCGAGTGGGTGCGGACGAAGATTCTGGAGGAGGACTTCCGTCGCCGCCAACTGAGGGGTGGAGACGACGGCAGCAGCGGCTACGGGATGCAAGGGAGCCGACGTGGCAGAGGACGTGGCTTCGGTGGTGCTGGACGCGGTGCAAAGAAAGACGACGACTCCAACGACCAACAAGGAGGTACCGGTTGGGGTCGCGGTGCGAAATCTGGACGTGGGGGCAAGTCGGGTGCTGGTGGCAAAATGAAAGGGAGTTGCTGGTATTGTGAGAAGGAAGGGCACCCCTGGTTTTTGTGCTATAAGAAACCCGATGGATGGACCCCCCAGAATCGTCACCAGGATGGCGGCGCGCGGAGGAACCAGAAAAACGGCGCCAACATGGTCGCTGATTCGTCCGACAACAACCCGAAGGGCAACGGCGGTGCGGAGAAGAAGAAGGAGCGCACCGCGGGCCAATTCTTCCATGTGGGAGACAAGGGGGAGCAAGGAGACGCCTCTGCCAAAGTTGGAGCAGAGCTGCACCCCCTAGACTATTGGGTGTTGGACACAGGCGCTGCTTGGACGATGACGCCGCGCAAGGACCTGCTGGACGAAGTACGAGCTGCACCGATCAATGAAGTGTGCTCCGCCTCTGGACACATGTTGAAGGTGGCTGGTGCGGGACGAGCTGCGTTTAAGGGAGCGGATGGCAAGCCGGTGGTGCTGCACGACGTTCTCTTCGTCCCCGACCTGAAGGCCAACCTTATCTCCCTCCGTAAGCTTGGCAAGGCTGGGGTGAACACCAACACGGATGGGGCACGCACTTATAAGGGGAAGCTGGGCAATCGGGTGCTTTGGGATCTGCACGAGAGCAAGGACGTGTACAGATCTATGTGGCAGCTGCCGGCCCTGGCGTGGCATGGTGGGGGGCAGGCTGGAGAGGGGTCTGCATCCCAGGGGGAGTGCAATGCCGTTGGAGGGGTTGGTGTGAAAGTGTCGGCCAGATCTGGGGAGACAGATTGGGCAACGGCACACCGGCGCTTAGGGCATGTGGCAATGCCTTTGCTGAAGCAGCTGGAGAAGGATGGAGCCGTTAAGGGTCTGAAGCTGAACGGACAGCCACCCGATGACAACTGTGAAATCTGTTTGCTTTCAAAGTTCACCCGTTTCCCTTTCCATAGTGTGGCTGGCAGGAGCAAGAAGCCTTTGGAGCTGGTCCACATGGACTTGGTGGGGCCGCTGCCGGTGCAAGGGCACAAGGGGGAGCGGTATTTTCTTACAATTGTGGATGACTGGAGCAGGCTGATGTGGGCGTATCCGCTGAAGCAGAAGGACCACGCCGCCTCCACGATACAGGACGATTGGCTGCCATTCGTGGAGAAGCAGGCGGAGTGTGTAGTGAAGCGGATTAGGACAGACCGGGGTGGTGAGTTCCTTGGAGCTGAAATGACGGCCTGGCTCAAGAAGCAGGGCATCCAGAGAGAGCTGACCACGGCTTATACCCCACAGTCCAATGGTGTAGCAGAACGGGCAAACCGGACCATTCTGGAGACAGCTAGGGCGCTGCTCATAGAATCTGGGCTGAGCAATTCTATGTGGCCTCATGCTGTCCGGCACGCCACTGTCGCTAGGAACAGGGTGCTCACCAAGGTTGGGGATGACTCGTGGGTGCCGTTGGAGAGGTGGCTTGGGAGGAAGCCGCCGGTGGACATGCTGAGGGTGTTCGGTTGCATGGCAGTCGCCCACGTCCCCAAGACCTACCGCAGTAAGTTGGGGGCGAGTGCAATCTGGTGTGTGCATTTGGGGCTGGCTGCTGAGAGCAAGGGATGGCTGCTGTGGGAACCATCCAAGGGTGTGTTGTTTGACAGCAGGGATGTGAAATTCATTGAGGGCATGATGTATGGGAGCTGGGAGAAACAGCCGGAGGCAAGGGTGTCCCAGCAGATGGAGCAGATCACCATGCAGCTGGACCTGACTCCTAGTGTGTGGGAGGAGGGAGAGGAGGCAGCTGCTGGAAATGGTGATGGAGAGAAGGTACAGGAGGCATCTGCTGGTGGAGAAAATGGTGTGGAAACTGGCGGCAGCACTAGTGGAGCTGCTGGACCCGAGGGAGGAGAGAAGCAGCAGGGAAAAACTAAGAAGCTGAAGGGTGTCGTTATGAAGGGATGGGAGACACCCGTCTCCAGGCCAGGACGTACCCGTATGGCTACTAAGAAGCTGACTGCAGGAACTGATGCAGCAGAGCAGCAGCTAGGGACCGAAGAGGCATTGCTGATTCTACCTCATGGCTATGACCCGGATGAGGAGGATGAGCCTGCGTACTGTTTTCTTGCCCCTGCACCAGAGGAACCAGCTAGCATGGAGGAGGCATTAGCTGGACCAGATAGGGACAAGTGGCTGGCTTCTAGGGATGCTGAGTACCAGAGTCTGCTGGAGAATAGGACATGGGATCTGGTGGTGCTGCCTGATGGGAAGAAAGCGATACAATGCAAGTGGGTGCTGAGGATCAAGACCGATGACAAGGGGCAGGTCACCATCTACAAGAGTAGGCTGGTGGCGAAGGGGTTTATGCAGAAGGAGAAGCAGGACTTCAACGAGATCTTTGCTCCCACTGCCAAACCCCCTACCCTCCGTGTCTTGTTGGCAGATGCAGCTGTTAGTGGGAAATTCATCATTCAGATGGATATTTCAACGGCATTCCTGAATGGGATTTTAGAGGAGGATGTGTACATGACGCAGCCGCCTGGGTATGAGGATGGTACGGGCAGGGTGTGCAAGCTCAACAAGTCCATCTACGGCTTGAAGCAGGCGCCACGCTGCTGGTACCAGAAGTTGGCAGCTGTTTTAGAGGAGATGGGATTCAGGACCAGCAGCTGTGATGAGAGCCTCTTTCTCACTGAAAGAGAAGGGGGAGAGGCTTGGAGAAGGCAAGCTATTTCTCACTTGCTTTACCGATGCTACGTGGGCTTCTGAGAAGGAGGATTCCTCATCTGTGGGAGGATACATCTGCGTAGTTGGGGGAGGACCTGTTAGTTGGAGGTCCAAGAAGCAGACGGAGACGGCACTCTCTTCCGTAGAATCAGAGTACATGGCGATGTTCCATGGGGTGAAGGAGGTGATTTGGCTGAGGAGGCTGTTAGAGGAGATTGGCCAGGAGCAGAAAGTTGCTACGCCGCTGTTTTGTGATAGCAAGGAGGCTCTTGGGATGGCCAGAAACGCTGTGCTTCATGGGCTGAACAAGCACATGCGTATCAAGTGGCACTGGCTGCGTAAGGAGGTGAAGAGGGGGACGGTGCATCCGATCTACATCAAGACTCACCAGCAGCCAGCAGACTTTCTCACCAAGAGGCTTGCGGATGAGCCTCATTGGCGTTGTGTGCGCATGAGTGGAATGAGCATGAACTAGCATGGAATGACGGGGATGCAGCCGGCAGGCTGAGGGGGAGTGTGTTGGGTGCAAATGCACATTGCACGACATCCTGCCGTCTGTTTGTACGAGTATGCGTGTGCGAATGCATTTGCGTGTGAATGGTGTGTTCGTGTGTTTGTTTGCTTTCGCATTTTTCGCTTGATGCATTTGCAGGTACTCGCGCAATGTGCGCTTCGGCACAACATTGTACGCGCTATGAACAATGCAAGCAGAAAGGACGAGCTCGCAAAGGAACCCAAGATGGAAGCTTTGCAGTTCGGTTGAGTTGATTGCGCAGATTCAGTTCTATCCAACTCGGAATTGTACTGTTTTGTTTGGTTAACTATAGTGTAGCAGGGAAGGCACTATAGGGGTACAATTTAGGTGAAGGTTGGATGTTGTTTGTCTGTATCTGCATGCTACAAGGCCAGGGGAAACCAGCGGAACCAGCATTTGGCTGGTTGGGCAAAGACAAAACAGGTTCTGTTTTTAGAACCTGAACCTGGTTGTTGTTTTCCCAGGTTGGAAAAACAGAACCAGAGGTTGTTTACCAACCTACCACCTGCTATTTTGTCCAGCCAGGTTGGTTCTGTTGCTTGGAATTATTTGGGATCATCCCAGGTTGATTCCCAAGGTCCTTGCTAGCTAGAACTATTTAATCCTTCTCTGTTTGTACCTGAATATAGTCAAATTGATTCAAGCGAATTCCTTCCTCGCTGGAATTTCGTTTCTGCGCTATTCGACGGCGGAATGCTACCCGAGTCAACGCTAGTATGCTAGCACTCCAACGCTAGGCAAACGCTGTCCGAGCCATAACTTAGTAATGGCAGAACTTTTCGCGAGGCAACTTGGCTCATTTTAAAGCTCTTGGAGCGAGCTTCGATATAGCGAATTCTCAGCTTAATCCGACCGACGGTCTGCACGGCACGCTGCGCGACGTTCAAGGTACTCTTGCTGTTTTGACTAAGTCCTTCTTGATCCCTCTCTCTACAAACTCGGACCCGAGGATAGGGGCTGGTCTTGTACCAGGCACCCAGGGACCCTTGGAGGTGACCCCGAGGAGAGGTTTTAAGTTTGATTAAGTCCTAATAGCTTGAGTTTATTAGGCCCTTACACCAACACGCTCTACCCCTTCTTTGCACGTGCCTTTGCCCTATCGTCGAGCCTCCCCCCCCGTCCTCTGGTTGCGCCCGTCCCGCCCCACGTGACCGCCCTTCATCTCGCAAGCGCCTTTTCTCACGGGTGCCGAGCCCCCTCTCCTCCCGAGCGCCTTGCCTCTCTACATGGTGCGCCTTCCCAGCCTCTCGCGCCCCACACTCATCCTATCCGCCCACCACATCCGCCACTTCACTCTCCTCCTCCTCTCTTCTCTCCTCCCGCTCCTTCTTGCCTTTCCTCCTCTCCTCCTCCTCCTTCCACTCTGCATCAGCTATAGCTGGATGGTGTTTTCTGGCTGCCACTTCGTACCCGTGCTCCTTCCTCCTCCCTGAAATCCACCCCTTCACCTTCCTCCTCCTCTCGTCTCACTCTATTTCCTACCAACTCACCTCTTCCTCCACCTCTTTCCCCTCCTTATCTGCTGCAGGTGGTAGCTAATCGTGTCGTGTCGTGTTACTCTTCCCCGCCTTTCTTCCTCCTCCATATCCTCCCCTCATCTGCTCAACTACAACCTCCTCCGCCTCCATCCCTCCTCCTCTTGTTTTTTCCTTCAGCGGCGCAGCAGCGGACTACTCCGCCGTTATCCCTCCTCTTATTTCTCCCGTATCGGCACAGTAGTAGACCACTCCGCCGTTATCCTTCCTCCTCTTGTTTCTTCCCACATCGGCGCAGCAGCAGACTGCTCCGCCGTAATCTCTACTTCTCTTGTTTCTCCCCCCAATGTCTCAGCAGCTGACTAATTCACCCCTATTCTTCCTCCTCATGTGTCTCCCACCAACGGCTCAGCAGCTGACTACTTTGCCTGTATTCCTCCTCCTCTTATATCTCCCCTCATCGGCTCAGCAGCTGACTACCTTGCCCCTGTTCCTCCTCCTCTTTTGTCTCCCCACATCTGCTCCGTTGATATCCCCTTGGCGTTTATTCTCGCCCGTACCGCTCCTCCTCTGCGCTTCCGCCCTCATCCTCCTACCGTTCCTCCTCTCCTACCCTTGCCTTCCCTAGTCTCCGCTCCCTCTGCTGCCCCTTCCTCCTCTTGCACCTCTCTAACTTGCCACTGGACCTCCCCTCTTCTCTACCCCTTTTGCTTGGATTCCGCTGTCCCATCAGCGTCGCCGCTCTTCTGCCGTTGTAACCTCTAGTATTGGTTCTTAGGCCTCTGTCTTCAGTGTGACCATGCCATCTAAGGATAGCATCCTTGGTGCTTCCCCTCTTGGACCCTCGCTTTGTCGTTCCACTTTCTCCACCCCTTTAACTCACTGCTCTCACTCTCCCAGCCCTACGGCTGTCGCTCTCTCACTTCCTTGCACTTTGGATTTTGTCCTTGACGGATCTGCTACCAACTCTTTCTTTCGTGATGCTGGAGTCCTTCACAATTTTCCTCGTCCCCTCTCTATTCATGGGGCTGGGGAGACCATGACCATGACCTGCACTGGCACTTCCTCCCTTCCCTGTCCTGCCTCTCCCTTTGGAGTTGTTACTAGCCTTTATGTTCCCTCGTGCCGTCATAACTTCCTATCCCTCCCTGCCCTCCAACGCCTGGGTGTGCGAGCGCTCTTCCTCGCATGTGCACTCTATTGTGATCTTCATTACCATGATTGGCACCTTGCTCGTTTCACCCTTTCTCCTACTACTCGCCTCTACACCGTTCGTGTTCCCATCCCCTCATCTGTCCATCACACTTCCTCTTCGTCTGCCCCTCCCGTCTCCACTTGCGACTGTCGCTCTCTCACCCAACCTCCCACTCTTCTCCATCATCGCCTTGGCCACCCAAACTTCCCTCTCCTTCGCACCATGGTCATTTCGAAGCTGCTTCATGATCTCCCTTCCTCTCTCCCGCCCCTTCCCCCCTCTCCTGCTCCTCCATGCATCTCTTTTGTGTTCAAGCCAAGCTCTCCAAATCTCCTCATCCTTCTGCCTCCCCCAAACCACTTGATCTTGTGCATATGGACCTCTGGGGTCCCTCTCCTATTGCCTCCCACCAGGGTCATCGTTACTTTCTCCTTCTTGTCGATGACCACTCTCGCCGTGCCAAATCTGACCCCCCCCTCCCTCATAATTCGCTGGGCTGAGCAGGCGCGCCTTCGCTTTGGTCGTCCTGTCGCCCGCTTCCACTCTGATGGTGGTGGCGAGTTCTTTAACCACTCTGATGGTGTCCTCTCATGGCATTCGCCAAACATCCACCCTTCCGCATTCTCCCGAACAGAATGGTGTTGCTGAGCGTCGTATTCGCACTCTTATTGAGTTTACCCGCTGTCTCCTTACTCATGCCTTTTCTCCACACTCTCTTTAAAGTTCATCCTCTCTTCTTTCCAAACTTCGCCCTCATCCTCTTCGCCCTTCCATTACACCCTTCAAGCTCTGGACTGGCCGCCAACCTCCCGCCCGCCCTCTTCGGGTTTAAATCTGTGTCGCTCATGTCCTCATCAATCCCTTCGATCGAGCACGTCAGGGAGGGAAGCTCGCCACCAAGACGCAACTCTATGACATTCGTTGGCATCAACACTGACTGTCCTGACTATCTTTTGTTGGTGTAAGGGCCTAATAAACTCAAGCTATTAGGACTTAATCAAACTTAAAACCTCTCCTCGGGGTCACCTCCAAGGGTCCCTGGGTGCCTGGTACAAGACCAGCCCCTATCCTCGGGTCCGAGTTTGTAGAGAGAGGGATCAAGAAGGACTTAGTCAAAACAGCAAGAGTACCTTGAACGTCGCGCAGCGTGCCGTGCAGACCGTCGGTCGGATTAAGCTGAGAATTCGCTATATCGAAGCTCGCTCCAAGAGCTTTAAAATGAGCCAAGTTGCCTCGCGAAAAGTTCTGCCATTACTAAGTTATGGCTCGGACAGCGTTTGCCTAGCGTTGGAGTGCTAGCATACTAGCGTTGACTCGGGTAGCATTCCGCCGTCGAATAGCGCAGAAACGAAATTCCAGCGAGGAAGGAATTCGCTTGAATCAATTTGACTATGTTCAGGTACAAACAGAGAAGGATTAAATAGTTCTAGCTAGCAAGGACCTTGGGAATCAACCTGGGATGATCCCAAATAATTCCAAGCAACAGAACCAACCTGGCTGGACAAAATAGCAGGTGGTAGGTTGGTAAACAACCTCTGGTTCTGTTTTTCCAACCTGGGAAAACAACAACCAGGTTCAGGTTCTAAAAACAGAACCTGTTTTGTCTTTGCCCAACCAGCCAAATGCTGGTTCCGCTGGTTTCCCCTGGCCTTGTAGCATGCAGATACAGACAAACAACATCCAACCTTCACCTAAATTGTACCCCTATAGTGCCTTCCCTGCTACACTATAGTTAACCAAACAAAACAGTACAATTCCGAGTTGGATAGAACTGAATCTGCGCAATCAACTCAACCGAACTGCAAAGCTTCCATCTTGGGTTCCTTTGCGAGCTCGTCCTTTCTGCTTGCATTGTTCATAGCGCGTACAATGTTGTGCCGAAGCGCACATTGCGCGAGTACCTGCAAATGCATCAAGCGAAAAATGCGAAAGCAAACAAACACACGAACACACCATTCACACGCAAATGCATTCGCACACGCATACTCGTACAAACAGACGGCAGGATGTCGTGCAATGTGCATTTGCACCCAACACACTCCCCCTCAGCCTGCCGGCTGCATCCCCGTCATTCCATGCTAGTTCATGCTCATTCCACTCATGCGCACACAACGCCAATGAGGCTCATCCGCAAGCCTCTTGGTGAGAAAGTCTGCTGGCTGCTGGTGAGTCTTGATGTAGATCGGATGCACCGTCCCCCTCTTCACCTCCTTACGCAGCCAGTGCCACTTGATACGCATGTGCTTGTTCAGCCCATGAAGCACAGCGTTTCTGGCCATCCCAAGAGCCTCCTTGCTATCACAAAACAGCGGCGTAGCAACTTTCTGCTCCTGGCCAATCTCCTCTAACAGCCTCCTCAGCCAAATCACCTCCTTCACCCCATGGAACATCGCCATGTACTCTGATTCTACGGAAGAGAGTGCCGTCTCCGTCTGCTTCTTGGACCTCCAACTAACAGGTCCTCCCCCAACTACGCAGATGTATCCTCCCACAGATGAGGAATCCTCCTTCTCAGAAGCCCACGTAGCATCGGTAAAGCAAGTGAGAAATAGCTTGCCTTCTCCAAGCCTCTCCCCCTTCTCTTTCAGTGAGAAAGAGGCTCTCATCACAGCTGCTGGTCCTGAATCCCATCTCCTCTAAAACAGCTGCCAACTTCTGGTACCAGCAGCGTGGCGCCTGCTTCAAGCCGTAGATGGACTTGTTGAGCTTGCACACCCTGCCCGTACCAGCCCGGCACCCAGTCCGTGCGTGCTACTTTGGAGGGTGGAGACCGAAGGTTGTCATGCCCCCAGCTCCATTTCTCCGTTTCGCGGCCTTCTCGGGAGAGGAAAAGAGGAACCGGTTTGGCATCCGATACCCCCCCACCTGCTGGGAGGTCCGGACGGGGTCCGTTGGCCGGCTGGGTTCACCGAGCCCAGCGGGGTCGCCACCCACCTCGTCGTGCTCGTCCCCCTCGCGTCCTACCGCTTGGCATCCGGGGCTCTGTACTAGGGTCGAGACGGAGAGGAGACGGGCTTGCGGCGCCCCTGCGATTCCAGCCGATTGTCCCCCGCTGTGCACGGGCTGCGACGGCCATCTCGTTCTTCCAGGTATGGGTGATTGTCTCCGGCAATAAAATTTAAGCCCAAGCACCTCTCGTATGCCGATGCATTTTGGCAGCTCCGTACCGTTCATCCAGTCGCACGTTCCGTCTCATTCATCCAGCCGCACGTTAGCCGCGTGCGGAGGGTGTGGGTGCGGAATACGTGGCTCCACCTGGATATTTGCGGCGTTCAAGCAAACGTGCCGTCGACCGAGGCCTTTGGCGCAACATGCGTTCAAAGTTTCGATGATTCACGAAGTTTTGAAATTTGCCTTACGTATCGCATTATGCTGCGTTCTTCATCGAGCCAGGTCCAAGATACCCATCGTCAGGTCTGGGGTCCCAATTTTTTTTTTAGGTGCCGGGGCTCGTGGGGGCCCCGCTCAAGGGGAGGGTTTTGCGACCGGACGGCCAGTCCCGATCGCGGAGAGGTCTATATCCCGTGCCCGTTCGCAGCTCCTTGATGCACTGCGACCAGGTCCGGCTCCGAAACGGTCCCTTGCCATCACCACGGGCGCCCCTTCCCAGCCAACCAAAGAGGATTTCGGAGGGCCGGACGAGCAAGACCTCGCAGCCACACCAGCCGGTGCCAAGAGAGATGGAGCACCGGTGGCGGGGAATGCTAGGAGGGAGGAGGAATCCGACAAGCCTATTTTCTGAGGATACGTCCTAGGTCCGGCGTCGAACTTCTCGGTGTTTCCGATTTTGGGAGAGAGTCCGACCGGTTACCATCGGGGGAAAGGGATTTGGTTTTGGTTCCGCATGGACGCCCGGTGCCACCGGAAAGCAGGCTCCCTGGTGTCGAGGCTCGTCGAGGTGCGGTACGGAG
Organism: Closterium sp. Yama58-4; assembly: GCA_947470075.1. Taxonomy (NCBI): domain Eukaryota; kingdom Viridiplantae; phylum Streptophyta; class Zygnematophyceae; order Desmidiales; family Closteriaceae; genus Closterium; species Closterium sp. Yama58-4. The sequence continues at coordinate 301,771 of CANIUD010000749.1, read as the reverse complement.
AGGACATCGGGTGCCGCCCCGCTGCCCTAATCGATCGTGTTTCCCAACTCGCCTCGCTCCCGATCACGACTAGCCTTTGGAATAGCGGGCCTACTGAGCTAGTTGCGTAGGAGGGGACTAAAACCTGATCTCCTGCAAGAGGAGGTCGCCCGGTCCGTCCACTGTTGCAAGCAACACATGGAGAAGTCGAGGGCCGCCGTTTACGTTATTCGCGTGTTCTTAGGAGCGGTTGCCAAGGTCTGGGATCAACCGAGGCGGTGCTCCGTACCCGTCGGAGTGCGTATGACTTACAGCACCACAACGAATCCATTTGTGCTCGATCTTTTTTCGAGCCATCGCCAGCCCGCCTGCTTGCTGATCACTCGCCAAAACGAACGATAAGGTCGCGGGGCACGGCCAAAGGTGGGGCTCGGCATTGTTCCGATGGGTTCTTCGACAAGGCCACGGGCTTGGAGATCCGGCGGGCCGGCTCAACGCGGGTCGTCGTCCTTCCAAGCCCTCGAGCGTGCTTTGAGCACCTCGCCTCCTCCGAGGAGGAGACAAGAGGCCCGGCCATCTCTCTCCGCCGCCGTCACATCCAGGGCACGGGTGGAACCCGGGCACTTTCCGCGAGCAGGACGCGAGCATGCGTTTTCCCCACCCAGGACGCCGATGCAACGCGAGCGCTGCACCTGCCGACTCGGGGTTTGGGCTGTGATTGACCCCGCAGCCCAAGGGCTCACTGAGTGTGTCAATGATCCTTCCGCAGGTTCACCTACGGAACAGTGTAATCCTGCATTCCCAACGGAGGGAGGAGGGCAGCCTCCCACGCTCGCCGACTGTATCCTAGGCCTGCCTGGTCTGTCGTGCATCGGGCGGGCGATGCAAGGGGAGGTATAGGGCACACCCACCGTCGTTCAGCCCGTAAACTGCCCCGCACATCGGTGCACTAGCGCTTAGCGCCCCTTTTTTCAAGAGTTACACACCTGCATCTTTCGTACGAGGCAGGCCGCTCAGGCTTCCGTGTACGTGCAAATCCCCTGCGGAAGGAAGGGGGTTTGTGCCGTGCACGGCAACCTTGTTACGATTTCTCCTTTTAAATGATAAGGTTTAATGAACTTCACGCAGCATCACCGACGTGTGACTGTCAGCGTCGTTGCTTTTTGTAAACTTCACTAGATCATTCAATCAGTGGGAGCGACGGGCGGTGTGTACAAAGGGCAGGGACGTAGTCAACGCGAGCTGATGACTAACGCTTACTAGGTATTACAAAGATCAATAATTGCAACGATCTATCCCCGTCACGATGAATTTTCAGAGATATCCTAGACCTTTCGGTCGAGGGTGACGTGGTTGAATTCATCAGTGTAGCGCGCGTGCGGCCCAGTCCCTTTAAGAAGTCAGATGTGAACGCGAGCTTTCGCATGACTATTTATCAGGCTGGGGTCTTCTCTCTAAACGAAATTAACCAGACAAATCACTCCACCAACTAAGAACGGCCATGCACCACCACCTATAGAATCAAGAAGGAGCTCTCAATCTATCAATCCTTACTATGCCTGGACCCGGTAAGTTTCCCCGTGCTGAGTCAAATTATGCCGCATGCTCCACACCTGGTGGTGCCCTTCCGTCAATACCTTTAAGTTTTAGCCTTGCGACCATACTTCCTCCGGAACCCGTGCCGGTGGCGTCGTGGATGTAACATCACCAATCCCTAGTCGTCCGTTTGGGTTGAGACTAGGCCTGTATCTAATCGTTCGAGCCCGAACTTTCGTTTTTGATTAACGAAGATATCCTTGTGACATGCTTTCCCAGTGGTTTGTCTTTTATAAATCCAAGAATTTCACCTCTGACAATGAAATACGAATGATCCCAACTATCTTGTTTAATCAAAACTCCTGTTTTGGAGACCAACGCACTAGGACCAAAATCCTATGCGGTTATTCCATGCTTATATATTTAGAACGTGGCCTGCATTGAACACTCTTAATTTTTTCCACCGTCGCCGTGTCCACACGCAAGCCAGTGAAGGCCAGGACGCGTTCCCGACAGGTAGAGCGGAGGAGATAAGTATCAACTAAAACGGCAGATTGAACCTCCGCCCGGATATCCAACTACGAGCTTTTTAACTGCAACAACTTAAATATACGCTATAAGAGCAGGAATTTTTGAGTCTGCTGGCACAAGACTTGCCCTCCAATCTTGTATTTCCAATTACCAGACTCGAAGAGCCCGGTATTGTTACTTATTATCACTACCTCCATCTGTCAGGATTGGATTTGCTCGCCTGCTGCCTTCCTTGGATGTGGTAGCCGTTTCTCAGGCTCCCTCTCCGGAATCGAACCCTAATTCTCTGTCACCCATTACCGCCATGGTAGGCCTCTATCCTACCATCGAAAGTTGATAGGGCAGAAATTTGAATGATGCGTCGTCGGCACAAGGCCGTGCAATCTGCGTAATTACCATGTTTCACCAAATGGACCGGGCAAGTTCGTCATTCTCATTTGCTCTAATAAATGTGTCCCTTCCATAACTTTGGGACATTTTGCACGTATTAGCTCTAGAATTTCTACAGTTATCCGAGTAATTTGGCACCATCAAATAAACAATAATTGATTTATTGAGCCATTCACAGTTTCGAGGGAACATTGCCCTTGGCATGCGTGGCTTAATCTTTGAGACAAGCATGTGATTACCGGTAGGATCAACCAGGTAGCCCTTCCCCAAGGTGTTCAGGAGCGCGGGAGCCTTGGCGGCACCCTCGCGGGCCTCGGTTCTAGAAGGCTTAAAAGCCCCCTGCGACGTTTGCCCTTTTTCCCGTTTCTCGCACGACCTGTCCCGTTGGGAGAAACCCGGATGCGGGAACAGCTCGCTACGCGAGGCGTGCGCACCGTCGGAAATATTATTTGTCCCCTCTCTTGCCCCGGCCGGAATCTCCCGGCTTGCAGGGCGGCGAGGGTCAGGCCCGATGCATGGTTAACGCAGATTTTACGGTTCGCCGACACCTCTGCACGCAGGTCCACAAAAGAACACCCTAGTGATGCTGGGAGTTAATTCACCCTTTATCTCCCTGCAAAATACCAGAGGCTCGTCCGCGTTCACGACGCTCATGGCAAGCTCAACCCGAGAAGAGCCCGCGGTGCCACCCGCGTGCCCGTCCTTTGTTCACCTGTCGTGTTACTCTTCCCTGCCTTTCTTCCTCCTCCATATCCTCCCCTCATCTGCTCAACTACAACCTCCTCCGCCGCTATCCCTCCTCCTCTTGTTTCTTCCTTCAGCGGCGCAGCAGCAGACTACTCCGCCGTTATCCCTCCTCCTCTTATTTCTCCCATATCGGCACAGTAGTAGACCACTCCGCCGTTATCCTTCCTCCTCTTGTTTCTTCCCACATCGGCGCAGCAGCAGACTGCTCCGTCGTAATCCCTTCTCCTCTTGTTTCTTCCCTTAGCGGCGAAGCAGCAGACTGCTCCGCCGTAATCTCTACTCCTCTTGTTTCTCCCCCCAATGTCTCAGCAGCTGACTAATTCACCCCTATTCTTCCTCCTCATGTGTCTCCCACCAACGACTCAGCAGCTGACTACTTTGCCCATATTCATCCTCCTCTTATATCTCCCCTCATCGGCTCAGCAGCTGACTACCTTGCCCCTGTTCCTCCTCCTCTTTTGTCTCCCCACATCTGTGTTGGTGTAAGGGCCTAATAAACTCAAGCTATTAGGACTTAATCAAACTTAAAACCTCTCCTCGGGGTCACCTCCAAGGGTCCCTGGGTGCCTGGTACAAGACCAGCCCCTATCCTCGGGTCCGAGTTTGTAGAGAGAGGGATCAAGAAGGACTTAGTCAAAACAGCAAGAGTACCTTGAACGTCGCGCAGCGTGCCGTGCAGACCGTCGATCGGATTAAGCTGAGAATTCGCTATATCGAAGCTCGCTCCAAGAGCTTTAAAATGAGCCAAGTTGCCTCGCGAAAAGTTCTGCCATTACTAAGTTATGGCTCGGACAGCGTTTGCCTAGCGTTGGAGTGCTAGCATACTAGCGTTGACTCGGGTAGCATTCCGCCGTCGAATAGCGCAGAAACGAAATTCCAGCGAGGAAGGAATTCGCTTGAATCAATTTGACTATATTCAGGTACAAACAGAGAAGGATTAAATAGTTCTAGCTAGCAAGGACCTTGGGAATCAACCTGGGAACAACCAGGGATGATCCCAAATAATTCCAAGCAACAGAACCAACCTGGCTGGACAAAATAGCAGGTGGTAGGTTGGTAAACAACCTCTGGTTCTGTTTTTCCAACCTGGGAAAACAACAACCAGGTTCAGGTTCTAAAAACAGAACCTGTTTTGTCTTTGCCCAACCAGCCAAATGCTGGTTCCGCTGGTTTCCCCTGGCCTTGTAGCATGCATATACAGACAAACAACATCCAACCTTCACCTAAATTGTACCCCTATAGTGCCTTCCCTGCTACACTATAGTTAACCAAACAAAACAGTACAATTTCGAGTTGGATAGAACTGAATCTGCGCAATCAACTCAACCGAACTGCAAAGCTTCCATCTTGGGTTCCTTTGCGAGCTCGTCCTTTCTGCTTGCACTGTTCATAGCGCGTACAATGTTGTGCCGAAGCGCACATTGCGCGAGTACCTGCAAATGCATCAAGCAAAAAATGCGAAAGCAAACAAACACACGAACACACCATTCACACGCAAATGCATTCGCACACGCATACTCGTACAAACAGACGGCAGGATGTCGTGCAATGTGCATTTGCACCCAACACACTCCCCCTCAGCCTGCCGGCTGCATCCCCGTCATTCCATGCTAGTTCATGCTCATTCCACTCATGCGCACACAACGCCAATGAGGCTCATCCGCAAGCCTCTTGGTGAGAAAGTCTGCTGGCTGCTGGTGAGTCTTGATGTAGATCGGATGCACCGTCCCCCTCTTCACCTCCTTACGCAGCCAGTGCCACTTGATACGCATGTGCTTGTTCAGCCCATGAAGCACAGCGTTTCTGGCCATCCCAAGAGCCCCCTTGCTATCACAAAACAGCGGCGTAGCAACTTTCTGCTCCTGGCCAATCTCCTCTAACAGCCTCCTCAGCCAAATCACCTCCTTCACCCCATGGAACATCGCCATGTACTCTGATTCTACGGAAGAGAGTGCCGTCTCCGTCTGCTTCTTGGACCTCCAACTAACAGGTCCTCCCCCAACTACGCAGATGTATCCTCCCACAGATGAGGAATCCTCCTTCTCAGAAGCCCATGTAGCATCGGTAAAGCAAGTGAGAAATAGCTTGCCTTCTCCAAGCCTCTCCCCCTTCTCTTTCAGCACCTCCACCCCTTTCTGCTTCACCTGTGCAGATGCGGAGTATTGAACTCCAATGCTTGGGTGAGAGTTCAGGTACTTCACCACACGCTCAGCTGCATCCACCTGCTCCTCTGATGGATTCTGCACCACCCTAGCCAGCTGCCCAACCGAAAAAGAGATGTCGGGCCTCGTGTGAACTGCTGCGTACAAGAGGCTGCCCACCAAGGACTGAAATTGCTGCTGCTCTTCAGCTTCAACCCCTTCATCCTCTGCAGCCTTCACAAGCTTGAATTCTGCTGGCAGGGGAGTTGCAACCTTGCGCTCATTCTCAATCCCATACTTCTCCCCCAGCTCCTTGATGAACTTCTCCTGGTGCAGCTTCAACCACCTGTGATCTGGATCCCTCTCCACGTGCATCCCGAGGTAGTACTTTACCTCCCCAAGGTTCTTGCACTTGAAGTTTTCCATCAGTTGCTGCTGCACTTTCTGGATCTCCTTCATGCTGCTGCTGAAGAGAAGAATGTCGTCCACATAGACCAGAAACAGCACCAGCTTCTCCCCCTCGCCCTTGAGAAAGAGGCTCTCATCACAGCTGCTGGTCCTGAATCCCATCTCCTCTAAAACAGCTGCCAACTTCTGGTACCAGCAGCGTGGCGCCTGCTTCAAGCCGTAGATGGACTTGTTGAGCTTGCACACCCTGCCCGTACCATCCTCATACCCAGGCGGCTGCGTCATGTACACATCCTCCTCTAAAATCCCATTCAGGAATGCCGTTGAAATATCCATCTGAATGATGAATTTCCCACTAACAGCTGCATCTGCCAACAAGACACGGAGGGTAGGGGGTTTGGCAGTGGGAGCAAAGATCTCGTTGAAGTCCTGCTTCTCCTTCTGCATAAACCCCTTCGCCACCAGCCTACTCTTGTAGATGGTGACCTGCCCCTTGTCATCGGTCTTGATCCTCAGCACCCACTTGCATTGTATCGCTTTCTTCCCATCAGGCAGCACCACCAGATCCCATGTCCTATTCTCCAGCAGACTCTGGTACTCAGCATCCCTAGAAGCCAGCCACTTGTCCCTATCTGGTCCAGCTAATGCCTCCTCCATGCTAGCTGGTTCCTCTGGTGCAGGGGCAAGAAAACAGTACGCAGGCTCATCCTCCTCATCCGGGTCATAGCCATGAGGTAGAATCAGCAATGCCTCTTCGGTCCCTAGCTGCTGCTCTGCTGCATCAGTTCCTGCAGTCAGCTTCTTAGTAGCCATACGGGTACGTCCTGGCCTGGAGACGGGTGTCTCCCATCCCTTCATAACGACACCCTTCGGCTTCTTAGTTTTTCCCTGCTGCTTCTCTCCTCCCTCGGGTCCAGCAGCTCCACTAGTGCTGCCGCCAGTTTCCACACCATTTTCTCCACCAGCAGATGCCTCCTGTACCTTCTCTCCATCACCATTTCCAGCAGCTGCCTCCTCTCCCTCCTCCCACACACTAGGAGTCAGGTCCAGCTGCATGGTGATCTGCTCCATCTGCTGGGACACCCTTGCCTCCGGCTGTTTCTCCCAGCTCCCATACATCATGCCCTCAATGAATTTCACATCCCTGCTGTCAAACAACACACCCTTGGATGGTTCCCACAGCAGCCATCCCTTGCTCTCAGCAGCCAGCCCCAAATGCACACACCAGATTGCACTCGCCCCCAACTTACTGCGGTAGGTCTTGGGGACGTGGGCGACTGCCATGCAACCGAACACCCTCAGCATGTCCACCGGCGGCTTCCTCCCAAGCCACCTCTCCAACGGCACCCACGAGTCATCCCCAACCTTGGTGAGCACCCTGTTCCTAGCGACAGTGGCGTGCCGGACAGCATGAGGCCACATAGAATTGCTCAGCCCAGATTCTATGAGCAGCGCCCTAGCTGTCTCCAGAATGGTCCGGTTTGCCCGTTCTGCTACACCATTGGACTGTGGGGTATAAGCCGTGGTCAGCTCTCTCTGGATGCCCTGCTTCTTGAGCCAGGCCGTCATTTCAGCTCCAAGGAACTCACCACCCCGGTCTGTCCTAATCCGCTTCACTACACACTCCGCCTGCTTCTCCACGAATGGCAGCCAATCGTCCCGTATCGTGGAGGCGGCGTGGTCCTTCTGCTTCAGCGGATACGCCCACATCAGCCTGCTCCAGTCATCCACAATTGTAAGAAAATACCGCTCCCCCTTGTGCCCTTGCACCGGCAGCGGCCCCACCAAGTCCATGTGGACCAGCTCCAAAGGCTTCTTGCTCCTGCCAGCCACACTATGGAAAGGGAAACGGGTGAACTTTGAAAGCAAACAGATTTCACAGTTGTCATCGGGTGGCTGTCCGTTCAGCTTCAGACCCTTAACGGCTCCATCCTTCTCCAGCTGCTTCAGCAAAGGCATTGCCACATGCCCTAAGCGCCGGTGTGCCGTTGCCCAATCTGTCTCCCCAGATCTGGCCGACACTTTCACACCAACCCCTCCAACGGCATTGCACTCCCCCTGGGATGCAGACCCCTCTCCAGCCTGCCCCCCACCATGCCACGCCAGGGCCGGCAGCTGCCACATAGATCTGTACACGTCCTTGCTCTCGTGCAGATCCCAAAGCACCCGATTGCCCAGCTTCCCCTTATAAGTGCGTGCCCCATCCGTGTTGGTGTTTACCCCAGCCTTGCCAAGCTTACGGAGGGAGATAAGGTTGGCCTTCAGGTCGGGGACGAAGAGAACGTCGTGCAGCACCACCGGCTTGCCATCCGCTCCCTTAAACGCAGCTCGTCCCGCACCAGCCACCTTCAACATGTGTCCAGAGGCGGAGCACACTTCATTGATCGGTGCAGCTCGTACTTCGTCCAGCAGGTCCTTGCGCGGCGTCATCGTCCAAGCAGCGCCTGTGTCCAACACCCAATAGTCTAGGGGGTGCAGCTCTGCTCCAACTTTGGCAGAGGCGTCTCCTTGCTCCCCCTTGTCTCCTACATGGAAGAATTGGCCCGCGGTGCGCTCCTTCTTCTTCTCCGCACCGCCGTTGCCCTTCGGGTTGTTGTCGGACGAATCAGCGACCATGTTGGCGCCGTTTTTCTGGTTCCTCCGCGCGCCGCCATCCTGGTGACGATTCTGGGGGGTCCATCCATCGGGTTTCTTATAGCACAAAAACCAGGGGTGCCCTTCCTTCTCACAATACCAGCAACTCCCTTTCATTTTGCCACCAGCACCCGACTTGCCCCCACGTCCAGATTTCGCACCGCGACCCCAACCGGTACCTCCTTGTTGGTCGTTGGAGTCGTCGTCTTTCTTTGCACCGCGTCCAGCACCACCGAAGCCACGTCCTCTGCCACGTCGGCTCCCTTGCATCCCGTAGCCGCTGCTGCCGTCGTCTCCACCCCTCAGTTGGCGGCGACGGAAGTCCTCCTCCAGAATCTTCGTCCGCACCCACTCGAGCGTCCACAAGCTCTGGTTCTGCGGCAGGCTCAATCCGCTCGTAAATTGAAGCCACGATTCTGGCAGCAGCGAGAGCATCTTCAAGCACTTGGTCTGCTCCGGGTAGGTGATTCCCGCGGTCGCCAACTTCGCGTAGAGGTCGCGCATCTTGTCCAGGACTGGTTGCACCGGCTCTCCCTCGCTCAGGCGCAACGCGGACAGCTCCCTCTCCAGCATCAACGTTGCGACAACGGAGGTCGGGGCGTGCAGCTCCTTCAACACGGTCCACGCCTTCGGACCGCATTCAACCTCCGGCAGCAGGTGCATGACGTGGTGACGCTGGTTCAGCTCCAAACTCTGCGACATCAAATAGTAGCCAGCCGAGGAGCGCTCGTCCCAATCTTCCTGCAGCGTGGGGTCACTCGGTCTAGGCTCCTCCCCAATCATTAGTTTCAGCAAACCGATCTGACGGAAATATAATTGCATTTTCCAGGCCCAATCATCATAGCCCTCACCATTGAACTTCTCGACGGTGAAATTCTTCAGCACCTCCTTAACAAGCGAGCCCTGGTTTGTTCGCGCTCCCCTTGGCGCTGAAAGACCAGAATCTTGGCTGCCGCTACGATCTTAGGCTGAAGATTCACCAGCTCCCGCCGAGGTGTTGCCCGCCATAGCTACCTATAACGAGGATCACTATAACGCAGCTCTGATACCAGCTTGTTGGTGTAAGGGCCTAATAAACTCAAGCTATTAGGACTTAATCAAACTTAAAACCTCTCCTCGGGGTCACCTCCAAGGGTCCCTGGGTGCCTGGTACAAGACCAGCCCCTATCCTCGGGTCCGAGTTTGTAGAGAGAGGGATCAAGAAGGACTTAGTCAAAACAGCAAGAGTACCTTGAACGTCGCGCAGCGTGCCGTGCAGACCGTCGATCGGATTAAGCTGAGAATTCGCTATATCGAAGCTCGCTCCAAGAGCTTTAAAATGAGCCAAGTTGCCTCGCGAAAAGTTCTGCCATTACTAAGTTATGGCTCGGACAGCGTTTGCCTAGCGTTGGAGTGCTAGCATACTAGCGTTGACTCGGGTAGCATTCCGCCGTCGAATAGCGCAGAAACGAAATTCCAGCGAGGAAGGAATTCGCTTGAATCAATTTGACTATATTCAGGTACAAACAGAGAAGGATTAAATAGTTCTAGCTAGCAAGGACCTTGGGAATCAACCTGGGAACAACCAGGGATGATCCCAAATAATTCCAAGCAACAGAACCAACCTGGCTGGACAAAATAGCAGGTGGTAGGTTGGTAAACAACCTCTGGTTCTGTTTTTCCAACCTGGGAAAACAACAACCAGGTTCAGGTTCTAAAAACAGAACCTGTTTTGTCTTTGCCCAACCAGCCAAATGCTGGTTCCGCTGGTTTCCCCTGGCCTTGTAGCATGCAGATACAGACAAACAACATCCAACCTTCACCTAAATTGTACCCCTATAGTGCCTTCCCTGCTACACTATAGTTAACCAAACAAAACAGTACAATTTCGAGTTGGATAGAACTGAATCTGCGCAATCAACTCAACCGAACTGCAAAGCTTCCATCTTGGGTTCCTTTGCGAGCTCGTCCTTTCTGCTTGCACTGTTCATAGCGCGTACAATGTTGTGCCGAAGCGCACATTGCGCGAGTACCTGCAAATGCATCAAGCAAAAAATGCGAAAGCAAACAAACACACGAACACACCATTCACACGCAAATGCATTCGCACACGCATACTCGTACAAACAGACGGCAGGATGTCGTGCAATGTGCATTTGCACCCAACAATCTGCTCTGTTGATATCCCCTTGGCGTTTATTCTCACCCGTACCGCTCCTCCTCTGCGCTTCCGCCCTTATCCTCCTACCGTTCCTCCTCTCCTACCCTTGCCTTCCCTAGTCTCCGCTCCCTCTGCTGCCCCTTCCTCCTCTTGCACCTCTCTAACTTGCCACTGGACCTCCCCTCTTCTCTACCCCTTTTGCTTGGATTCCGCTGTCCCATCAGCGTCGCCGCTCTTCTGCCGTTGTAACCTCTAGTATTGGTTCTCAGGCCTCTGTCTTCAGTGTGACCATGCCATCTAAGGATAGCATCCTTGGTGCTTCCCCTCTTATGGACCCTCGCTTTGTCATTCCACTTTCTCCACCCCTTTAACTCACTGCTCTCACTCTCCCAGCCCTACGGCTGTCGCTCTCTCACTTCCTTGCACTTTGGATTTTGTCCTTGACGGATCTGCTACCAACTCTTTCTTTCGTGATGCTGGAGTCCTTCACAATTTTCCTCGTCCCCTCTCTATTGATGTGGCTGGGGAGACCATGACCATGACCTGCACTGGCACTTCCTCCCTTCCCTGTCCTGCCTCTCCCTCTGGAGTTGTTACTAGCCTTTATGTTCCCTCGTGCCGTCATAACTTCCTATCCCTCCCTGCCCTCCAACGCCTGGGTGTGTGAGCGCTCTTCCTAGCATGTGCACTCTATTGTGATCTTCATTACCATGATTGGCACCTTGCTCGTTTCACCCTTTCTCCTACTACTCACCTCTACACCGTTCGTGTTCCCATCCCCTCATCTGTCCATCACACTTCCTCTTCGTCTGCCCCTCCCGTCTCCTCTTGCGACTGTCGTTCTCTCACCCAACCTACCATTCTTCTCCATCATCGCCTTGGCCACCCCCGAACTTCCCTCTCCTTCGCACCATGGTCATTTCGAAGCTGCTTCATGATCTCCCTTCCTCTCTCCCGCCCCTTCCCCCCTCTCCTGCTCCTCCATGCACCCCTTTTGTGTTCAAGCCAAGCTCTCCAAATCTCCTCATCCTTCTGCCTCCCCCAAACCACTTGATCTTGTGCATATGGACCTCTGGGGTCCCTCTCCTATTGCCTCCCGCCAAGGTCATCGTTACTTTCTCCTTCTTGTCGATGACCACTTTCGCTTTGCCACTGTCTATCCCCTCCGTGCCAAATCTGACCCCCCCCCCCTCATTATTCGCTGGGCTGAGCAGGCGCGCCTTCGCTTTGGTCGTCCTGTCGCCCGCTTCCACTCTGATGGTGGTGGCGAGTTCTTTAACCACTCTGATGGTGTCCTCTCATGGCATTCGCCAAACTTCCACCCTTCCGCATTCCCCCAAATAGAATGGTGTTGCTGAGCGTCGTATTCGCACTCTTATTGAGTTTACCCGCTGTCTCCTTACTCATGCCTTTTCTCCACACTTTCTTTAGAAGAGAGGCCTCTTCTTTCCAAACTTCGCCCTCATCCCCTTCGCCCTTCCATTACTCCCTTCCAGCTCTGGACTGGCCGCCAACCTCCCGCCCGCCCTCTTAGGGTGTAAATCTGTGTCGCTCATGTCCTCATCAATCCCTTCAGGGAGGGAAGCTCGCCACCAAGACGCAGCTGTATGATATTCATTGGCATCAACACTGACTGTCCTGGCTATCTTTTCTATGCTCCCTCCTCTCAGCAGCTCATTCGCAGCCAGGATGTTATCTTTGATAAGACTCGTTCTCCATCACCCCCCCTCCCACCCCTCCTCCTCCCTCTTTCCATTGCTCTGACTTTGATCCGCTGCCCTTTGCTTCTCCCTCTCCTTCTCCCCTTCCTCCTGCCCCCGCTCCGCCTCCCCTCCCTGCCCCCTCCATTCCCCCCTCTGCTGTCATCCCCGGCACCTCTCCTCCTGCCTCATCCTCTTCTGCTCCCATGCCCTCTCCTTCACAACATCATTCTCCTCTCCCTCCTGCTCCTGCTTCCCAACCCTCTCCCTCACCACCTCCTTCTGCCACCCTTCCTTCTAATCCTGTTCCTCCACCTTCTCCGCGTCTCACCCGCTCCATGACCCGTGCAATGTCCAATTTTCAACACTCTGCTCTCTTTACTCGTCTCTCTCCCTCTCCAAAATTTGATCTTCTCGAGAATCGATTTGAAGAGCTGTTCTCCGTTCATCCCGTTTCACCCCTTCTTTGTGTCACCATTGGCGATTTCTCCAATTCTCCCACTCTTCTCTCCGTTGATACTGCCGCGATTCCCAACCCTCAGACCTATTTCGAGGAAGTGTCTAGCTTTCATGCCACTGAGTGGATGGCTGCCATCATTGCTGAGTATGAGGCCTTCACTAGAATTCAATCTTACGTTGACCATTGTCAAGGGCAAATGGGTCTTTCGTGTCAAATAGCTGCCTGGGGAGCTCCCTGTCTTCAAAGCTCGTTACTGCGCCAAAGGTTTCACCCAACGTGAAGGCATTAACTACTTAGCCACTTACTCCCCCATTGCTCGTCTCCCCATTTTTCGTCTCCTTCTTGATCCAGGTGCCCGCTGGGATTGGGAGATTCACTCCATGGATGTCTCCAATGCCTTTCTCCAGGGCGAGCTTCATGAACGCATTTTCCTTAAACGCCCCGCTAGCTTCTTCGCCCGTTCCCTCCAGGCACTGTCTGGAAGTTGAAGCGCCCAGCGTATGGTCTTTAGCAGGCCCCGCGTGAAGTGGCATGCTAAGCTTGCCTCTACTATTCGCTCTCTTGGCTTCTTTACCTCCTGTTCCGGCCCCAGTCTCTTCATTCGGAATTTCCCCTGCATGCTTTACATTCTTGCATACGTCGATGACTTGGTGCTCCTCGCTGAAGATTCTGCCGACCTTGCCGCTGTCAAGCAGGCCCTCCAGGCGCGTCTCCTGTATAAGGATCTTGGCGAGCTTCGTCATTACCTCGGCATGGGGATCCGTCGTGATCGTGATATGCGCACCATCTCTCTCTCTCTCTCTCAATCCTTCTACATCCACTCCATTCTTGAGCACTTTGAAATGCCATAGGCCAAGCCAATTTCCACTCCTCTTCCCGCTAAACATCATCTTATTGCTGTTGGGTGCAAATGCACATTGCACGACATCCTGCCGTCTGTTTGTACGAGTATGCGTGTGCGAATGCATTTGCGTGTGAATGATGTGTTCGTGTGTTTGTTTGCTTTCGCATTTTTCGCTTGATGCATTTGCAGGTACTCGCGCAATGTGCGCTTCGGCACAACATTGTACGCGCTATGAACAGTGCAAGCAGAAAGGACGAGCTCGCAAAGGAACCCAAGATGGAAGCTTTGCAGTTCGGTTGAGTTGATTGCGCAGATTCAGTTCTATCCAACTCGAAATTGTACTGTTTTGTTTGGTTAACTATAGTGTAGCAGGGAAGGCACTATAGGGGTACAATTTAGGTGAAGGTTGGATGTTGTTTGTCTGTATCTGCATGCTACAAGGCCAGGGGAAACCAGCGGAACCAGCATTTGGCTGGTTGGGCAAAGACAAAACAGGTTCTGTTTTTAGAACCTGAACCTGGTTGTTGTTTTCCCAGGTTGGAAAAACAGAACCAGAGGTTGTTTACCAACCTACCACCTGCTATTTTGTCCAGCCTGGTTGGTTCTGTTGCTTGGAATTATTTGGGATCATCCCTGGTTGTTCCCAGGTTGATTCCCAAGGTCCTTGCTAGCTAGAACTATTTAATCCTTCTCTGTTTGTACCTGAAAATAGTCAAATTGATTCAAGCGAATTCCTTCCTCGCTGGAATTTCGTTTCTGCGCTATTCGACGGCGGAATGCTACCCGAGTCAACGCTAGTATGCTAGCACTCCAACGCTAGGCAAACGCTGTCCGAGCCAGAACTTAGTAATGGCAGAACTTTTCGCGAGGCAACTTGGCTCATTTTAAAGCTCTTGGAGCGAGCTTCGATATAGCGAATTCTCAGCTTAATCCGACCGACGGTCTGCACGGCACGCTGCGCGACGTTCAAGGTACTCTTGCTGTTTTGACTAAGTCCTTCTTGATCCCTCTCTCTACAAACTCGGACCCGAGGATAGGGGCTGGTCTTGTACCAGGCACCCAGGGACCCTTGGAGGTGACCCCGAGGAGAGGTTTTAAGTTTGATTAAGTCCTAATAGCTTGAGTTTATTAGGCCCTTACACCAACAAGCTGGTATCAGAGCTGCGTTATAGTGATCCTCGTTATAGGTAGCTATGGCGGGCAACACCTCGGCGGGAGCTGGTGAATCTTCAGCCCAAGATCGTAGCGGCAGCCAAGATTCTGGTCTTTCAGCGCCAAGGGGAGCGCGAACAAACCAGGGCTCGCTTGTCAAGGAGGTGCTGAAGAATTTCACCGTCGAGAAGTTCAATGGTGAGGGCTATGATGATTGGGCCTGGAAAATGCAATTATATTTCCGTCAGATCGGTTTGCTGAAACTAATGATTGGGGAGGAGCCTAGACCGAGTGACCCCACGCTGCAGGAAGATTGGGACGAGCGCTCCTCGGCTGGCTACTATTTGATGTCGCAGAGTTTGGAGCTGAACCAGCGTCACCACGTCATGCACCTGCTGCCGGAGGTTGAATGCGGTCCGAAGGCGTGGACCGTGTTGAAGGAGCTGCACGCCCCGACCTCCGTTGTCGCAACGTTGATGCTGGAGAGGGAGCTGTCCGCGTTGCGCCTGAGCGAGGGAGAGCCGGTGCAACCAGTCCTGGACAAGATGCGCGACCTCTACGCGAAGTTGGCGACCGCGGGAATCACCTACCCGGAGCAGACCAAGTGCTTGAAGATGCTCTCGCTGCTGCCAGAATTGTGGCTTCAATTTACGAGCGGATTGAGCCTGCCGCAGAACCAGAGCTTGTGGACGCTCGAGTGGGTGCGGACGAAGATTCTGGAGGAGGACTTCCGTCGCCGCCAACTGAGGGGTGGAGACGACGGCAGCAGCAGCTACGGGATGCAAGGGAGCCGACGTGGCAGAGGACGTGGCTTTGGTGGTGCTGGACGCGGTGCAAAGAAAGACGACGACTCCAACGACCAACAAGGAGGTACCGGTTGGGGTCGCGGTGCGAAATCTGGACGTGGGGGCAAGTCGGGTGCTGGTGGCAAAATGAAAGGGAGTTGCTGGTATTGTGAGAAGGAAGGGCACCCCTGGTTTTTGTGCTATAAGAAACCCGATGGATGGACCCCCCAGAATCGTCACCAGGATGGCGGCGCGCGGAGGAACCAGAAAAACGGCGCCAACATGGTCGCTGATTCGTCCGACAACAACCCGAAGGGCAACGGCGGTGCGGAGAAGAAGAAGGAGCGCACCGCGGGCCAATTCTTCCATGTGGGAGACAAGGGGAAGCAAGGAGACGCCTCTGCCAAAGTTGGAGCAGAGCTGCACCCCCTAGACTATTGGGTGTTGGACACAGGCGCTGCTTGGACGATGACGCCGCGCAAGGACCTGCTGGACGAAGTACGAGCTGCACCGATCAATGAAGTGTGCTCCGCCTCTGGACACATGTTGAAGGTGGCTGGTGCGGGACGAGCTGCGTTTAAGGGAGCGGATGGCAAGCCGGTGGTGCTGCACGACGTTCTCTTCGTCCCCGACCTGAAGGCCAACCTTATCTCCCTCCGTAAGCTTGGCAAGGCTGGGGTGAACACCAACACGGATGGGGCACGCACTTATAAGGGGAAGCTGGGCAATCGGGTGCTTTGGGATCTGCACGAGAGCAAGGACGTGTACAGATCTATGTGGCAGCTGCCGGCCCTGGCGTGGCATGGTGGGGGGCAGGCTGGAGAGGGGTCTGCATCCCAGGGGGAGTGCAATGCCGTTGGAGGGGTTGGTGTGAAAGTGTCGGCCAGATCTGGGGAGACAGATTGGGCAACGGCACACCGGCGCTTAGGGCATGTGGCAATGCCTTTGCTGAAGCAGCTGGAGAAGGATGGAGCCGTTAAGGGTCTGAAGCTGAACGGACAGCCACCCGATGACAACTGTGAAATCTGTTTGCTTTCAAAGTTCACCCGTTTCCCTTTCCATAGTGTGGCTGGCAGGAGCAAGAAGCCTTTGGAGCTGGTCCACATGGACTTGGTGGGGCCGCTGCCGGTGCAAGGGCACAAGGGGGAGCGGTATTTTCTTACAATTGTGGATGACTGGAGCAGGCTGATGTGGGCGTATCCGCTGAAGCAGAAGGACCACGCCGCCTCCACGATACGGGACGATTGGCTGCCATTCGTGGAGAAGCAGGCGGAGTGTGTAGTGAAGCGGATTAGGACAGACCGGGGTGGTGAGTTCCTTGGAGCTGAAATGACGGCCTGGCTCAAGAAGCAGGGCATCCAGAGAGAGCTGACCACGGCTTATACCCCACAGTCCAATGGTGTAGCAGAACGGGCAAACCGGACCATTCTGGAGACAGCTAGGGCGCTGCTCATAGAATCTGGGCTGAGCAATTCTATGTGGCCTCATGCTGTCCGGCACGCCACTGTCGCTAGGAACAGGGTGCTCACCAAGGTTGGGGATGACTCGTGGGTGCCGTTGGAGAGGTGGCTTGGGAGGAAGCCGCCGGTGGACATGCTGAGGGTGTTCGGTTGCATGGCAGTCGCCCACGTCCCCAAGACCTACCGCAGTAAGTTGGGGGCGAGTGCAATCTGGTGTGTGCATTTGGGGCTGGCTGCTGAGAGCAAGGGATGGCTGCTGTGGGAACCATCCAAGGGTGTGTTGTTTGACAGCAGGGATGTGAAATTCATTGAGGGCATGATGTATGGGAGCTGGGAGAAACAGCCGGAGGCAAGGGTGTCCCAGCAGATGGAGCAGATCACCATGCAGCTGGACCTGACTCCTAGTGTGTGGGAGGAGGGAGAGGAGGCAGCTGCTGGAAATGGTGATGGAGAGAAGATACAGGAGGCATCTGCTGGTGGAGAAAATGGTGTGGAAACTGGCGGCAGCACTAGTGGAGCTGCTGGACCCGAGGGAGGAGAGAAGCAGCAGGGAAAAACTAAGAAGCCGAAGGGTGTCGTTATGAAGGGATGGGAGACACCCGTCTCCAGGCCAGGACGTACCCGTATGGCTACTAAGAAGCTGACTGCAGGAACTGATGCAGCAGAGCAGCAGCTAGGGACCGAAGAGGCATTGCTGATTCTACCTCATGGCTATGACCCGGATGAGGAGGATGAGCCTGCGTACTGTTTTCTTGCCCCTGCACCAGAGGAACCAGCTAGCATGGAGGAGGCATTAGCTGGACCAGATAGGGACAAGTGGCTGGCTTCTAGGGATGCTGAGTACCAGAGTCTGCTGGAGAATAGGACATGGGATCTGGTGGTGCTGCCTGATGGGAAGAAAGCGATACAATGCAAGTGGGTGCTGAGGATCAAGACCGATGACAAGGGGCAGGTCACCATCTACAAGAGTAGGCTGGTGGCGAAGGGGTTTATGCAGAAGGAGAAGCAGGACTTCAACGAGATCTTTGCTCCCACTGCCAAACCCCCTACCCTCCGTGTCTTGTTGGCAGATGCAGCTGTTAGTGGGAAATTCATCATTCAGATGGATATTTCAACGGCATTCCTGAATGGGATTTTAGAGGAGGATGTGTACATGACGCAGCCGCCTGGGTATGAGGATGGTACGGGCAGGGTGTGCAAGCTCAACAAGTCCATCTACGGCTTGAAGCAGGCGCCACGCTGCTGGTACCAGAAGTTGGCAGCTGTTTTAGAGGAGATGGGATTCAGGACCAGCAGCTGTGATGAGAGCCTCTTTCTCAAGGGCGAGGGGGAGAAGCTGGTGCTGTTTCTGGTCTATGTGGACGACATTCTTCTCTTCAGCAGCAGCATGAAGGAGATCCAGAAAGTGCAGCAGCAACTGATGGAAAACTTCAAGTGCAAGAACCTTGGGGAGGTAAAGTACTACCTCGGGATGCACGTGGAGAGGGATCCAGATCACAGGTGGTTGAAGCTGCACCAGGAGAAGTTCATCAAGGAGCTGGGGGAGAAGTATGGGATTGAGAATGAGCGCAAGGTTGCAACTCCCCTGCCAGCAGAATTCAAGCTTGTGAAGGCTGCAGAGGATGAAGGGGTTGAAGCTGAAGAGCAGCAGCAATTTCAGTCCTTGGTGGGCAGCCTCTTGTACGCAGCAGTTCACACGAGGCCCGACATCTCTTTCTCGGTTGGGCAGCTGGCTAGGGTGGTGCAGAATCCATCAGAGGAGCAGGTGGATGCAGCTGAGCGTGTGGTGAAGTACCTGAACTCTCACCCAAGCATTGGAGTTCAATACTCCGCATCTGCACAGGTGAAGCAGAAAGGGGTGGAGGTGCTGAAAGAGAAGGGGGAGAGGCTTGGAGAAGGCAAGCTATTTCTCACTTGCTTTACCGATGCTACATGGGCTTCTGAGAAGGAGGATTCCTCATCTGTGGGAGGATACATCTGCGTAGTTGGGGGAGGACCTGTTAGTTGGAGGTCCAAGAAGCAGACGGAGACGGCACTCTCTTCCGTAGAATCAGAGTACATGGCGATGTTCCATGGGGTGAAGGAGGTGATTTGGCTGAGGAGGCTGTTAGAGGAGATTGGCCAGGAGCAGAAAATTGCTACGCCGCTGTTTTGTGATAGCAAGGGGGCTCTTGGGATGGCCAGGAACGCTGTGCTTCATGGCCTGAACAAGCACATGTGTATCAAGTGGCACTGGCTGCGTAAGGAGGTGAAGAGGGGGACGGTGAATCCAATCTACATCAAGACTCACCAGCAGCCAGCAGACTTTCTCACCAAGAGGCTTGCGGATGAGCCTCATTGGCGTTGTGTGCGCATGAGTGGAATGAGCATGAACTAGCATGGAATGACGGGGATGCAGCCGGCAGGCTGAGGGGGAGTGTGTTGGGTGCAAATGCACATTGCACGACATCCTGCCGTCTGTTTGTACGAGTATGCGTGTGCGAATGCATTTGCGTGTGAATGGTGTGTTCGTGTGTTTGTTTGCTTTCGCATTTTTCGCTTGATGCATTTGCAGGTACTCGCGCAATGTGCGCTTCGGCACAACATTGTACGCGCTATGAACAGTGCAAGCAGAAAGGACGAGCTCGCAAAGGAACCCAAGATGGAAGCTTTGCAGTTCGGTTGAGTTGATTGCGCAGATTCAGTTCTATCCAACTCGAAATTGTACTGTTTTGTTTGGTTAACTATAGTGTAGCAGGGAAGGCACTATAGGGGTACAATTTAGGTGAAGGTTGGATGTTGTTTGTCTGTATCTGCATGCTACAAGGCCAGGGGAAACCAGCGGAACCAGCATTTGGCTGGTTGGGCAAAGACAAAACAGGTTCTGTTTTTAGAACCTGAACCTGGTTGTTGTTTTCCCAGGTTGGAAAAACAGAACCAGAGGTTGTTTACCAACCTACCACCTGCTATTTTGTCCAGCCTGGTTGGTTCTGTTGCTTGGAATTATTTGGGATCATCCCTGGTTGTTCCCAGGTTGATTCCCAAGGTCCTTGCTAGCTAGAACTATTTAATCCTTCTCTGTTTGTACCTGAAAATAGTCAAATTGATTCAAGCGAATTCCTTCCTCGCTGGAATTTCGTTTCTGCGCTATTCGACGGCGGAATGCTACCCGAGTCAACGCTAGTATGCTAGCACTCCAACGCTAGGCAAACGCTGTCCGAGCCAGAACTTAGTAATGGCAGAACTTTTCGCGAGGCAACTTGGCTCATTTTAAAGCTCTTGGAGCGAGCTTCGATATAGCGAATTCTCAGCTTAATCCGACCGACGGTCTGCACGGCACGCTGCGCGACGTTCAAGGTACTCTTGCTGTTTTGACTAAGTCCTTCTTGATCCCTCTCTCTAGAAACTCGGACCCGAGGATAGGGGCTGGTCTTGTACCAGGCACCCAGGGACCCTTGGAGGTGACCCCGAGGAGAGGTTTTAAGTTTGATTAAGTCCTAATAGCTTGAGTTTATTAGGCCCTTACACCAACAATTGCCCCTGTCGTTCCCGCTCCCTCCTCAGAACTGCGACCCTATCCTAAGCTTGTTGGGTCACTCATGTGCTATGATGTGCACTCGCCCTGATCGTGCTTACCCCCTCAGTGTTCTCTCTCGTTTTGTTGGCCTTGGTCGCCACACTGACGTGCACTGGGCGGCTGCCAAGCGTGTTCTCCGCTATCTCCGCGCTACCTGTGATCTTGCACTCACTATTGGTGCATCTTCTCCCCCCGTTCTTTCCGGTTACAATGATTCCTCGTACACTCGCCCTGAATACTGCTCCTCTTATAGTTATGGTTTTACTCTTGGCAGTGACGCTCCACTCGTTCATCCTCTGTCAGCCTTTTGACCTGCGAGGCTGAGTTGTACGCAGGCACATTGGCGGCTCAGGAGGCTCGCTGGCTCTCGTTTCTCCTTGCTGGGCTTGGTTACTCTCAGCCCTCTGTGACACCCTCCTGTGATAGTACGAGCATGATTCACCTCACTGAAAATCCTGTCTATCACGCTCACATCAAACACATCGAGGTCCGCTACTTCTTCGTGCACGAGCTGGTGCAGTCTCGCTTCCTCTGCCTTCGCAAGGTGGCCGCTGCTGCCAACCTTGCTGACATTTTCACCAAGGCTATCCTTCGTGCGCCACATCGTTTCTATGTGCGAGCACTTGGGCTCACTCGTCTGGCCACTTCTGGGGTTGTTCCGGTTCGTTATGTGTTTTGTTCCTGAGCTTCACCTAGCCTGGGGGTGTGTTGGAGTAGGCTAAAGCTTGTTCTGGCAATTTGCCATGTTTATGGCGAGTTACACTTTCAGTTCAGTTTAGGTTCATTTTAAGTTTCTAGCACAAACTGAACACACCCTAAGTTTATTTAGGGTTTTGTCTCTCGTCACCTTTTCATAATGATTCACTTCAACTATTCTCTCTAGTCATGGCTCCAAGTACTATCTTAACAGAGGCCACCTTTGAGCTGTAAAAGATCAGCCCTGTCAAGGAGTACCTCAGGCTAGAGATCGTACATCATCGACCGGCGAGGAAGGTGCGGCTTCAACACCAGGTCTACGTCGACAAATTTGTTGTGGTGATGCAATCATTTGCATTTATGTGTGTCTGCCTCCCATCTTATGTTCGTACGATGTATGCGATGTGTGAGCATATGCAATAATTTGTGTTTGGCGTGGTTTGGATATTGTGACTATGTGTGAATGTTGTTTTGCTTGAGCAAGTATCTGAAATGACTTCTCTGCTCAAGAGCTTTCAGAGAAAGAACGAGTCCCGCATGTTTGCTTGGGCTCATGTGCATATCCTCCTGACGATTTCAACGGGTCCCGCAGGTTTGCTTGGGCTCATGCGCATATCCTCCTGACAATTTCAAGCACTATTTACTCTCTTTCCAAGGTTCTTTTCATCTTTCCCTTGCGGTACTTGTTTGATATCGGAAACCTGGCCGTATTTAGCCTTGGATGGAGCTTACCACCCATGTTGGGGCTGCACTCCCAAGCAACCCGACTCTTTGGATGTGTTGGTGTAAGGGCCTAATAAACTCAAGCT
Organism: Closterium sp. Yama58-4; assembly: GCA_947470075.1. NCBI lineage: Eukaryota > Viridiplantae > Streptophyta > Zygnematophyceae > Desmidiales > Closteriaceae > Closterium > Closterium sp. Yama58-4. The sequence goes on along the minus strand of CANIUD010000749.1, from coordinate 279,803 downwards.
ATTAGGACTTAACCAAACTTAAAACCTCTCCTCGGGGTCACCTCCAAGGGTCCCTGGGTGCCTGGTACAAGACCAGCCCCTATCCTCGGGTCCGAGTTTGTAGAGAGAGGGATCAAGAAGGACTTAGTCAAAACAGCAAGAGTACCTTGAACGTCGCGCAGCGTGCCGTGCAGACCGTCGGTCGGATTAAGCTGAGAATTCGCTATATCGAAGCTCGCTCCAAGAGCTTTAAAATGAGCCAAGTTGCCTCGCGAAAAGTTCTGCCATTACTAAGTTATGGCTCGGACAGCGTTTGCCTAGCGTTGGAGTGCTAGCATACTAGCGTTGACTCGGGTAGCATTCCGCCGTCGAATAGCGCAGAAACGAAATTCCAGCGATGAAGGAATTCGCTTGAATCAATTTGACTATATTCAGGTACAAACAGAGAAGGATTAAATAGTTCTAGCTAGCAAGGACCTTGGGAATCAACCTGGGAACAACCAGGGATGATCCCAAATAATTCCAAGCAACAGAACCAACCTGGCTGGACAAAATAGCAGGTGGTAGGTTGGTAAACAACCTCTGGTTCTGTTTTTCCAACCTGGGAAAACAACAACCAGGTTCAGGTTCTAAAAACAGAACCTGTTTTGTCTTTGCCCAACCAGCCAAATGCTGGTTCCGCTGGTTTCCCCTGGCCTTATAGCATGCAGATACAGACAAACAACATCCAACCTTCACCTAAATTGTACTCCTATAGTGCCTTCCCTGCTACACTATAGTTAACCAAACAAAACAGTACAATTTCGAGTTGGATAGAACTGAATCTGCGTAATCAACTCAACCGAACTGCAAAGCTTCCATCTTGGGTTCCTTTGCGAGCTCGTCCTTTCTGCTTGCACTGTTCATAGCGCGTATAATGTTGTGCCGAAGCGCACATTGCGCGAGTACCTGCAAATGCATCAAGCGAAAATTGCGAAAGCAAACAAACACACGAACATTCCATTCACACCCAAATGCATTCGCACACGCATACTCGTACAAACAGACGGCAGGATGTCGTGCAATGTAAATTTGCACCCAACACACTCCCCCTCAGCCTGCCGGCTGCATCCCCGTCATTCCATGCTAGTTCATGCTCATTCCACTCATGCGCACACAACGCCAATGAGGCTCATCCGCAAGCCTCTTGGTGAGAAAGTCTGCTGGCTGCTGGTGAGTCTTGATGTAGATTGGATTCACCGTCCCCCTCTTCACCTCCTTACGCAGCCAGTGCCACTTGATACGCATGTGCTTGTTCAGCCCATGAAGCACAGCGTTTCTGGCCATCCCAAGAGCCCCCTTGCTATCACAAAACAGCGGCGTAGCAACTTTCTGCTCCTGGCCAATCTCCTCTAACAGCCTCCTCAGCCAAATCACCTCCTTCACCCCATGGAACATCGCCATGTACTCTGATTCTACGGAAGAGAGTGCCGTCTCCGTCTGCTTCTTGGACCTCCAACTAACAGGTCCTCCCCCAACTACGCAGATGTATCCTCCCACAGATGAGGAATCCTCCTTCTCAGAAGCCCACGTAGCATCGGTAAAGCAAGTGAGAAATAGCTTGCCTTCTCCAAGCCTCTCCCCCTTCTCTTTCAGCACCTCCACCCCTTTCTGCTTCACCTGTGCAGATGCGGAGTATTGAACTCCAATGCTTGGGTGAGAGTTCAGGTACTTCACCACACGCTCAGCTGCATCCACCTGCTCCTCTGATGGATTCTGCACCACCCTAGCCAGCTGCCCAACCGAGAAAGAGATGTCGGGCCTCGTGTGAACTGCTGCGTACAAGAGGCTGCCCACCAAGGACTGAAATTGCTGCTGCTCTTCAGCTTCAACCCCTTCATCCTCTGCAGCCTTCACAAGCTTGAATTCTGCTGGCAGGGGAGTTGCAACCTTGCGCTCATTCTCAATCCCATACTTCTCCCCCAGCTCCTTGATGAACTTCTCCTGGTGCAGCTTCAACCACCTGTGATCTGGATCCCTCTCCACGTGCATCCCGAGGTAGTACTTTACCTCCCCAAGGTTCTTGCACTTGAAGTTTTCCATCAGTTGCTGCTGCACTTTCTGGATCTCCTTCATGCTGCTGCTGAAGAGAAGAATGTCGTCCACATAGACCAGAAACAGCACCAGCTTCTCCCCCTCGCCCTTGAGAAAGAGGCTCTCATCACAGCTGCTGGTCCTGAATCCCATCTCCTCTAAAACAGCTGCCAACTTCTGGTACCAGCAGCGTGGCGCCTGCTTCAAGCCGTAGATGGACTTGTTGAGCTTGCACACCCTGCCCGTACCATCCTCATACCCAGGCGGCTGCGTCATGTACACATCCTCCTCTAAAATCCCATTCAGGAATGCCGTTGAAATATCCATCTGAATGATGAATTTCCCACTAACAGCTGCATCTGCCAACAAGACACGGAGGGTAGGGGGTTTGGCAGTGGGAGCAAAGATCTCGTTGAAGTCCTGCTTCTCCTTCTGCATAAACCCCTTCGCCACCAGCCTACTCTTGTAGATGGTGACCTGCCCCTTGTCATCGGTCTTGATCCTCAGCACCCACTTGCATTGTATCGCTTTCTTCCCATCAGGCAGCACCACCAGATCCCATGTCCTATTCTCCAGCAGACTCTGGTACTCAGCATCCCTAGAAGCCAGCCACTTGTCCCTATCTGGTCCAGCTAATGCCTCCTCCATGCTAGCTGGTTCCTCTGGTGCAGGGGCAAGAAAACAGTACGCAGGCTCATCCTCCTCATCCGGGTCATAGCCATGAGGTAGAATCAGCAATGCCTCTTCGGTCCCTAGCTGCTGCTCTGCTGCATCAGTTCCTGCAGTCAGCTTCTTAGTAGCCATACGGGTACGTCCTGGCCTGGAGACGGGTGTCTCCCATCCCTTCATAACGACACCCTTCGGCTTCTTAGTTTTTCCCTGCTGCTTCTCTCCTCCCTCGGGTCCAGCAGCTCCACTAGTGCTGCCGCCAGTTTCCACACCATTTTCTCCACCAGCAGATGCCTCCTGTACCTTCTCTCCATCACCATTTCCAGCAGCTGCCTCCTCTCCCTCCTCCCACACACTAGGAGTCAGGTCCAGCTGCATGGTGATCTGCTCCATCTGCTGGGACACCCTTGCCTCCGGCTGTTTCTCCCAGCTCCCATACATCATGCCCTCAATGAATTTCACATCCCTGCTGTCAAACAACACACCCTTGGATGGTTCCCACAGCAGCCATCCCTTGCTCTCAGCAGCCAGCCCCAAATGCACACACCAGATTGCACTCGCCCCCAACTTACTGCGGTAGGTCTTGGGGACGTGGGCGACTGCCATGCAACCGAACACCCTCAGCATGTCCACCGGCGGCTTCCTCCCAAGCCACCTCTCCAACGGCACCCACGAGTCATCCCCAACCTTGGTGAGCACCCTGTTCCTAGCGACAGTGGCGTGCCGGACAGCATGAGGCCACATAGAATTGCTCAGCCCAGATTCTATGAGCAGCGCCCTAGCTGTCTCCAGAATGGTCCGGTTTGCCCGTTCTGCTACACCATTGGACTGTGGGGTATAAGCCGTGGTCAGCTCTCTCTGGATGCCCTGCTTCTTGAGCCAGGCCGTCATTTCAGCTCCAAGGAACTCACCACCCCGGTCTGTCCTAATCCGCTTCACTACACACTCCGCCTGCTTCTCCACGAATGGCAGCCAATCGTCCCGTATCGTGGAGGCGGCGTGGTCCTTCTGCTTCAGTGGATACGCCCACATCAGCCTGCTCCAGTCATCCACAATTGTAAGAAAATACCGCTCCCCCTTGTGCCCTTGCACCGGCAGCGGCCCCACCAAGTCCATGTGGACCAGCTCCAAAGGCTTCTTGCTCCTGCCAGCCACACTATGGAAAGGGAAACGGGTGAACTTTGAAAGCAAACAGATTTCACAGTTGTCATCGGGTGGCTGTCCGTTCAGCTTCAGACCCTTAACGGCTCCGTCCTTCTCCAGCTGCTTCAGCAAAGGCATTGCCACATGCCCTAAGCGCCGGTGTGCCGTTGCCCAATCTGTCTCCCCAGATCTGGCCGACACTTTCACACCAACCCCTCCAACGGCATTGCACTCCCCCTGGGATGCAGACCCCTCTCCAGCCTGCCCCCCACCATGCCACGCCAGGGCCGGCAGCTGCCACATAGATCTGTACACGTCCTTGCTCTCGTGCAGATCCCAAAGCACCCGATTGCCCAGCTTCCCCTTATAAGTGCGTGCCCCATCCGTGTTGGTGTTCACCCCAGCCTTGCCAAGCTTACGGAGGGAGATAAGGTTGGCCTTCAGGTCGGGGACGAAGAGAACGTCGTGCAGCACCACCGGCTTGCCATCCGCTCCCTTAAACGCAGCTCGTCCCGCACCAGCCACCTTCAACATGTGTCCAGAGGCGGAGCACACTTCATTGATCGGTGCAGCTCGTACTTCGTCCAGCAGGTCCTTGCGCGGCGTCATCGTCCAAGCAGCGCCTGTGTCCAACACCCAATAGTCTAGGGGGTGCAGCTCTGCTCCAACTTTGGCAGAGGCGTCTCCTTGCTCCCCCTTGTCTCCCACATGGAAGAATTGGCCCGCGGTGCGCTCCTTCTTTTTCTCCGCACCGCCGTTGCCCTTCGGGTTGTTGTCGGACGAATCAGCGACCATGTTGGCGCCGTTTTTCTGGTTCCTCCGCGCGCCGCCATCCTGGTGACGATTCTGGGGGGTCCATCCATCGGGTTTCTTATAGCACAAAAACCAGGGGTGCCCTTCCTTCTCACAATACCAGCAACTCCCTTTCATTTTGCCACCAGCACCCGACTTGCCCCCACGTCCAGATTTCGCACCGCGACCCCAACCGGTACCTCCTTGTTGGTCGTTGGAGTCGTCGTCTTTCTTTGCACCGCGTCCAGCACCACCAAAGCCACGTCCTCTGCCACGTCGGCTCCCTTGCATCCCGTAGCCGCTGCTGCCGTCGTCTCCACCCCTCAGTTGGCGGCGACGGAAGTCCTCCTCCAGAATCTTCGTCCGCACCCACTCGAGCGTCCACAAGCTCTGGTTCTGCGGCAGGCTCAATCCGCTAGTAAATTGAAGCCACGATTCCGGCAGCAGCGAGAGCATCTTCAAGCACTTGGTCTGCTCCGGGTAGGTGATTCCCGCGGTCGCCAACTTCGCGTAGAGGTCACGCATCTTGTCCAGGACTGGTTGCACCGGCTCTCCCTCGCTCAGGCGCAACGCGGACAGCTCCCTCTCCAGCATCAACGTTGCGACAACGGAGGTCGGGGCGTGCAGCTCCTTCAACACGGTCCACGCCTTCGGACCGCATTCAACCTCCGGCAGCAGGTGCATGACGTGGTGACGCTGGTTCAGCTCCAAACTCTGCGACATCAAATAGTAGCCAGCCGAGGAGCGCTCGTCCCAATCTTCCTGCAGCGTGGGGTCACTCGGTCTAGGCTCCTCCCCAATCATTAGTTTCAGCAAACCGATCTGACGGAAATATAATTGCATTTTCCAGGCCCAATCATCATAGCCCTCACCATTGAACTTCTCGACGGTGAAATTCTTCAGCACCTCCTTGACAAGCGAGCCCTGGTTTGTTCGCGCTCCCCTTGGCGCTGAAAGACCAGAATCTTGGCTGCCGCTACGATCTTGGGCTGAAGATTCACCAGCTCCCGCCGAGGTGTTGCCCGCCATAGCTACCTATAACGAGGATCACTATAACGCAGCTCTGATACCAGCTTGTTGGTGTAAGGGCCTAATAAACTCAAGCTATTAGGACTTAACCAAACTTAAAACCTCTCCTCGGGGTCACCTCCAAGGGTCCCTGGGTGCCTGGTACAAGACCAGCCCCTATCCTCGGGTCCGAGTTTGTAGAGAGAGGGATCAAGAAGGACTTAGTCAAAACAGCAAGAGTACCTTGAACGTCGCGCAGCGTGCCGTGCAGACCGTCGGTCGGATTAAGCTGAGAATTCGCTATATCGAAGCTCGCTCCAAGAGCTTTAAAATGAGCCAAGTTGCCTCGCGAAAAGTTCTGCCATTACTAAGTTATGGCTCGGACAGCGTTTGCCTAGCGTTGGAGTGCTAGCATACTAGCGTTGACTCGGGTAGCATTCCGCCGTCGAATAGCGCAGAAACGAAATTCCAGCGATGAAGGAATTCGCTTGAATCAATTTGACTATATTCAGGTACAAACAGAGAAGGATTAAATAGTTCTAGCTAGCAAGGACCTTGGGAATCAACCTGGGAACAACCAGGGATGATCCCAAATAATTCCAAGCAACAGAACCAACCTGGCTGGACAAAATAGCAGGTGGTAGGTTGGTAAACAACCTCTGGTTCTGTTTTTCCAACCTGGGAAAACAACAACCAGGTTCAGGTTCTAAAAACAGAACCTGTTTTGTCTTTGCCCAACCAGCCAAATGCTGGTTCCGCTGGTTTCCCCTGGCCTTGTAGCATGCAGATACAGACAAACAACATCCAACCTTCACCTAAATTGTACTCCTATAGTGCCTTCCCTGCTACACTATAGTTAACCAAACAAAACAGTACAATTTCGAGTTGGATAGAACTGAATCTGCGTAATCAACTCAACCGAACTGCAAAGCTTCCATCTTGGGTTCCTTTGCGAGCTCGTCCTTTCTGCTTGCACTGTTCATAGCGCGTATAATGTTGTGCCGAAGCGCACATTGCGCGAGTACCTGCAAATGCATCAAGCGAAAATTGCGAAAGCAAACAAACACACGAACATTCCATTCACACCCAAATGCATTCGCACACGCATACTCGTACAAACAGACGGCAGGATGTCGTGCAATGTAAATTTGCACCCAACAGGATGTGCCTCGTGAAGTGACGAGTCATCGCCCGTCGGGGGTGTCACCCACTTTGCCGCCACTTTCCAGTGGACTTAAGGCGGCGCCCGTCACAAAGAACAGTTCCTTTTTAGACTACAATTCGGAGGACCGGAGGCCCTCAGATTTCAAGCCTGAGCCTTTCCTTGGTCGCTCGTCGCTACCAAAGAAATCACTGTTGTTTTCTTTTCCTCCGCTTAGTAATATGCTTAAATTCAACGGGTGGTCTCATCTGAATTGAAGCCATCGTTTGGGGGTTTGCCCGGTTCTTTCCAAGTTCGACCATTTTTTGGTACGAGCCCCGTCCGCCCCTCACCCGGTCCGTGCGTGCTACTTTGGAGGGTGGAGACCGAAGGTTGTCATGTCCCCAGCTCCATTTCTCCGTTTCGCGGCCTTCTCGGGAGAGGAAAAGAGGAACCGGTTTGGCATCCGATACCCCCCCACCTGCTGGGAGGTCCGGACGGGGTCCGTTGGCCGGCTGGGTTCACCGAGCCCAGCGGGGCCGCCACCCACCTCGTCGCGCTCGTCCCGCTCGCGTCCTCCCGCTTGGCATCCGGGGATCTGTACTAGGGTCGAGACAGAGAGGAGACGGGCTTGCGGCGCCCCTGCGATTCCAGCCGATTGCCCCCCGCTGTGCACGGGCTGCGACGGCCATCTCGTTCTTCCAGGTACGGGTGATTGTCTCCGGCAATAAAATTTAAGCCCGAGCACCTCTCGTATGCCGATGCATTTTGGCAGCTCCGTACCGTTCATCCAGCCGCACGTTCCGTCTCATTCATCCAGCCGCACGTTAGCCGCGTGCGGAGGGTGTGGGTGCGGAATGCGTGGCTCCACCTGGATATTTGTGGCGTTCAAGCAGACGTGCCGTCGACCGAGGCCTTTGGCGCAACATGCGTTCAAAGTTTCGATGATTCACGAAGTTTTGAAATTTGCCTTACGTATCGCATTATGCTGCGTTCTTCATCGAGCCAGGTCCAAGATACCCATCGTCAGGTGTGGGGTCCCATTTTTTTTTTTAGGTGCAGGGGCTCATGGGGGCACCGCTCATAGGGAGGGTTTTGCGACCGGACGGCCAGTCCCGATCGCGGAGAGGTCTATGTCCTGTGCCCGTTCGCAGCTCCTTGATGCACTGCGACCAGGTCCGGCTCCGAAACGGTCCCTTGCCATCACCACGGGCGCCCCTTCCCAGCCAACCAAAGAGGATTTCGGAGGGCCGGACGAGCAAGACCTCGCAGCCACACCAGCCGGTGCCAAGAGAGATGGAGCACCGGTGGCGGGGAATGCTAGGAGGGAGGAGGAATCCGACAAGCCTATTTTCTGAGGATACGTCCTAGGTCCGGCGTCGAACTTCTCGGTGTCGCTTCCGCTTTTGGGAGAGAGTCCGACCGGTTACCATCGGGGGAAAGGGATTTGGTTTTGGTTCCGCATGGACGCCCGGTGCCACCGGAAAGCAGGCTCCCTGGTGTCGAGGCTCGTCGAGGTGCGGTACGGAGAGGACATCGGGTGCCGCCCCGCTGCCCTAATCGATCGTGTTTCCCAACTCGCCTCGCTCCCGATCACGACTAGCCTTTGGAATGGCGGGCCTACTGAGCTAGTTGCGTAGGAGGGGACTAAAACCTGATCTCCTGCAAGAGGAGGTCGCCCGGTCCGTCCACTGTTGCAAGCAACACATGGAGAAGTCGAGGGCGGTCGTTTACGTCATTCGCTCTTAGGAGCGGTTGCCAAGGTCTGGGATCAACCGAGGCGGTGCTCCGTGCCCGTCGGAGTGCGTATGCCTTTCAGCACCACAACGAATCCATTTGTGGTCGATCTTTTTTCGAGCCATCGCCAGCCCGCCTGCTTGCCGATCACTCGCCAAAACGAACGATAAGGTCGCTGGGCACGGCCAAAGGTGGGGCTCGGCATTGTTCCGATGGGTTCTTCGACAAGGCCGCAGGCTTGGAGATCCGGCGGGCCGGCTCAACGCGGGTCGTCGTCCTTCCAAGCCCTCGAGCGTGCTTTGAGCACCTCGCCTCCTCCGAGGAGGAGACAAGAGGCCCGGCCATCTCTCTCCGCCGCCGTCACATCCAGGGCACGGGTGGAACCTGAGCACTTTCCGCGAGCGGGACGCGAGCATGCGTTTTCCCCACCCAGGACGCCGATGCAACGCGAGCGCTGCACCTGCCGACTCGGGGTTTGGGCTGTGATTGACCCCGCAGCCCAAGGGCTCACTGAGTGTGTCAATGATCCTTCCGCAGGTTCACCTACGGAACAGTGTAATCCTGCATTCCCAACGGAGGGAGGAGGGCAGCCTCCCACGCTCGCCGACTGTATCCTAGGCCTGCCTGGTCTGTCATGCATCGGGCGGGCGATGCAGGGGGAGGTATAGGGCACACCCACCGTCGTTCAGTCCGTAAACTGCCCCGCACCTCGGTGCACTAGCGCTTAGCGCCCCTTCTTTCAAGAGTTACACACCTGCATCTTTCGTACGAGGCAGGCCGCTCAGGCTTCCGTGTACGTGCAAATCCCCTGCGGAAGGAAGGGGGTTTGTGCCGTGCACGGCAACCTTGTTACGATTTCTCCTTCTTTTAAATGATAAGGTTTAATAACTTCACGCAGCATCACCGACGTGTGACTGTCAGCGTCGTTGCTTTTTGTAAACTTCACTAGATCATTCAATCAGTGGGAGCGACGGGCGGTGTGTACAAAGGGCAGGGACGTAGTCAACGCGAGCTGATGACTAACGCTTACTAGGTATTACAAAGATCAATAATTGCAACGATCTATCCCCATCACGATGAATTTTCAGAGATATCCTAGACCTCTTGGTCAAAGGTGAGGTGGTTGAATTCATCAGTGTAGCGCGCGTGCGGCCCAGTCCCTTTAAGAAGTCAGATGTGAACGCGAGCTTTCGCATGACTATTTATCAGGCTGGGGTCTTCTCTCTAAACGAAATTAACCAGACAAATCACTCCACCAACTAAGAACGGCCATGCACCACCACCTATACAATCAGAAAGAGCTCTCAATCTATCAATCCTTACTATGTCTGGACCCGGTAAGTTTCCCCGTGCTGAGTCAAATTATGCCGCATGCTCCACACCTGGTGGTGCCCTTCCGTCAATACCTTTCAGTTTCAGCCTTGCGACCATACTCCCCCCGGAACCCAGAGACTTTGATTTCTCTCAAGGTGCCGGTGGCGTCGTGGATGTAATATCACCAATCCTTAGTCGTCCGTTTGGGTTGAGACTAGGCCTGTATCTAATCGTTCGAGCCCGAACTTTCGTTTTTGATTAACGAAGTCATTCTTGGGACATGCTTTCGCAGTGGTTCGTCTTTCATAAATCCAAGAATTTCACCTCTGACAATGAAATACGAATGATCCCAACTATCCTGTTTAATCAAAACTCCTGTTTTGGAGACCAACGCACTAGGACCAAAATCCTATGCGGTTATTCCATGCTTATATATTTAGAACGTGGCCTGTATTGAACACTCTTAATTTTTTCCACCGTCGCCGTGCCCATACGCAAGCCAGTGAAGGCCAGGACGCGTTCCCGACAGGTAGAGCGGAGGAGATAAGTATCAACTAAAACGGCAGATCGAACCTCAGCCCGGATATCCAACTACGAGCTTTTTAACTGCAACAACTTAAATATACGCTATAAGAGCAGAAATTTTTGAGTCTGCTGGCACAAGACTTGCCCTCCAATAGATCTTGTCTTTCCAATTACCAGACTCAAAGAGCCCGGTATTGTTACTTCTTATCACTACCTCCATCTGTCAGGATTGGATTTGCTCGCCTGCTGCCTTCCTTAGATGTAGTAGTCGTTTCTCAGGCTCCCTCTCCGGAATCGAACCCTAATTCTCTGTCACCCATTACCGCCATGGTGGGCCACTATTCTACCATCGAAAGTTGATATGGCAGAAATTAGAATGATGCGTCGTCGGCACAAGGCCGAGCAATCTGCGTAATTTTCATGTTTCACCAAATGGACCGGGCAAGTTCGTCATTCTCATTTGCTCTAATAAATGCGTCCCTTCTATAACTTTGGGACATTTTGCACGTATTAGCTCTAGAATTTCTACAGTTATCCGAGTAATTGGGCACCATCAAATAAACAATAACTGATTTATTGAGCCATTCACAGTTTCGAGGGAACATTGCCCTTGGCATGCATGGCTTAATCTTTGAGACAAGCATGTGATTACCGGCAGGATCAACCAGGTAGCCCTTTCCCAAGGTGTTCAGGAGCGCAGGGGCCTTGGCGGCACCCTCGCGGGCCTCGGTTCTAGAAGGCTTAAAAGCCCCCTGCGACGTTTGCCCTTTTTCCCGTTTCTCGCACGACCTGTCCCGTTGGAAATAACCCGGATGTGGGAACAGCTCGCTACGCGAGGCGTGCACACCGTCGGAAATATTATTTGTCCCCTCTCTTGCCCCGGCCGGAATCACCCGGCTCGCAGGGCGTCGAGGGTCAGGCCCGATGCATGGTTAACGCAGATTTTACGGTTCGCCGACACCTCTGCACGCAGGTCCACAAAAGAGCACCCTAGTGATGCTGGGAGTTGATTCACCATTTATCTCCCTGCAAAATACCGGAGGCTCGTCCGCGTTCACGACGCTCATGGCAAGCTCAACCCGAGAAGAGCCCGCGGTGCCACCCGCGTGCCCGTCCTTTGTTCACCTGCCGTCATCTCTTCCTATTTCCGGCCCAGAGCCTCTGGCGGAAGGCTCCGGGCCTCTATCCCGGGTACCCAAAGCTGGGTGTGATGGATTAGCCCCAAGGTGGCAGCAATCCCTCAATTCTTTCCCATCTGCCGCGGACGGCGGGACGACAACGCCACCCGCGCAGAGGCGGCAGCGTTCCATCCCTCCCTCCAGGCCGAGGTCCCCACTCGGCCCCGTTAAAAACAAGGTTTTGTTATCCCTCAATCGACCTGGTTTGCCTCCGGCCACACCATCTTCCCCGTGCCCCCTTGGTCGACTCCGGTTGCCCCGTAAAGGGCTCCCGTCGCCTTCGCCGCGGCTTTCGCCGCATTGCACGGCGAGCCCGCACATTCCGCGCTGTTGGTCTCACGGCCCCACTGCGGCCATTTCCGCCAATTCCTGCAAGAGCTGCTGGGGGCAAAGGGGCTGCACGTGATTATAGCGAAGAAGCAGAGGAGGTGGAAGGCACCACCCTCACGCATTTGTTGCCGCATCGATTCGGCCCACACAGTGTCCAGGAGCAGCGAGACAACGGCCTGCAGCTAGTAGATCCCATTGACGCGCCCTCTTCATTGGATTTCGTGTTGGTGCCGCCTCTCTTCCACTCGTTCTCCTCCGCTTCCGAACGCACAATCGGGTCTGTAGCTGCTGCATCAACCACTGCTGGTTCTCCCTCTGCTATTCTCTCCACTCCTCTCAGCCGAAATGTCGTGTCGTGCGCTCTAGATGCTGCTACCGCGTCCTACGCTGTCGCCCTCTGGAGTAGCGCTTGTATTGCGGACAGGAGCGGTCAATACAGGGTCTTTTGCCGATTCCGCTGCATACAACCCAAGCCTTCTAGCACTGCAAGCACGCGTTGCTGGTGGAAACAGGTGGGAGGGGGCATACGAGGATGTGATGCACGTGGCTCTGGTTGAGAAGGAGGGGGCGCAGGTGCGATTTGACTCGATAACGGATAGCTCCCCATGCGACCTTCTCGCTGCATTTGGCGGGAGACATTCACCAGTCGACAGTGGTGGACAGTTGATTTGAGAGAGATCCGTCTGAATGGAAGAGGAGGAAGGGAAGGAGGGAATCCAGTCAGCCGGTGCTCCGTTGCAGTCGGTCAAGTGCGTTTGGCCGATATCGGCGACGGTGACAATGAGGTGCAGCGTGAAGCGAGACGGAGCGCGGAACCGCGCAGAGGGAAGTGCGGTGGGTGGAAACATCACGCTTTGAAACGACAGCTCGCGGGCGACGCTTTGGGTGGCGAACTATTTTAGCTCGACATGTGTGGAGTTTTAGAGGCTGGATGCGACTTCCGCTAAGGGGAAACTCTATCAAAATTTCGTTGGCGTCGACACTTGTGGAAATATTGTTGAGTCCTCAGTGTGGACAACAAGAGAGAAGATGAGTCAAGGGAGTGGAGATGCAGCTGAGAAGAGGAATGAGCCGCCACCATCCAAGATTGAGGCATTGGATGGCTCCAACTACGAGGAATGGAGTGGGTCGATGAGGAGTGCCTTCAAACGGTACAAGCTACTGAAGTAGGCTACGGGGAAGAGAAGATGCCGGAGGAAGAAGACATGCATGATCGGTGGATTGAGAAGAGCGCGGTGCTGTATGACCTAATCGTTTAATCGGTGAACAATTACATGTTCCACCACATGAAGGATTTGGTGGAGTGATTTTGGACCGAAGGCATGGAAGCTACTTCGCGACGTGATTCAGCCCAACACACTGCCGATAATGATTGTGACCGGGAGAAGGACCTGGCTGCCCTCCCATGTGACCGGGAAATTATGTAAAGTAGGTCCTTGACAAGATCAAGGACACCTATGCCAGGATGGCAGTGCGGGCAGCAATGTGTCGAAGATGCAGTAGTGCACCAAGATCATATCGGTGCTCAACAACTTGTTGGACAACCTCATTCCCCCTTCAACACTCAGCAGGACCAGTGGACACCTGAATGGCTATAGGAGCAGATTCTGCAGGAGGAGTTCCACAGGTTGTACACGGGAGGTGGTGCTACCAACAAAACTGATGAGGAATATGGAGCTGCAGGAGGCAGCAGAGGAAGAGGGGGTGGGAGAGGCTTTGGCAGAGGGAGAGGCCGAGGCCGCGGGAGAGGCTTTGGCAGAGGGAGAGGCCGAGGTGACTACAATGAGGGGCATGGGAGCTCTAATGGCGGGGTGAACACTAGAATGGAGGGACCTTGGTGGTACTGCAAGAAGGTTGGGCACCCATGGTTCAAGTGTTTCAGCTGATACGCGAGCTCGACCAGGAGACAGCGGCCCCTCCGTAGACGAACACGTAGCCGCCCGTGCTCGTCCGCTTCTGCTTGTCGCCCGCGTCGTCGGCATCCACATAGCCGATCAGCTCCAGCGACTCTGGTCCACCGCCGAACTCCAAGGCGGTGTCGCGCGTGTTGGCAAGGTAGGCGAGGCAGCGGTCGACCTCGCGCCAATGCTGGTCGCTCCTCACCGTGAGGCCGCTCCCCAGCTTGCTGCAGGCGAACGCGATGTCCGGCCTTGTCGTCGTCGCCGCGAACTGCATCGATCTGACCTTCTGCCGGAACTCCTCGCGCTCCTGCGCCTCCTCGTCGTCGAACGTCAGCTCGGCGTAGGCGTCGACCGAGACCGGCGTCTTCGGAATTCGACCGCCCTGCTCCTCGTCGATGAAGCGCCTGCGCAGCTTGTCGGCGTAGCCCTGCTGGTGCAGCCACAGCTTTCTAGCTGGCCTGTCGCGGACGATCTCCAGCCCAAGGTACTTCACCACCGGCGAGATCTCCCGCAGCTCGAAGGCGGCCTCCAGCAGCTCCTTCAACTCCTTCAGCATCGCGGTGCTGCTGCTGGCGGCGAGCAGGTCGTCGACGTAGACCAGCACCCAGCAGGTCACTCCGTCGTCGCCGGTCTTGAAGTAGAATGCCTCGTCGACCTGGCTTTTCTTCCAACCTGCGCCCAGCAGCACACCGTCGAGAGCCCTGTACCACAGCAGCGGCGACTGCTTCAACCCGTAGAGGCTCTTCAGCAGCTTACACACCCGGCCGGTCCCATCGTCGAAGTAGTCCGGCGGTACATGTAGAGTTTGCATGAGCAAACTCCTGTCGAGTTTGCTCTGTAGGAGAGCGTTCTTCATGTCGAGCTGCATCAGGTTGAGGTCGAGGACAGCGACGATGCTGAGGAAGATCCTCAGCGTGACGTAGCTGCTCACCGGCGAGTACGTCTCGTCGTAGTCAGCGCCGTACACCTGCGTGAAGCCCTTCATGACCAGCCTCGCCTTCTCGCGCTCGACGGTGTCGTCGATGCGGTACTTGGTCGTCAGCACCCACCGGTTCTTCATGATGTTCACTCCGCGTGGGCGTTCGACCAGCTCCCAAGTGCCCATGCCGATGAGGCTGCGGATCTCCTCCTCCATGGCAGCCTTCACCGCCGGACCCTTCCAGCTCGCCAGCGCCTCCTTCACCGTCATCGTCGCGATGTCCCAGCGGTGCTCGGGGTCGGCATGCATGTCGGGGTCGAGCTCCGGCAGGTCTTCATCCTCCTCGGCGTCGTCGTACAACAGGTCGTCGTCGACCTCGTCGTACACCGTGGTGAAGGCAGCTGGTGGCAGGCAGGCGTGAGCGTGGTAGCTCAGCTTCTCCGGCGGCCGTCGAGCTCGACCAGACCGTCGCAGCTCCGGCGCAGGCTTCTCGACCGGAACCTCCACCACGTCGCTGTCGGTGGACTCCTCTCCCGCTGACAGCTCCCCTTCCTCGTCGACGGCCTCGTCGTCGACCAGCTGCTTCGCCTCATGCTCGTCTGCTGCTGACTTCGACAGCTCCCCTGTCGACCGCCCCGGCTGCTGCTCCCCTGTCGACGGCCCCCTCGATGCTGCCTCTTGTTCGACCGGCTCCCCTGTCCGATGCTCCCCTGTCGTCGACTTCCGGCCCTGGTCGACGAGCTTGGCGCCTTGTCGACCGCCGGCGATGCCACTGGCCGGCGCCACGGGCGACGCCTCAAGGCTCCCCTCATCGCCGGTGGCCGACACAGGTGGCTGCGACGCAGACCGATCTGCGACGGGGGAGGGAGGAGCAAGAACAACGGGAGGCGGAGGAACCTCCACAACATCCTTATGAGCAGGCTCGTCGACGTCGGCGAGCAATGGGTCCGGCGCCGTCGAGGTGTCCGTCGGCGGGTGCGCCTGCGTCCGCCCCGTCGCCGGCCCATACCGCGCCTTCCACACCTCCAGCGACTGCGTTTCGTAGAAGATCACCTCGACCGACGTGACCACCTTGTTGTCGGTGAGGTCGAGCACCTCCCAGCCCTTGCTCTCCGGCGACACGCCCAAATGAAGCCCCCAGCGAGCCTTCGGCGCCAGCTTCCCACCACGCTGCTGCTCAGGAACCATGAACTGCACCATGCAGCCCCACACCCGCGCCAGCGTGAGGTCGGGCTTCTTCCCGGTCAGCAGCTGGTACGGAGTCGTCCCCGGCGGCGTCGTCGACCGCTCCAAGCAGTTGCGCACCCAGACAGCCTGTCGAAGGGCGAGGTGCCACCAGTGGTGCTGCACGCCCATGTGCAGCAGCATCGTCCGCACGGACTCGACGACCGTGCGCATCTCCCGCTCAGCCATGCCGTTCTGCTGCGGAGTGTAGGGGCACGTCAGGTCGTGGACGATGCCCTTCCCGTCGACAAAGTTGGTGAACTCCCGCCCGAGGAACTCTCGCTCTTCTTAGCGACCGGCATTGTCCACACAAACCGAGTGTGGCGATCCTTCAGCAGCAGGAAGTACAAGCTGCCATCCTTGGCAGCCACCCGAAATGGCCCGCACAAGTCAATGTGCACGACAGCCAGTGCCTCCTCGGCGTCCGAGCCCTTGTCGGGGAAGGTGTGCCGCGCCAGCTTCCCTCCGACGCACGAGACACACGGCGGGTCTGCTCCGGTCGACGGCGTGATGTCGAGCCCAGTAGCAACTTCATGCTTCGCCGAGCTCTTGATCGTATTGACACTGACGTGTGCGAGCCGAGCATGCATCCTGGCGGGGGTCGTCTTCGTCGCCGAGGCGATTGTCCGCAGAGCCACCACCTCGGTCGACGGCGACTGCGTCGAGCAGGGGCGAAGGTCGGTGCAGAGGATTCGTCCGGTGTAGCGAGCTCGACCGAGCACCTCCCCGGTCGCTGCGACGAGCAGCAGCTCATCGCCGTCGCCCTGGAACTGCACTCCGCTCTCCTTCAGTTGGCCAGATGACAGCAGATTCGCATGTACCCCAGGAACGTAGAGCACGTCGGGGATGAGGACCCGCTTCCCGGCCTCCCCTTTGAGAGCGACGGTTCCGCGACCCTCGACAGGCTGCAACGCCCCATTGAAGCCGCGCACTTGCTTCACCTCGTCGCTCGGCGCCATGTCGACGAAGGCCGCCTTCGTCCCCATCAGGTGGTGGGAGCACCCGCTGTCGAGCAGTACCGCCATCGGGTCAGCTTGTACAGCTGCCGCCACTGCTTGAAAGTCCTCGCCAGCCTCCGGCGCCAGCGAGACTGTCGGCTCTACTACGCCGACCATCGAGCACGACGCCTCCCCGTCGCCTCGGTCCTTGCCGCTGGAGCTGTCGACCTCCTTCGTCGACGACGTCTTCTTCGACGCCTTCTTCTCCTTGCGTGGCTTCTCATCTCGACGTGGGCGGCGCTGGCCGATCGACCGCGGCCTCCCTTGCTGTCGTCCTCGTCATTCGAAGGAGAGATGGTCGGGGTCGCCACAGATCCAGCACTCCCGCCGTCGACCACCACCTCCACGGCCCTTGCCCCGCGTCGACTTCTTCTCGTCGACGTCCTTCGTCGACCGCCCACCTCCGCTACCACCTCCGCCCGACTTCCCGCGCTGCCCTTGCTGCTGATTCAGCTTCGTCGGTGCAGCGTAGTTTGCCTGCGGAAGGAGCTCCGTGGGCTGTTCGGCCTCCTGCATCGCCTCGTCTTGGAGGATGTAGCTGGTGATGGAGTCCTCGTCGAGGGACTCACGCGTGCCGGGCACCATCATCATCCTCTTCATGAGGTTGTAGCTGCGCGGCAGGCCCTTGACGAGGTGAGTGATGTAGGACGCCGTCGAGTACTCGGCGCCCGCCATCCGCATCTCCGCCAGGATCCGTCGAGCACGGTTGCAGTAGTCCGTCGCCGACTCCTGCTCGCCCATCCGAATGTGAGTCATCTTCTCCTCCAGCTGGCCGATGTACAGGTCGTCCTTCACCTGGTACGTCGACAGGATGAAGCGCCATGCCTGGTGACCAGCATCAAGTCGCTCTCGACAGCTCCTGAGCGCTAGCTGCACCACCGGCGAGCAGCACCTTGAGATGACCATGAAGGTGAGCAGGTGAGCCGCTCAAAACTCCCCGCGCAGCTCGACATCCTCCTCGGGCGGAATCGGCACGGTGCCGTCGGCGAAGCCTTTCAGCCCGGCGACCTCCAGCTGAGGTTCTATCGACTCCCTCCAGGTGATGAGGTCCCGTCGACCTTGCAGCGGGGCGACGGTGATCCGGTCCGGCGAGAACTTGAAGTAGCCATACGCCGGTGCAATCCCGCCCGCTGTCACATGCGTCGTCGCCGAGAAGCCTCTACCGCTGCGAAGAGGAGAGCGACGTCGACCATCCACATCGACACGCGAGCTGCCTGCAGCCGCCGTCGACCGCTGCACTCGCGCCTGAATCCCGTCGACGCCACCGTCGACCTTGATCACCCCTCTCTGCCTCGTGCCTTCGCTGCCGCTGACTCGAGCACCTCCGTCGACCTCGACGTCGACGCCACCTTCGTTTTGTGCCGGTCGAGGAGATGCAGGATGGGAAGGGTGTTCCGGATACCCAACTCGACGATCGTCAAGGGGATCTCCCATACTCGCCATCCGCGTGGCGTCTCCTCCCATCAGCCAAACGCGTCTCCAAGGTATCTGCTACGCCCGCATCAACTACGGGGTCGACCATGGCGACTAACGCTGCTGCCGGCCTACGAACGACTTAGTAGGTGCAAAAGTCGGCTCCAATCTGAAGATAATCTGCGGAGCGGTCCACGCTCACCGCACCATGCGGAGATTTACTCTACAACGGTAGTGAGCTAGACTACGGGGGTTGGCACGAACTACTAGGAGTGATCGTAGCTTTGCTTAGTTCCTTAGTGCTTGCACATTCACGGGAGAAATTGGCAAGAGTTTCCACTAGCAAAGTTGGAATTACATAATGATTCAACAAGCAATAACAGAGTGACTACATCAGGCACCTAGCAACTCTGCAGCTAGCCTGGTCGACAGCCAGCACAGCTCGGTCGACCGCGCGCCAGCGTTGCGTAGAGGAGCCGCGCCAGCACTGCAGAAGAGCGACCTGCCAACGCTGCAGGTCGACGGCGTGCCAACGCTGCAGCAATGCGGCTGTCCAGCGTTGCCCCGTAGAAGACAGCAGTGCGCACGCTCGCAGGTGCGTGCAGACGATTGGCCCGACTTGCCCCGTTGTTCAGCTGTCGGCTGTTGTCTGCGCCTGACGAGCCACATCGACTTCGGGATACCATTCCGAAGTCGCCTTCGTCATCGCGATCTCGACGACGTTCGCGTGCCGCTGCAGAACTCGTCGAGCAGGTTACCCGGTCGACCTGGACACCACCAGATGCTCCCGGTCGACCACAGCTCCCGTCGAGCTACCCCCTGGTCGACGGACCCCTTCCGTCGACCAGAACTGCTCCGTCGACCTCCTTCATCTTGTACCCGCATCTCGAATTTATTTCGGTGATGCTCGTCACGCCAACCTTGTCTAGCAGGTCCGCCCTCAGGGTCATATGATGAGCAGTTTCGGAATTTAGAATTCATGTGTTAAGAGGAGGAGGCCATGCTCCCTCCTTGGCAAATGCCTTCTCATCTTCCCTATTCCCTTGCACGTGGAAGAATTGTCCAGGAGCTCGTTTCCATCTTTGTTCCCCTTCCATTGCGTACATGACCAGCACCATGCTGTTTGTACTTCTTGTCATCCTCATGCCACCTGGATCGCTTCCAGCACTTCACCCAAGTATGTCCGTACTTCTTGCAATACCAACAGGTGCCCTTGAATCCGCGGCAGCCACCCTCATCATTCTCGTTAGCAGCCTGTTCGTCATTATCACATTTGCTGCTCGGTTTCTTGTCGCCACGTCCATTTCCATGTTGTCTATGTTCACCACGTCCCCGGCCATTCCCCTTACGCCACCGCTGCCTTGCATGCCGCCATTGCCATCTTGGTTGTAGCTCAGCTGCCGCTTCCTAAAATCCTCCTCCAGGATCTTTGTTCATTCCCACTCAAGGGTCCGCGACTTCTTGTTTTGAAGGAGGCTCAGTCCGCTTGTAAACTGCAGCCAAGACTCTGGCAGCAGTGACAGCATCCGTAGGCACTTCGTTTGCTCCGGATAAGCTATCCCACAATCTGCAACTTTGCATACAACTCCCGCATCTTGTCGAGAACCGGTTGAATCGGCTCCCCCTCGTTCAAGCGCAATGTCACCAACTCACGCTCCAGCAAGAGCGTTTCCACAACCGAAGTTGGCGCGAGCACCTCCTTCAGCTCTTTACAAGCTTGTGTCTCGTTATCAGCGTCTTCGAGCAGAAGCATCACGTGTGATCGCTGGTTCAGCTCCAAGCTTTGTCGGCGGTAGCACGCTCGTCCTACTCCTCTTGCATGTTGACTTCGTCTGGCCGCTTCTCCACGCCCATGATCAGCTTCAACAAGCCGACTTGGCGAAAATAGAGCTGCATTTTCCACGCCCAATCCATCGGTTGAGTTTGTCAAGGACAAAATTCTTGAGCACATCCTTCAATAATGAGCCCGGATTGGCACGAACTCTCCTTGGCGCTGAACTACTATTAGCTCGTGCAAGAGAACCTTTGTTGTCGCACAACGCCATGGTGTTCCAAAGGCAAGACGTCCAATCCTCAGTTCTGATACCACGTGTTGACTGCTATATGGGATCTAGAAGCTCTAAACACACATTTAATATACAATAGTTAGTCCCCACGAGGTCACATCTCAGGGTCCTCGGGTGCCAGCCCCTAACCAAACGCCCGTGTTTGTCGTAGGAGTGTAAATGTAGTCGTGTGCACTGAAAAGTTCCCAAACTTATTTGCGAAAGCGATAACGATTGATTGGCTCGTGTGCAGAAATTTCTCATCGCGTCAATAGGACGATAGAAAAAACATTCACTCAAACGACTGTTATCTCTCAAGCAGGTACAAGCACACATATATAATAAGTCCTAGGCATACAAATGAAACACACAAGGTAGTTGTCTAACTGGCGTCCAGGTCCTTGCTTTACTGTCCTTGAAAACGGTTGTAAAACTGCTCTAGAACTTGGCTTGATTTGCCTCTTTGGAATAACTGTCTTCAACCTGCACTGCTGCCAAATTCTCCTGCTGACTCCCTTCATGAACATTCATGATCGCTCGTGTACAAATCATGAGCATTCGTGTGGGTTTCCCGTTTTCAGTTACAAAACAGACTTGATCGTTTTTTACCACTGTCAGAAATACTGACGCAAAGCAGCGCGAATTTCTGCGCAAAATCTTATTAGTCAACCACAATTTCGAATGCCCCACGTGCCTCTCATCACGACCGAGATATTTCTCAGTCGTGCATGACAGAACGAATGCGTCAGAGATTCTGCGCTGTCCTACATCGAACGGAGTGATCATGTTGCTCCGTCCTGTAGCGATCGTGTGCACAGTGCACCATCACAACAGTAGCGTCACACGCGTGGGCACTGTGAAGCCACACGCGCATGTCAGGACCCCACGCGCGGGTCCTGACTTTCACGCCCTTTCCACTGACCAGAGCGAAGTGGTCAACGCAGCAAAAAGCCACTCCCCACTCAAATTTACGCTCATGAAAAATCATGCCAGAAAGACGCACAGTCATGAACGAACATGATCGTACATGGTCGAACATGTGATCGTACATGAACGGTCATAAATGTACACGAACAGCACACAAATACTCATGGACACTCCACGAAGGACCGTGAACACTCGGAACACTCGCAACTTCACGAAACACTACGAACAGTCATGAAAACTCGAAACTCCTTGCATGCACACACGAGAACAGTCATAAACACTCATGAATGCAACATCATAGAATTGCTCATAACACATGTAGCGCTAGGGCGATGAATAAACTGTAAACACCAATGAACAGTACACAAATACGCATTCCACACGACACAAAATACCTTAAGACAAATACCTTCAAATTTCACCTTGCTCGACGAATAGGCGACAGGTTGACGTGCAAATTATAATTTGCACCCCTCAATCTGACGGCTATTCAACTCCCTCAACCAGCTTCTCACTATCGACCGGCTCTGCTACATTGCCGATCCCAACTCCGGTTAAAAGGAACTCTAACTTATGCTCCCCCACACTTTGAGCTTCTATCATATCAGCTGCAACCGTTTGCAGGTTAACCGAAGTATTGTTGCTACCGCCCGAAGTAGTTTCATCTTCATTGAAACCTTGCTCCACCTTGAGTTCTTCAATCACCGTAGTTGCATCAGCTGCAACGCTTTCCACTTGCAGCACCAATGTCTTCTCCTTAGCAGCTTCACCCTGTTAGAAAGATAGACTATGGTGTTGAATAGGTCAACGAGGGTGGTACAAGTAAAGTGTCGTGCAATTTGTTGTACGACAACATAGCCCCAACATAGCCTACATACAGATATGAAAAATATCTTTTGACACACCCCCATAGGCGAAGTGGGGGATAGCCAAAGCAAACAAGGGCCACAAGACCAGCCAAAAAAAGAAAACAAAGCTCAGGGTGGATCACAAAGTCACCACACAGTCCGAGCACAAGCAAATGGCCACAAGGCCAGTTTACATGCAGAGTTATGAAGAGCATCTACTATGATCACCACCAGCAAAGATAAGCGTGCAGACTAATATATAGATAAGCAGTACAAGGCAAAGTCAAGCAGTAAGCAAGTGAGGCAGAGTAGGCACAAGGCCTAGAGCAGTGCAGAAACACTGATGGTCACCAGACACAAATGCATTGGTGAAAATATCAGCAGTGTTGGCCCGTCAGGCCACATAAGCAAGGTGAAGCTGATGACGCTACTGCAACTCTTGTACAAGAAAATAGCGCAGAGCGATGTGCTTTGTTCTGTGCTCCAGTCTGTGTTGTTGACACAAGGCAATGGCGGCCTTGTTGTTGACGTACAGAACTGGAGGAGAACGAGGCTGCTCTCCCAAGTCGGTAAGCAGGTAGCTCAGCCAGCGTAACTCCTGTACAGCCATGCCCCCCCCCCCGTGAATCTTAGCCTCACAACTGGAGCTGAGAACAGAAGACGAGTGGGCGGACTTTCAAGAAATTCAACCGTGCAGAGCCAAGGCTGAAGGTGTAACTCTGTGACGACCGCTGAGTCGCCTGGTCGTCTGCCCAAGAAGCGTCTGAGTGTCTAGTGAGTACAACTGGGCTCCGTCCTCCAAGCACGAGCCCCATGCCCGATGTGCTGCACAAGTAACGCAGCACCCTCCTAGCAGCCCGCCAGTGCTCTGGTCGGTGTTTCCTGGGTGCAACGTAGCGTGCCAGGATGCCGAGAGGGTACGCGAGATCAGATCGAGTGCAGGTCATCAGGTACATGAGGCAACCCACAAGCTCTGGATACTGACCACTCGGTTCTACGGACTCGTCCGAAGGTGGAGCTGAGAGCGAGTGGCCTGTAGGCAGAGGAGTGGACTGTGGCGAGGAGAACTGGAAGCCGAAGCGTCGTTGGTTTCAGCACAGAAATATACAACTCCTTATAGTCCACCTTCTCCTTCTGCTGGTACCCTTGGCCACAAGCCTAGATTTGTAGCGCCCAATTTTGCCGTCGGCATCGGACTTGATCTTGAAGAGCCACTTGGACGTAATTGCCTTACGCCCCTTCGGTACCTCCACCAATTCCCATGTGTCATTCTCTTCAATGGTTTTCAGCTCGCTCTCCATTGCCTTCTTCTACTCCTCAGCATCAATGAGAATTGCTGGTTCTCCCGGCATCTCCATCAGAGAGAAGAATGCAAAGGTACACTTTTCGTAGTCACTCTCTTCGTCAACTCCAACTATAAGCGCCGCTCCGGCTAATGCTGTTTTGCCCTGCTTTCCCGGTGCATCATATGTCAGCCTATTTGGGGCTTGAACACTTCTGTTGCCCCTTCCTTCCTCCTCAACTGCTGGGACATGAAGGCTCTCTTGGCGTTGCTGCCGGGTGACTCGAATCTGTAGAGCATTCGTAGTGCGAGGTGGAAGCGTCGGTGCACGCTCGCTTACTTGCTGCACCTCCTCCCCCTCGTTCTCTGCATTCTTGGCCTCCTGTCCGTCTTTTATAGAGTAGATTGCCTTGTGATGGTGCTGCCGCTGCTCAGCTCCAAAGGCAGCTCCACATGCTCCAAACCGGAACTCTTCACCTCCCCAAACCGCACGCCTATCTTCGCCTTATTTTCAACCTTCCAATCCTTGTACATCAGGTTCTCCATGAACTTGCAGTCTTTGCTCACCAAGAACTTCTTGGTGAATGGGTCCCAAAGAAGCCATCCCTTGCTGTTTTGAGCCATGCCCAAATGCACAGCCCATATCGCCTTGGCACCAAGCTTGTTGTGCCGAAGATGCTTAGGTACGATGCACATGCACCCGAACACCCGAAGCGTATCACCTTTGGCTTCCTTCCAATCCACTCCATATAGGGCACCCATTGTATGCTCCCACATGAGTCAAGGCTCTGTTCTTGGCCGCACACGCACTCTGCACCGCATCAGGCCAGAAATGGTCGGGTAGCCCAGCTTCAATTAGCAACCCGCGTGACGTCTCCGTGATAGTCCAGTTCGCTCGCTCGGCGATGCCGTTCATTGCAGGGGAGTATGGCATGGTAAGGGAGTGCCTTATGTCATTCTTCTTCAGCCATATGAAGAACTCCTTGCTCAGGAACTCTCCCCCTCGATCGGTGCGGATTGACTTTACAAGCCGGTCTTGTTGCCGCTCCACCATCGGCAACCAATCGGTCTTCACCGTTTCAGCCACGTCGCTCTTCTTGGCCAGCACATACACCCAAGTCATGCGGGTGTAGACGTCCGCAATGGTGAAAAAGTACTCTGGTCCAGCAGCTTCAACCTTCAATGGGCCCACCACGTCCATCACCACCTTATGAAGTGGTGCCTTAGCTGTTGCTTCCGAACTAGAGAATGAAAAACAGGCGAAATTGGCCTGCATGCACGTCGGGCAGAAAAGTACCTCATCGGGCTCCCACTTCACACGTATGCCAACAAACATCTTATTATTCACTAGATGCTGCAAGATGGGCATTGCCACATGCCCCATGCACCAATGCAAGTCAACCGATCGCACCCCCCCGTAGCCGAAGTCAGATTGGAGAATGCCGTGCCCCACATGCTCTCTCCGTACTCCTCCTCCGCTGCTGCCTCGGGGTTCTCCTCACCCTTGTGCTGCTCCTTGGCTGCTGCACCACTCTCATGCTCACACTGCTTGCTGGTCCCTCCAACTCTCCCTTGCAGCTGCAGGTCCCATTTTCCGTTTCAGGTGCCACCTCATTCCATGGCACCACCGACACATGCCATAGCTCATCATGTAGGTCCTTGTCTTCATGCAGGTCTCACAGCACATGATTGCCGAGCTGTCCCTTGAACATTTTAGCTCCATTGGTTGCCGTGCCCACAAATGCAAGCCCCATCTTTCTCAGGGATATTAGGCTCCCTTTCAGCTCCGGTACCAAGAGTACACCATGAAAGATTGTCGGCTTCCCATCAGCTCCCTTGCTGCCTTGCCGACTCCCAAGACCTTCATCTTGTACCCGCATCCCGAATTTATTTCGGTGATGCTCGTCACGCCAACCTTGTCTAGCAGGTCCGCCCTCAGGGTCATATGATGAGCAGTTCCGGAATTTAGAATTCATGTGTTAAGAGGAGGAGGCCATGCTCCCTCCTTGGCAAATGCCTTCTCATCTTCCCTATTCCCTAGCACGTGGAAGAATTTTCCAGGAGCTCGCTTCTTAAAATCCTCCTCCAGGATCTTTGTTCACACCCACTCAAGGGTCCGCGACTTCTTGTTTTGAAGGAGGCTCAGTCCGCTTGTTGTTGGTGTAAGGGCCTAATAAACTCAAGCTATTAGGACTTAATCAAACTTAAAACCTCTCCTCGGGGTCACCTCCAAGGGTCCCTGGGTGCCTGGTACAAGACCAGCCCCTATCCTCGGGTCCGAGTTTGTAGAGAGAGGGATCAAGAAGGACTTAGTCAAAACAGCAAGAGTACCTTGAACGTCGCGCAGCGTGCCGTGCAGACCGTCGGTCGGATTAAGCTGAGAATTCGCTATATCGAAGCTCGCTCCAAGAGCTTTAAAATGAGCCAAGTTGCCTCGCGAAAAGTTCTGCCATTACTAAGTTCTGGCTTGGACAGCGTTTGCCTAGCGTTGGAGTGCTAGCATACTAGCGTTGACTCGGGTAGCATTCCGCCGTCGAATAGCGCAGAAACGAAATTCCAGCGAGGAAGGAATTCGCTTGAATCAATTTGACTATTTTCAGGTACAAACAGAGAAGGATTAAATAGTTCTAGCTAGCAAGGACCTTGGGAATCAACCTGGGAACAACCAGGGATGATCCCAAATAATTCCAAGCAACAGAACCAACCAGGCTGGACAAAATAGCAGGTGGTAGGTTGGTAAACAACCTCTGGTTCTGTTTTTCCAACCTGGGAAAACAACAACCAGGTTCAGGTTCTAAAAACAGAACCTGTTTTGTCTTTGCCCAACCAGCCAAATGCTGGTTCCGCTGGTTTCCCCTGGCCTTGTAGCATGCAGATACAGACAAACAACATCCAACCTTCACCTAAATTGTACCCCTATAGTGCCTTCCCTGCTACACTATAGTTAACCAAACAAAACAGTACAATTCCGAGTTGGATAGAACTGAATCTGCGCAATCAACTCAACCGAACTGCAAAGCTTCCATCTTGGGTTCCTTTGCGAGCTCGTCCTTCCTGCTTGCACTGTTCATAGCGCATACAATGTTGTGCCAAAGCGCACATTGCGCGAGTACCTGCAAATGCATCAAGCGAAAATTGCGAAAGCAAACAAACACACGAACATTCCATTCACACCCAAATGCATTCGCACACGCATACTCGTACAAACAGACGGCAGGATGTCGTGCAATGTGCATTTGCACCCAACACACTCCCCCTCAGCCTGCCGGCTGCATCCCCGTCATTCCATGCTAGTTCATGCTCATTCCACTCATGCGCACACAACGCCAATGAGGCTCATCCGCAAGCCTCTTGGTGAGAAAGTCTGCTGGCTGCTGGTGAGTCTTGATGTAGATCGGATGCACCGTCCCCCTCTTCACCTCCTTACGCAGCCAGTGCCACTTGATACGCATGTGCTTGTTCAGCCCATGAAGCACAGCGTTTCTGGCCATCCCAAGAGCCCCCTTGCTATCACAAAACAGCGGCGTAGCAACTTTCTGCTCCTGGCCAATCTCCTCTAACAGCCTCCTCAGCCAAATCACCTCCTTCACCCCATGGAACATCGCCATGTACTCTGATTCTACGGAAGAGAGTGCCGTCTCCGTCTGCTTCTTGGACCTCCAACTAACAGGTCCTCCCCCAACTACGCAGATGTATCCTCCCACAGATGAGGAATCCTCCTTCTCAGAAGCCCATGTAGCATCGGTAAAGCAAGTGAGAAATAGCTTGCCTTCTCCAAGCCTCTCCCCCTTCTCTTTCAGCACCTCCACCCCTTTCTGCTTCACCTGTGCAGATGCGGAGTATTGAACTCCAATGCTTGGGTGAGAGTTCAGGTACTTCACCACACGCTCAGCTGCATCCACCTGCTCCTCTGATGGATTCTGCACCACCCTAGCCAGCTGCCCAACCGAAAAAGAGATGTCGGGCCTCGTGTGAACTGCTGCGTACAAGAGGCTGCCCACCAAGGACTGAAATTGCTGCTGCTCTTCAGCTTCAACCCCTTCATCCTCTGCAGCCTTCACAAGCTTGAATTCTGCTGGCAGGGGAGTTGCAACCTTGCGCTCATTCTCAATCCCATACTTCTCCCCCAGCTCCTTGATGAACTTCTCCTGGTGCAGCTTCAACCACCTGTGATCTGGATCCCTCTCCACGTGCATCCCGAGGTAGTACTTTACCTCCCCAAGGTTCTTGCACTTGAAGTTTTCCATCAGTTGCTGCTGCACTTTCTGGATCTCCTTCATGCTGCTGCTGAAGAGAAGAATGTCGTCCACATAGACCAGAAACAGCACCAGCTTCTCCCCCTCGCCCTTGAGAAAGAGGCTCTCATCACAGCTGCTGGTCCTGAATCCCATCTCATCTAAAACAGCTGCCAACTTCTGGTACCAGCAGCGTGGCGTCTGCTTCAAGCCGTAGATGGACTTGTTGAGCTTGCACACCCTGCCCGTACCATCCTCATACCCAGGCGGCTGCGTCATGTACACATCCTCCTCTAAAATCCCATTCAGGAATGCTGTTGAAATATCCATCTGAATGATGAATTTCCCACTAACAGCTGCATCTGCCAACAAGACACGGAGGGTAGGGGGTTTGGCAGTGGGAGCAAAGATCTCGTTGAAGTCCTGCTTCTCCTTCTGCATAAACCCCTTCGCCACCAGCCTACTCTTGTAGATGGTGACCTGCCCCTTGTCATCGGTCTTGATCCTCAGCACCCACTTGCATTGTATCGCTTTCTTCCCATCAGGCAGCACCACCAGATCCCATGTCCTATTCTCCAGCAGACTCTGGTACTCAGCATCCCTAGAAGCCAGCCACTTGTCCCTATCTGGTCCAGCTAATGCCTCCTCCATGCTAGCTGGTTCCTCTGGTGCAGGGGCAAGAAAATAGTACGCAGGCTCATCCTCCTCATCCGGGTCATAGCCATGAGGTAGAATCAGCAATGCCTCTTCGGTCCCTAGCTGCTGCTCTGCTGCATCAGTTCCTGCAGTCAGCTTCTTAGTAGCCATACGGGTACGTCCTGGCCTGGAGACGGGTGTCTCCCATCCCTTCATAACGACACCCTTCGGCTTCTTAGTTTTTCCCTGCTGCTTCTCTCCTCCCTCGGGTCCAGCAGCTCCACTAGTGCTGCCGCCAGTTTCCACACCATTTTCTCCACCAGCAGATGCCTCCTGTACCTTCTCTCCATCACCATTTCCAGCAGCTGCCTCCTCTCCCTCCTCCCACACACTAGGAGTCAGGTCCAGCTGCATGGTGATCTGCTCCATCTGCTGGGACACCCTTGCCTCCGGCTGTTTCTCCCAGCTCCCATACATCATGCCCTCAATGAATTTCACATCCCTGCTGTCAAACAACACACCCTTGGATGGTTCCCACAGCAGCCATCCCTTGCTCTCAGCAGCCAGCCCCAAATGCACACACCAGATTGCACTCGCCCCCAACTTACTGCGGTAGGTCTTGGGGACGTGGGCGACTGCCATGCAACCGAACACCCTCAGCATGTCCACCGGCGGCTTCCTCCCAAGCCACCTCTCCAACGGCACCCACGAGTCATCCCCAACCTTGGTGAGCACCCTGTTCCTAGCGACGGTGGCATGCCGGACAGCATGAGGCCACATAGAGTTGCTCAGCCCAGATTCTATGAGCAGCGCCCTAGCTGTCTCCAGAATGGTCCGGTTTGCCCGTTCTGCTACACCATTTGACTGTGGGGTATAAGCCGTGGTCAGCTCTCTCTGGATGCCCTGCTTCTTGAGCCAGGCCGTCATTTCAGCTCCAAGGAACTCACCACCCCGGTCTGTCCTAATCCGCTTCACTACACACTCCGCCTGCTTCTCCACGAATGGCAGCCAATCGTCCCGTATCGTGGAGGCGGCGTGGTCCTTCTGCTTCAGCGGATACGCCCACATCAGCCTGCTCCAGTCATCCACAATTGTAAGAAAATACCGCTCCCCCTTGTGCCCTTGCACCGGCAGCGGCCCCACCAAGTCCATGTGGACCAGCTCCAAAAGCTTCTTGCTCCTGCCAGCCACACTATGGAAAGGGAAACGGGTGAACTTTGAAAGCAAACAGATTTCACAGTTGTCATCGGGTGGCTGTCCGTTCAGCTTCAGACCCTTAACGGCTCCATCCTTCTCCAGCTGCTTCAGCAAAGGCATTGCCACATGCCCTAAGCGCCGGTGTGCCGTTGCCCAATCTGTCTCCCCAGATCTGGCCGACACTTTCACACCAACCCCTCCAACGGCATTGCACTCCCCCTGGGATGCAGACCCCTCTCCAGCCTGCCCCCCACCATGCCACGCCAGGGCCGGCAGCTGCCACATAGATCTGTACACGTCCTTGCTCTCGTGCAGATCCCAAAGCACCCGATTGCCCAGCTTCCCCTTATAAGTGCGTGCCCCATCCGTGTTGGTGTTCACCCCAGCCTTGCCAAGCTTACGGAGGGAGATAAGGTTGGCCTTCAGGTCGGGGACGAAGAGAACGTCGTGCAGCACCACCGGCTTGCCATCCGCTCCCTTAAACGCAGCTCGTCCCGCACCAGCCACCTTCAACATGTGTCCAGAGGCGGAGCACACTTCATTGATCGGTGCAGCTCGTACTTCGTCCAGCAGGTCCTTGCGCGGCGTCATCGTCCAAGCAGCGCCTGTGTCCAACACCCAATAGTCTAGGGGGTGCAGCTCTGCTCCAACTTTGGCAGAGGCGTCTCCTTGCTCCCCCTTGTCTCCCACATGGAAGAATTGGCCCGCGGTGCGCTCCTTCTTCTTCTCCGCACCGCCGTTGCCCTTCGGGTTGTTGTCGGACGAATCAGCGACCATGTTGGCGCCGTTTTTCTGGTTCCTCCGCGCGCCGCCATCCTGGTGACGATTCTGGGGGGTCCATCCATCGGGTTTCTTATAGCACAAAAACCAGGGGTGCCCTTCCTTCTCACAATACCAGCAACTCCCTTTCATTTTGCCACCAGCACCCGACTTGCCCCCACGTCCAGATTTCGCACCGCGACCCCAACCGGTACCTCCTTGTTGGTCGTTGGAGTCGTCGTCTTTCTTTGCACCGCGTCCAGCACCACCGAAGCCATGTCCTCTGCCACGTCGGCTCTCTTGCATCCCGTAGCCGCTGCTGCCGTCGTCTCCACCCCTCAGTTGGCGGCGACGGAAGTCCTCCTCCAGAATCTTCGTCCGCACCCACTCGAGCGTCCACAAGCTCTGGTTCTGCGGCAGGCTCAATCCGCTCGTAAATTGAAGCCACGATTCCGGCAGCAGCGAGAGCATCTTCAAGCACTTGGTCTGCTCCGGGTAGGTGATTCCCGCGGTCGCCAACTTCGCGTAGAGGTCGCGCATCTTGTCCAGGACTGGTTGCACCGGCTCTCCCTCGCTCAGGCGCAACGCGGACAGCTCCCTCTCCAGCATCAACGTTGCGACAACGGAGGTCGGGGCGTGCAGCTCCTTCAACACGGTCCACGCCTTCGGACCGCATTCAACCTCCGGCAGCAGGTGCATAACGTGGTGACGCTGGTTCAGCTCCAAACTCTGCGACATCAAATAGTAGCCAGCCGAGGAGCGCTCGTCCCAATCTTCCTGCAGCGTGGGGTCACTCGGTCTAGGCTCCTCCCCAATCATTAGTTTCAGCAAACCGATCTGACGGAAATATAATTGCATTTTCCAGGCCCAATCATCATAGCCCTCACCATTGAACTTCTCGACGGTGAAATTCTTCAGCACCTCCTTGACAAGCGAGCCCTGGTTTGTTCGCGCTCCCCGTGGCGCTGAAAGACCAGAATCTTGGCTGCCGCTACGATCTTGGGCTGAAGATTCACCAGCTCCCGCCGAGGTGTTGCCCGCCATAGCTACCTATAACGAGGATCACTATAACGCAGCTCTGATACCAGCTTGTTGGTGTAAGGGCCTAATAAACTCAAGCTATTAGGACTTAATCAAACTTAAAACCTCTCCTCGGGGTCACCTCCAAGGGTCCCTGGGTGCCTGGTACAAGACCAGCCCCTATCCTCGGGTCCGAGTTTGTAGAGAGAGGGATCAAGAAGGACTTAGTCAAAACAGCAAGAGTACCTTGAACGTCGCGCAGCGTGCCGTGCAGACCGTCGGTCGGATTAAGCTGAGAATTCGCTATATCGAAGCTCGCTCCAAGAGCTTTAAAATGAGCCAAGTTGCCTCGCGAAAAGTTCTGCCATTACTAAGTTCTGGCTTGGACAGCGTTTGCCTAGCGTTGGAGTGCTAGCATACTAGCGTTGACTCGGGTAGCATTCCGCCGTCGAATAGCGCAGAAACGAAATTCCAGCGAGGAAGGAATTCGCTTGAATCAATTTTACTATATTCAGGTACAAACAGAGAAGGATTAAATAGTTCTAGCTAGCAAGGACCTTGGGAATCAACCTGGGAACAACCAGGGATGATCCCAAATAATTCCAAGCAACAGAACCAACCTGGCTGGACAAAATAGCAGGTGGTAGGTTGGTAAACAACCTCTGGTTCTGTTTTTCCAACCTGGGAAAACAACAACCAGGTTCAGGTTCTAAAAACAGAACCTGTTTTGTCTTTGCCCAACCAGCCAAATGCTGGTTCCGCTGGTTTCCCCTGGCCTTGTAGCATGCAGATACAGACAAACAACATCCAACCTTCACCTAAATTGTACCCCTATAGTGCCTGCCCTGCTACACTATAGTTAACCAAACAAAACAGTACAATTCCGAGTTGGATAGAACTGAATCTGCGCAATCAACTCAACCGAACTGCAAAGCTTCCATCTTGGGTTCCTTTGCGAGCTCGTCCTTCCTGCTTGCACTGTTCATAGCGCATACAATGTTGTGCCAAAGCGCACATTGCGCGAGTACCTGCAAATGCATCAAGCGAAAATTGCGAAAGCAAACAAACACACGAACATTCCATTCACACCCAAATGCATTCGCACACGCATACTCGTACAAACAGACGGCAGGATGTCGTGCAATGTGCATTTGCACCCAACACTTGTAAACTGCAGCCAAAACTCTGGCAGCAGTGAGAGCATCCGTAGGCACTTCGTTTGCTCCGGGTAAGCTATCCCGCAATCTGCAACTTTGCATACAACTCCCGCATCTTGTCGAGAACCGGTTGAGCACATCCTTCAATAATGAGCCCTGATTGGCACGAACTCTCCTTGGCGCTTAACCACTATTAGCTCGTGCAAGAGAACATTTGTTGTCGCTCGGCGCCAAATCCTTAGCTCTGATACCACGTGTTGACTGCTATATGGGATCTAGAAGCTCTAAGCACACATTTAATACACAATAGTTAGTCCCCACGAGGTCACTTCTAAGGGTCCTCGGGTGCCAGCCCCGAACAAAAGGCCCGTGTTTGTCGAAGGAGTGTAAATGTAGTCGTGTGCACTTGAAAGTTCCCAAATTTATTTGCGAAAGCGATAACGATTGATTGGCTCGTGTGCAGAAATTTCTCATCGCGTCAATAGGACGATAGAAAAAACATTTACTCAAACGACTGTTATCTCTCAAGCAGATACAAGCACAAATATGTAATAAGTCATAGGCATACAAATGAAACACACAAGGTAGTTGTCTAACTGGCGTCCAAGTCCTTGCTTTACTATCCTTGAAAGCGGTTGTAAAACTGCTCTAGAACATGGCTTGATTTGCCTCTTTGGAATAATCTGTCTTTAATCAACCTGCACTGCTGCCAAATTCTCCTGCTGACTCCCTTCATGAACATTCATGATCAATCGTGTACAAATCATGAGCACTCGTGTGGGTTTCCCGTTTTCAGTTACAAAACAGACTTGATCGTTTTGTACCGCTGTCAGAAATTATGATGCAAAGCAGCGCGGATTTCTGTGCAAAATCTTATTAGTCAACCGCAATTTCGAATGCCCCACGTGCCCCACGAGATATTTCTCAGTCGTGCATGACAGAACGAATGCGTCAGCAATCGTGCGCTGTCCTACATCGGACGGAGTGATCATGTTGCTCCTCCCTGTAGCGGTCGTGCGCACAGTGCACCATTACAACAGTAGCGTCACACGCGTGGGCACTGTGAAGCCACACGCGCATGTCAGGACCCCACGCGCGGGTCCTGACTTTCGCGCCCTTTCCACTGACCAGCGCGAAGTGGTCAACGCAGCAAAAAGCCACTCGCCACTCAAATATACACTCATGAAAAATCATGCCAGAAAACACGCACAGTCATGAACGAACATGATAGTACATGGTCGTACATGATCGTACATGAACGGTCATAAATGTACACGAACAGCATACAAATACTCATGAACACTCCACGAAGGACCATGAACACTCGGAACACTTGCAACTTCACGAAACACTACGAACAGTCATGAAGACTTGAAACTCCTTGCATGCACACACGAGAACAGTCATGAACACTCATGTATGCAACATCAGAGAATTGCTCATAACACATGAAGCGCTAGGGCGATTAATAAACTGTAAACACCAAAGAACAGTACACAAATATGCATTCCACACAACACCAACTACTTTAAGACAAATACCTTCAAATTTCACCTTGCTCGACGAATAGGCGACAGGTTGACGTGCAAATTATATTTTGCACCCCTCAATCTGACAGCTATTCAACTCCCTCAACCAGCTTCTCACTATCGACCGGCTCTGCTACATTGCCGATCCCCCACACTTTGAGCTTCCATCACATCAGCTGCAACCGTTTGCAGGTTAACCGAAGTATTGTTGCTACCGCCCGAAGTAGTTTCATCTTCATTGAAACCTAGCTCCACCTTGAGTTCTTCAATCACCGTAGTTGCATCAGCTGCAACGCTTTCCACTTGCAGCACCAATATATTCTCCTTAGCAGCTTCACCCTGTTAGAAAGATAGACTATGGTGTTGAATAGGTTTACGAGGGTGGTACAAGTAAAGTGTCGTGCAATTTGTTGTACCCCCTAAAGCTAGTCCCTACATAGCCTACATACTGATATGATATATATCTTTTGACACACCCCCATAGGCGAAGTGGGGGATAGCCAGCAAACAATGGTCACAAGACCAGCCAAAAAAAGACAAAACAAAGCTCAGGGTGGATCACGAGGTCACCACATAGTCCAAGTAAGCACAAGCAAATGGCCACAAGGCCAGTTTACATGCAGAGTTATGAAGAGCATCTACTATGATCACCACCTAGCAAAGATAAGCATGCAGACTAATATATAGATAAGCAGTACAAGGCAAAGTCAAGCAGTAAGCAAGTGAGGCAGAGTAGGCACAAGGCCTAGAGCAGTGCAGAAACACTGATGGTCACCAAACACAAGTGCCTTGGTGAAAATATCAGCAGTGTTGGCCCGTCAGGCCACATAAGCAAGGTGAAGCTGATGACGCTACTGCAACTCTTGTGCAAGAAAGTAGCGCAGAGCGATGTGCTTTGTTCTGTGCTCCAGTCTGTGTTGTTGACACAAGGCAATGGCGGCCTTGTTGTTGACGTACAGAACTGGAGGAGAACGAGGCCGCTCTCCCAAGTCGGTAAGCAGGTAGCTCAGCCAGCGTAACTCCTGTACAGCCATGCCCCCCCCCCCGTGAATCTTAGCCTCACAACTGGAGCTGAAAACAGAAGACGAGTGGGTGGACTTTCAAGAAACTGAACCGGAGCCAAGGCTGAAGGTGTAACCCTGTGACGACTGCTGAGTGGCCTGGTCGTCTGCCCAAGAAGCGTCTGAGTGTCCAGTGAGTACAACTGGGCTCCGTCCTCCAAGCATGGGCCCCAATGTGCTACACAAATAACGCAGCACCCTCCTAGCAGACCGCCAGTGCTCTGGTCGGTGTTTCCTGGGTGCATCGTAGTGTGCCAGGATGCCGAGAGGGTACGCGAGATCAGATCGAGTGCAGGTCATCAGGTACATGAGGCAGCCCACAAGCTCTGGATACTGACCACTCGGTTCTACGGACTCGTCCGAAGGTGGAGCTGAGAGCGAGTGGCCTGTAGGCAGAGGAGTGGACTATGGCGAGGAGAAGTGGAAGCCAAACCGCTGAAGAACCTAGTGCACCATGTGTGACTGAGTCAGAGTGACGGTGAGCTGTGCTTTGTCCCAGGTGATCTGCAAGCCAAGATAGCTGCGCAGCTCACCCAGGTCAGTGCGACTGTATCTTTTCTGCAGCTCCGCCTTCACAAGGGCCAGTGCCTCAGTGTCAGCAGTAGCAAAAACCAAGTCGTCGACGTACACAAGAATGTAGAACGGCGGCAGGGAAGTGTCGGTGCGCAGAAACAGCGATGGATTAGCAGTCGAAGGAGCAAACCCAAGAGCCGCAAGTGTCGTCCTTAGTGTGTCACGCCACTCGCGTGGCGCCTGGCGAAGACCGTAGACTGGCCGCCGGAGGCTCCACTGAGTACCCCCGGAAAACGACCCAGTCAAGCCATGTGGGCGGCGTAGCCAGATCTCCTCGTGTAGGCTGCCCTGCAAGAAAGCTGTGACGAATTCAAGCGAGTGGAGCTCGTAGTTATGCTATGCTGCAACGTGCAGTAACACCCGAAGAGTGGTCATTTTCGGGGTGGGGGAGAAGGTCTGGAAGAAGTCGACCCCCTGTCGCTGACTGAAGCCTCGTGCAACGTAACGCGCCTTGAAGACAGGCGGAGAACCCGGCGGCTGTTTCACCCTGAAAATTGACACGCCATCGACTATGTTCGCCCCAGGTGGGGGAACTGCGTCGATGTAAGTGCCTGTGGACTTCTAGGATGCCATCTCTGCGTCCATGGCTGTCTGCCACTGAGAGAAGTAGGGACCCGTAATCGCCTCTGCGTAAGAGCGCGGGGTTGGGATGTCTAGTGCATCCGGGTCTCCCTCAGGGGCAAGTAGCATAGCACGAGATGAGGTACAGCAGCGGCAAGATACTCGAGCCCACACTGCTTGTCCTCAAGGACGTCCGTGCCAAGGGCACACTCACCCCCGACGGACGGAGGACAGTCAGACTCAGACTCGGTAACAAGACAAGTGACGTAGTCTAGATGACACGAAGCAGCAAAATTTACGAGCTCAGTGACTAAGGCAGACGCAGCAGCAGACTCAAAAGTAGGGTCAGTGGCAAGTGTGGCTAGAACACGCGTGACACTAGAACTAGCAGCACGAACTAGGTTCGACTCAGGGTCAGGAACGTCGGGAAGTGAGGACGCTGGGGAAGATGGCTGGGCAACACGCTGTGGAACAGAGGAAGGACGAAGTACCATAGTGTGTGTGCCAGGAACAGGCGGAGGACGAACACGACGAGCACGACGAACAGTGCGAACAGGGGAGGCAGGACGTGACGCAGGCACACGACGCTCTGTCAGAGAGTTTGTCAGCTCAGTGTAAGGAGAAGAAGCAGGCAGTGATGAGTCAGGCTGTAACAGTGGCTGTGACTCGTCAGGCGGAGGGCAGAGTAGGGGAGGAGTAAGGCCAGAAGAACGGTCGCCGCTGCATATCTGCGTAGCACTCCCAGCAGTAGAACCTCTAATAGCCCCGGCTCCAGTACCTCCAGCACCACCAGCAGCTCCAGTGCCTCCAGCAGCTCCAGCACCTCCAGCACCTCCAGCACCAGCTGTCCCAACCCCAGTACCTCTAGTACCAGAATCCCCAGCACCTCCAGCTCCTGTATCTCCAGGTCGTGTGCTTCCAGCTCCAGTACCTCTAGCACCAGCATCCTCAGCACCTCCTGCTCTAGTACCTCCAGCGCCTCCAGCTCAAGAGTCAGCGACTGCCTGCTCAGTACCTTCAAAGGAAGCACGACATCCGACTACCCACTCACGCAGCTGCTGCGACGAGAGACTCTCCTGCGGACGCGACAGCAGCTGCTGCTCACCCCCAGGTGCAGCACCCCCATGCTCGGCACCCCCAGGCTCAGCACCCCCACGCTCAGCACCCCCAGAATCAGTACCACCAGCGTCAGCACCCTCAGAGCCCTCACCTCCAGCGCCACTACCTCCAGTAGCACCGGAGTCCACGGCGACAGGCAGCAGGGGCGGCGAAGACGGCCGAGGCGGAAAACCAGGAAGGGTCTCCAAGCGTGGGGAGCGGCGAAAGGCCGTAGTGTCATCAGCAGCAGGGTCACCCTCTCAGTTGGGCCAGAGGAGACCTCCAAAGGCTCAACCAAGGGGGGTGGTGTGACCTGAGACACACATGAGGGAGCAGGACGAGAGGGGGGGTGGGGGTCTACTGGGGGTAACCTGGAACCAGGAAGAGGGGCGGTGGGGGGATAGGAGAAGACACGTGGGGGAGGAGACGGTAGTAGCAAACTGACTCGTCAAAGGTGACGTTCTGGGAAAAACTGTCAGCCAGGCGCGTCGGTGAGAAAACCAAGGAAGACGCAGCAAACGGTGCGAGAAGAGAGCTTGTCCGTGGTAGTATCGCGGACAAGGGCCATCGAACCCTAGACCCAAAACGCCGATGCATCACCAACCTCCCCCGTTCAACGCAGGGTAGGCGAGGTCTCTGACATGGGGCCAGAGGTTGAGCTCATGCACAGCGTATCGGACCGTAAACGGCCACAGAAAATGGGGAGCAGCCGCATGGATCATGGAGGTGCGAGCAACCTCCATGATCAAGCCAATGCGGCCCACAGCAATCCCATTTCGCTGCGGAGAAGCCGGAAGCGTGAACGACTGGGTGATGCCCTCCTCACTTTATAAGTAATGAAGGAGACCGGAGGAAAACTCACCTCTACAGTCAGAGTGCAGACGGAGAATTGGGAGACTGGGTGATGCCCTCCACAGTCAAGGGATCAAAACACTATGAACGCCGCCCTTGCTCTGCAAGGGAAACACCGTGGTGTAGCGCGTATAGTCGTCGACGACCAGCAGGAAGCGGCGCTCTCGGTCCGGCCCAGGGACGGGGGCAGGGCCCCACACGTCCATATGCAGGGTCTGCAGAGGAGCCTCTGTCGGAGGGAACGAGGAGGAGTGAGGAGCGGCGCTCTGCCGCCCCTCAACACAGGGAGTGCACGGCAGCGCGAGCGACGGAGGGAGCGGGGGCAGGGACCTCGGAAGGCCCGAGACAAGGAGACGCGAGTGCTTGCGAAGCAGATGCTGCAGGGAGGGGTGACCAAGACAGTGGTGTCAGAGGAGGGACGAGTGCGTGAGCGACCGTTACGAGCACGACGCAGCTACCTGACCGGACCCAGCGAAGTGTGTACAGGCCAGACCCAGGCCTCCGAGTCAACGTGACGAGGTGGTCGTCAATTACTGAGTCCGTACAGATCGCCACAAGCTCTCCCTCAGGAGTGGTTGTAGTGACCAACCGATCCTGGAGGACAGCTTGAGTCACCAAGTTCGTAGCGAACGGGAGGAAGTGGAAACCTGTGAGAGAACCGGAGGGGACTGCCGGATAGGGGAGAGCAATGGTACCTCGTGCAACGACTGGGCCAGAGGAGGTGCCGGCCAAAGTGTCAGGGACAGGAGTGGTGAGTGGTGTGACTGTGGTGCAGTCGCGGAAAAAGCAACGAGACACGCTCGAGTCTAGCGTGAAGATGAGCAAAGCCTCGGCAGCACTTGTGCTAGCAGACTCATACGAGACTAGAAGCCTATATATCACCAGAGCTAGGCACACCCGAGTAATAGTCGCCCTCAACACTAGAAGCAGGAGCAACACACATAGCATGCATGCCAGCAAGGATCTGGTCCCAATCAAAAGCAAATAAATCAATGTTTTTTTTAGCAATCCTAACCAGTTACGCATCTCGGTCTTCTCACCAAACTCCTCGCGAAAAAGCATCCTCGAGGCGGCAGAAGCAGCGAGCATCGACATGGCCTGGCTTGCCACGTCTCCTGCGTGGGGTCCCGTGCGTCTGACGTAGGTACAGCGGCCTCCTCTTCCGGGACCACCTCGTTGGACCACCCACTCACGTAGCTGCTGCGGCGAGAGGGTCTCCTACCGACGCGACTGCTGCTGCTGTCCACCCCCAAAACCTCCGCCCCCACTAGCCGTGTATCCAGACGCAACTCCCTGACCTCCACCCCAGCTGGCTCCACCACGACTGCTACCCAAGCCGCCTCCGCCACCCAAAGTGCCGCCACCGCCCCCGCCACCCCCACCACCCCCGCCACCCCCACCACCCCGGCCACCACCACCTCCACCGCCCTTACTACCGCCACCACCACCGCCCCTGCCACCGCCATCCCCGCCGCCACCCCCACGACCCTTGCCCTTCTGGCGCCCACCCTTGTTGCGCCTCCCGCTAAGAGCGGACGCAGCACCGGCTACCTCAGCACCGAGGAAGTCAACAGTAGCAGCAGGGGCGACAGAGGGTGCAAGTAGGGAAGGAGCACACCCCTCAAAGAAGGAGGTGCGAGGAGTACCACGGGAGGCAGCTACAGCGTAGGCACTGGTCTTAGCCTCCAAGAGCAGTGACTCAAACGAGGCTAGGGTGAGCTCGCTAGGGTCGAGAGAAAGGAAATGGTCTTGGATGGGGTGAAGGGAGACAGGGAGATAGGATACAAGGAAGTAGAGTGCATTGTACATCGGGGGAGGTTTCTTAGCCAGAAACTCTGGCTTGAGAGCAGCACGGTAGCGAAGGTTACTGGTCCGCAGGTGAGTCATGAGGTCAGCGATAGTGTCGAAGTCTGACAGCTCTGGAAAGAGGTAGCAGGCGACCTAGAGCGGCAGAGGAGGGAGATGAATAACGCTTAACTACAGCGTCATAAAGGTCCTTGGCAGTTTTCACCTAGCGAAAGTGGGTGCGCTGGTCGGGCGGGAGGTGGCTGCGAACTGCAAGCGCGGCAGTGGCATCGCTTGCTAACCACTGCGTACTAGCTATGCGGTCAGCTTTGTACTTCTGCTGTGCTTCTGTCGACGCAGAAAGAGCAGGCTCAGTCGGAGTGGGAGGGGCTGGGAGGGAGCCTGAGGTGTGCTCAAAAAGAGAGTCGTCGTTGCGGGTAACGCTACGCAGGTACATGTGAAGTCCCTCAAGCCATGACTCGTAATCGACAGGGCTACCCTGGTTGGATGTGTAACAACACATCTGCCGAATCAATTAGCCCCAAAAATGGATGGCGCTCAAGTGTGTGACCTATACCCGGCCGCACCCGGCTGCTGGTGAGCCGGTGCGAGTAGGAGGGCGCGGTGAGATGCATCGAAGCGTGCGCGTGAGCGCGAGTGGAGCTCCCGATCGCTGCGGGGTTTGGAATTAGTACCAAATATTCAAATGAGAACTTTGAAAACTAAGGTGGAGAAAGGTTCCATGTGAACAGCAGTTGCACATGGGTTAGTCGATCCTAAGAGATGGGGTAACTCCTTGAGAACGGCGCGGTTCTCCCCGCGCCGCCCATCGAAAGGGAATCGGGTCAAAATTCCCGAACTGGCCTTTGCTGGTCACAATGTAGATCCACAAAATCTTCACAAGTTTCGGCGCCAACGAAATTTCAGCAGAGTTTTCCCTTAGCGAAAGTCACATCCAACCTCCAGAACTCCACTTAGGCACGCCCACAGGCCATGGTGGGTCTAGGAGGGTCTTCACACTTCAGTAGACTCCCCACAAAGTCCTTAATCAGCTCTGATACCACTTGTTAGAGACCAAGGACGAGTCTAGAACGTTTAGGGGCCGAAATAACTCAAACTCGTTGGGCTAGACTTCTGAACAGAAATGTCGACTTGATAAGAAACGTCGTCGACAAAAATTGCACCGTTAGAATTGTCTCAAACTCGAGTATGTTGTAGCCCTTGACCGTGGCTATCTTTCTCAATTTGAATCGTATCCAAAGATGGTCTATAACTCGAGTTATGAATTTCGGCGCACTAGGGAGTATGTTGTTATAGAAGTTTAACTCACTCACAATTGTTCTCACAAATTACACACACAAAAGTTAGAGTACCAATAAACCAGGTACGACAGAAGAGACGACGAGAGGAAAGGCCCCAAGAGAGTTCCCAACCAAAGAAAACCCCATGCCACACAATTCCCCTCTCTATAGGCACCCCAACTTTGACATTTGTCACTTTCCCAACCTCCACAATCCACCTCACCCAAGTTGTCCAGACTTGCCAACCTGGTTTGGTTTCACCCAACCACTTGACAGCATCTACAGTGATGGGGATGAATTTTCCAACCCCAAAAGTCTGTACCCCATATTGAGTCACTCCAACAAATTCCCATAGTCATCGCAACCAAATACGAAAAGCATACGAACTTCGAACGTTCGTAGCTTTCTTGTTCGTGCTCCGATTGAAGCGAGACGGAAAGCTCTCGAGTACAGGAGTCACTTCAGGTATCTGCTCAAGCAAAATAACATTCACATATACTCAAAAAATCTCAACCACATCGAACACAAATTCTTGCGCGCATGTACACCACGCATGGAAGATAGTAGAATATGATGGGAGGCAGACAGACGTGAATGCATATGTCAGCATCTGGCACATCACACAACACTGTCAGCATCTGGCATATCAGATTGTAGCCCGAGGGGAGGCCACTGATGACATGAGTGACATATGACGCCACCGAGTAGTCGATGCCGGCCATTCGCAGATCGGCCAAAATTCGCCGCGCTCGATTGCAGTACTCGGTCGCCGATTCCTGTTCCTCCATCCAAATGTTGGTCAACTACTTTTTCCAGTTGACTGATGTAGAGGTCGCGGTCGCTTTGTATGTGCGCATGATGGTGGTGTTCGCCAGCACCAGGGTTGCAAAAAATGACGGGATAACGATGGGATCAGGAAGGTCAATCTCGCCTTTCTGAGCCCGTTATTTAGGGTTCGTTAACCTCCGTCAGCCTGGTCAGCCCGTAAAAATGCTGCCGAGCCTCTCCTATCGTCCAAACCAGAAACCAAAGTGGGGGCCTGGTGAACGCCCCTATTTCTCGACCAATTCGAACTGCTCGACGGCATATGGAAGCGGGGACGCAACTTCATTCCCAAGCAAAATTCCCTCCCCAAGCTATGCCATCGCCATCCCCCCATTTTCAAAGGACAGCGCTGGTACAGTGATTGCATTGCCGTTCAGATGGGAACCTCTGAACGAGCCAATTGTTTGACAAATGGGGTTTCGTATACCCCCTTTTTTCCCCCTCCCGAACACACATTCGATTAGCCCCCGGCACATGAGTCTGAATTGTGACCGGGGTATACACGGACTGGCGGGGGTTGTATTAGAGCTGTGTTATTTTTATTAGCGTTTTTTACCCAAGGCGAGCATTTTTTGGCCCGTGGGCAGGCTGTGGTCAGTGACGCTAAACTTTCGCGCCATTGGGGGGAAGGTGGGGATGGAGGTTCCCGATGCAGTTGCGTAATTTTCCGTTTCGGTATCAAAAAGTTTCTCAAGTGGCATCACGGCCAGACCTCGGAGGTGGGTTCCGCGGCCATTTCCGAGTGCGGTCGCGATGCCGATGCCATCTTTTTCATTTCAAATTTCGGTGTGCTGGTGAACATCGCCGATGTACTGCCACGCGTGGTAGCCAGCATCTACTTGAAGTCTGCACGACTTCAATGCAACTTGCACAAGAGGAGAGGAACACCTCGAAATGACCATGAAGGTTAGTAGATGAGCAGCGCGAAATTCCGCCCAGAGTTCAGAGTCGTCTGCGTCCGGCGCCTCAACATTGCCGTCAAC
The DNA here is from genome assembly GCA_947470075.1 of Closterium sp. Yama58-4. Taxonomy (NCBI): domain Eukaryota; kingdom Viridiplantae; phylum Streptophyta; class Zygnematophyceae; order Desmidiales; family Closteriaceae; genus Closterium; species Closterium sp. Yama58-4. The sequence goes on along the minus strand of CANIUD010000749.1, from coordinate 236,785 downwards.
GAACTTCTTCAATCCGGCAGTCTCCAGCTGAGGCTCAATGGATTCATTCCACGTGATCAAGTCGTGCCGACCTTCGAGCGGCTTCGGCACAGAGATCTGTCCGACGAAATTTTTAAATATCCGTACCCCGCCGCGATGCCTCCGTCTCGACCTGCCGATGAAAATTTTAAAAATCCGTACTCCACCCCGTAAAGGAGATTGACGTCGACCATGGATGTTGCCGTTTGAGCTGCTTCTATTTGCAGACAATCGCAACACTTGCGCCTGCACTCCCGCCAATGCTTCCACCACCGATACAAAGCATGAAAAGCATCAGCAATGCCAAAGACTTTTGCAGCTCTGATAAAAGAAATCGTTATCCCTTGTCGAACCCTACTTAAACGTCTTATCTAACACAAGGTTTTTGACAATGTAGAGGTCCCCGATTATGATCAGATTGAAGCCTGGCAGAATTTGGTCAACCGTCGGTCATAAAACCGTCCTGATAAACGCTCGTCTCATAGGTTTGTCTGAAGGAAGGTAAGTAGCGATCACTGTTAGGGAAAAGCTTGCGCACTGAATCTCAGATTGTACTAATCTACCAGAAAAGTGAGCTAGGGGGTTGTGAAAGGTGAGGTCCGGTCTGCCGTTGAGGACTGCTACGCCACCAGCTCGGGTGACCGGGGTTGCAGCTGAGAAAGATGTGAGATTGAGGGTGGTCCAGTATGGGTAGTCTGCGTATCTAAGAGAATCATGACATCCGTGGCTTTATCACTGTAAGTCCAGTCTGTCGTGCGTTTCCGTTTTGTGTTATCTCCCAGGCCATTGATATTCAGGCCCGCAAAGGATAGGATGTTCCGTATACTCATATAGTCACTGCTTGATCGTCTCTATGCATCCACAGGCAGTTAAAGCAAAAAACAGCAACCACCATTGAGCCAACTGTTACAGGCCATACTCTTTGCGAATCGCATCCAGGCTCGCTTTCTCCATGGTCGCGCGTGTGACGGCACCGAGCTCCTCCTTACCATGAAGGTGGCGAGCAGATGTGATATGCTCTGCAGCAGTGACAAACAGCTTCCCATGAGCCTTCCCCCAACTCAGCTGCATGCAAATCCGGTGGAAATGAGGACGATCGTCGGATCCAGAAGAATCGGACGAACCAGGCGCGTAGCAAGCAGGGGCGCAACTGCGACAGGCGGTCAGAGGGCTAGTGCTGATAAAGAAATATAATAGGAAAGCGCTTGCTGAATGTTCCGCCGCTCCGTTACCATTGATCCTATCCATACGACTCAAACTCAGGCTCCACTTCCCTATGTTTTTCAGTCGCTCTATGATGAAGTCATCATGATACTTATCATATTGCCATCCCCCATAGAACTGACAGGAAAGCACAAGTTTGCAGAGATAACTACTACAACGGGAGCTAGACCACGGGCTAGGCACGGATGCTCGTGTGATCTCTGCGTTCCTTGTTCCTTAGTCGTTTTCCTAGTGCATACACTGCTTGCTAGTTCACGGGGCAATTTGGCAAGAGTTTCACTAAGAAAGGTTGAAAGCAACGGTAGAATGAAGTTGGCAAGACTAGACTACATCAGAGCTAGCATGCAACCAAGGCTTCTTTCCAGCGCAGCACGGTCGACCGCGCTCCAGCAGTGCAAAGTCGCGGCTTGCCAATGCTGCAAGTCGACGGCGTGCCAACATCGCAGGTTGACGGCGTGCCAACGTTGCTCCCTCAAGACGGCAGCGCACCCGCTTCGCAGGTGCTCGCAGATGATTGGCGTGCAGTGCCCCGTCACCTGCACAGCGCACACACCAAGTCAATGTCGTGCTGACGACAGCTTCTGATCAGCCACGTCGACCTTGGGATACCACTACCAAGGTCGTTCTCGCCAACATTGCCTGGGCAACCTGCGGAGATAACTCTAGTAACGGGAGCTAGACTACGGGCTAGGCACGGGTGCTCGTGTGATCTCTGCGTTCTCAGTTCCTTAGTCGTTTTCCTAGTGCACACACTGCTTGCTAGTTCACAAGGCAATTTGGCAAGAGTTTCACTAGAGAAAGTTGACAACAATGATACAAAGAAGTTGGCAAGGCAAGACTACATCAGAGCTAGCATGCAAGCAGTTCGACTGCCAGCGCAACTTGGTCGACCGCGCGCCAGCACAACTTGGTCGACCGCGCTCCAGCAGCGCAGAGTCGCGGCTTGCCAACACTGCAGGTCGACAGCGTGCCAACGTCGCAGGTTGACGGCGCGCCAACGTTGCTCCCGCAGGACAGCAGCGCACCTACTTCGCAGGTGCTTGCAGATGATTGGCGTGCAGTGCCTCGTTACCTGCAGAACGGCACACCATATCAACTTCGTGCTGACGACTGCTTCTGATGCACCACGTCGACCTCGGGATACCATCACCGAGGTCGTCCTCGCCAAAACCACCTGGGCGACCATCGCAAGCCTTCGCAGCACCTCGTCACCCAGGAAACCTGGTCGACCGGGCAACCAGGTCGACCAGAGGCTCCAGTGCGTGCCCGTCGACCACCCAGGTCGACGACCACTTCCGGTCGACCTCCCAGGTCGACCATTCCCTCAGGTACGTGCCGGTCGACCTCCCAAGTCGACGGCAACCTCCGGTCGACCACTATCCCGTGGTTGATCGACCAGCTCCAAGTCGACGTCACTCCTGGTCGACCAGAAGGGTTGGTCGACGTCCCGGGTCGACCAGAAGGGCTGGTCGACGTCCCGGGTCGACCAGAAGGTCTGGTCGACTCCCCGGGTCGACCACCCGAAGTTGGCGCCCTCCCGAAGTCGGCGCCCATGCAGTGGCTCCCCGTGCAGGTCGACCAACCACGTCGACCAGCCCGCCCACTGCTGCAGGTCGGCTGCACCCCTACACCCGACCAGGAAGTCGGCTCCGCCCAAGCGAGGACGGGGCCAACATCCAACTCCCGTTGACACGACCGTCGCGTGCCTTCGCAGAACCTCGTCACCCAGGTAACCTGGTCGACCGGGAAACCACGTCGACCAGCTGTTCTCGTGTGTGCCCATCGACCACCCAAGTCGACGGCCACCTCCAGTCGACCTCACCAGGTCGACCACTACCCCTGGTCGACCAGCTCCAGATCGACGTTACTCCTCGTCAGACAGCTCCTTGTCGACCAGCGCAGTTGTCACCCGACAACCCTAGTCGGCTACCCGAAGTCGGCGTCACCAAGTTGACGCCCTGCTACTCGACGTCCAGCAGTTAGGCGTCCTGAATCCCTCTGTCGAGGTCGACGTCGGCCCCTCCTTCGTCGACCACCATGTTCGGTCGACCACCAGGTCGACATCACGCCTGGTCAACCTACCAAGTCGACCAGCAGGCCTGGTCGACCAACCACCAGGTCAACCAGCAGTCTTTCAACCGACCACCCAAGTCGGCTGCCCCAAGTTGGCGTCACCAAGTCGACGCCCTCCGCAGGTCGACTTCCCAGGTCGACCTCCCTGAAGTCGGCGCCATCCTGAAGTCGGCGCCCATGCAGTGGCACCCGTGCAGGTCGACTTCCTCGTCGACCAGCTCGCCCACTACTGCAGGTCCGCTGCACCTCTACAACCGACCACGAAGTCGGCTCTGCCCAAGCGAGGACGGGGCCAACACACAAGTCCTGTTGACAAGGATAGTGGATCAGGAGCTTCTTCCCATGTTCCAAGGGGTGGTTTATCTAATGAACCCAGCGACGATTCTTCTCCTCCTGATGCAGAATCACCAGCCCTTTAATCACATCTGTGTCAGCTCCAGAAACCTGGTGAAGCACCCTGAGGAAGCAGTGTCCTTCTAGGAACGGGGTGACTTGGCGAATCCTCAACTTGTGTTTTACCAATATCTCTCCCAGCCCTTCTGGGGTGATGCTCCCCGGTATTCCTTTAAAAACGATTTCGACAGCACGTGGATTGGTCGATTTCATCTTGGCAAAAGCAGCAATCTCGGTATGACAGTGTAATTTGTGTGATGGTCCGTTACCCTGGTGGTATTCCAATGATGCCTGATGCACGTCTTTCGCATCTTCTTCTTTCAGGAAATGAGCTGCAGCCAACTGTATTTCGTCTTCGCAACATATGCAGGGAGCAAATCCTGAAAACCGACGTGGATGTTAGCCCGTCAAAGAGTAAGGAAGACCCAACCCGTTTTAACAGCATTTGCACGGTCCGAATAGCAGCCGCCATGTCTTGTTGCAGGACGAGGGGGAGCAGCAGGATCGCCGTGAAGCACTGTTTGGCGACTAAGTCATTTGTGACATCAAACTCAAGCTTATTATCTGAGTCGTCATCCGTAAAGTCGTCCTCTCCAACGTGGGTAGAGCTAAGAGCAGCCAGCTTCTCTTCCAGTGACAAGCCAGCACTGCTCCCTTCCATCTGAATCACCTCACCAGGCTCCTCATTGTCCTCCTCTTTCCCATTGTTGTCAGGCCACCTATCAGTCTTGGAAGCACTCTGCTTCTTTATCAGAGACGCTCTCTCCTTCGGCAGGTTTCGCGGCATCGTGCGATGATGATAGAGAACCAGCAGGGGTTGCACAAGAAAGTCCAGAAATGCCTTAAGAGCTGGGTGTCTGAGCACATTTTTAAGTAGGATCTGCAGGTTGCCATTGGCGACTTTTTGCTCCTCAAACAGATGCTGTTTTTCCGCTGAAGAGACTGATGGATGAAATCCAGCAACTTTGAGATTAAACTGGGTGTTATTTGAGTCACCGCGTCAGTCTGGAGAATGTAATAGTAGATAAGCTTCAGAATGACAGCGTGCAGAGCCTTGGGGTTGTTTAACCCTTGAAACCGTCCCGAGAACAAAAGTTACGATGTCCGCCTGATGGACACAATAAATGTATCGATCACTTCGTCACGATAACGCGAGTTCATAGTTGTGGATTACAAGGTCAACTAACATGTAGGCTTCACGAAATGCTGGGTTGAAAGCCCTGAAGAAATTTTTGGCGGCGAGATCGAGATTCATCAGCGACAGATCAACAGGCTTTCCTTTCAGTCCCAAATGATCAAGAACGACCAGTGAGGGATGTGCAAACTCTAGGAGCAGCGCACGAACAAAAACAACTGCTTCTCACGGTTTTTGAAGGTTGGATGTTGTTTGTCCTACAGGGCCAGGAGAAACCAGCGGAACCAGCATTTGGCTGGTTGGGCAAAGACAAAAACTGAACCTAGTTGTTGTTTTCCCAGGTTGGAATACAAGAACCAGTGGTTGTTTACCAACCTACCACCTGCTGTTTCGTCCAGACATGTTCTGTTGTGTCAACGGGAGTTGTATGTTGGCCCCGTCCTCGCTTGGGCGGAGCCGACTTCGTGGTTGGGTGTAGGGTGCAGCCGACCTGCAGCAGTGGGCGAGTTGGTCGACCTGCACGGGGAGCCACTGCATGGGCGCCGACTTCAGGAGGGCGCCAACTTCGGCTGGTCGACCTGGGAAGTCGACCAGCCCTTCTGGTCGACCTGGGACGTCGACCAGCCCTTCTGGTCGACCTGGGAAGTCGACCAGCCCTTCTGGTCGACCTGGGACGTCGACCAACCCCTTCTGGTCGACCTGGGACGTCGACCAGACCTTCTGGTCGACCTGGTAAGTCGACCAGGCCTTCTGGTCGACCAGGAGTGACGTCGACTTGGAGCTGGTCGACCAGGGGATAGTGGTCGACCTGGGGAGGTCGACTGGAGGTGGCCGTCGACTTGGGAGGTCGACCGGCACGTACCAGAGGCAGTGGTCGACCTGGGAGGTCGACCGGAAGTGGTCGTCGACCTGGGTGGTCGACGGGCACGCACTGGAGCCTCTGGTCGACCTGGTTGCCCGGTCGACCAGGTTTCCTGGGTGACGAGGTGCTGCGAAGGCTTGCGATGGTCGCCCAGGTGGTTTTGGCGAGGACGACCTCGGTGATGGTATCCCGAGGTCGACGTGGTGCATCAGAAGCAGTCGTCAGCACGAAGTTGATGTGGTGTGTGCGTTGTGCAGGTGACGAGGCACTGCACGCCAATCATCTGCGAGCACCTGCGAAGTAGGTGCGCTGCTGTCTTGCGGGAGCAACGTTGGCACGCCGTCGACTTGCGCTGTTGTCACGCCGTCGACCTGCAGCATTGGCAAGCCGCGACTCTGCACTGCTGGAGCGCGGTCGACCAAGTCGTGCTGGCACGCGGTCGACCGTGCTGCGCTGGCAGTCGTCCTGCTTGCATGCTAGATCTGATGTAGTCTTGCCTTGCCAACTTCTTTGTATCATTGTTGTCAACTTTCTCTAGTGAAACTCTTGCCAAATCTCCTTGTGAACTAGCAAGTAGTGTGTGCACTAGGAAAACGACTAAGGAACCAAGAACGCAGAGATCCCTCTCACACAACGTGCCTTCCCCGTAGTCAAGCTCCCGTTGCTAGAGTTATCTCCGCATGGTGCGGTGAGCGTGGACGGCACACGACTTACCTTTCAGCCTGGTCGACGTAGAGGTCACTTACCTAAGTCGTTCGTAGGCCGGCAGCCGTGCAGTCACGCGTGGGTGACAACTAGGGAATGGAGACCCTGGAGGCACAGCTGGAGGACGCGAGGACGCGTCATGCAGCCCAGGAGTACGGAACGATCCCCTGGGCGGTCGTGGAGGCTGGCATTCGCCATATGTGGGCGACGTTGCACCCTCCTCAACCTGCGTCTCCTCGACCGGTGAACACAGAAGGCGGCGTCGACGTGGGCGTCAACGCCGGCGGTGGCCATGTCGGTAGCAGTGCGGGAGGCACGTCGAGGCAGAGAGGTGTGATACACGCCGATGAAGTCGGCGGCGTTCGGGCGCGTTGGATGCGGTCGACGGCGGCGACTGGCACCTCGCAGGGCGACGTCGGAGGCCGACGAAGCGGGTTGTCGCCGATGTCGGCGACTCAGGTGACGGCAGGCGGGATTGCTCCGAGCTACGGCTACTTCAAGTTCACGCCGGACAGGATCCTGGTCACCCCACCGCTCACTGGTCGACCCGACATCCTCACCTGGAAGGAGGCCATCGAGCCACAGCTGGAGATGGCCGGGCTGATCAACTTTGCTCGGGTACCGTGGAGACGCCGGACGACCCCGACTTGCGTGCGGAGTTTCGCGCCGTGCAGTTGTTGACCTTCACGGTCATCTCGAGGTGCTGCTCGCCGGGCGTGCAGATCGCCTTGAAGTGGTGCCGGGAGTACCTCGACGCCGGCCACCAGGCGTGGCACTTCATCGAGTCGACGTACCAGGTCACCGACGACCTGTTTATCGCCCAGCTGGAAGGGCAGCTGACGCATCTGCGTATAGGTGACGAGGAGACGGCGACCGACTACTGCAACCGGGCTCGGCGAATTCTCGCCACCATCAGGATGGCCGGTGCGGAGTATTCGACGGCGTCGTACATCACCCATGTCATGCAGGGACTCCGGAGCAGCTACAACCTGCTGAAGCGGCTGTCCATGGCGCCGAGCACGAGGGCGACGCTCAACGAGGACAACCTAACCTCGTACATCCTGCAAGACGAGGCAATGCAGGAGGCAGAGCGGTCCCAGGAGCTGCTGGCGCAGGCGAACTTCGTCGCCCCGGCGAAGCAAGGCGGTCGACCGGGGCAGCGCGGACAGTCCGGCGGCAGTGGTAGCAGTGGCTCGAAATCCACCAAGGAGGTCGACAAGAAGAAGTCGACCAAGGACAGTCGAGGAGGAGGAGGTCGACGTCGGGAGTGCTGGATCTGTCACAGCCCCGACCATCTCTCCTTTGAGTGCCCCGACCGCAGTGACTCCGACGACGACGACGACAAGGGAGGCCGTGGGAGATCTGGCAGTCGTCGTCCACGTCGTGGAGGAAAGGAGAAGCCGCGCAAGGAGAAGCAGTCGACCACGTCGACCACGGCGAAGGACGCCGACTCCTCTGCTGGCGGCAAGGCGCGGGACGACAAGACGGCGTCGTGCTCGCTAGTCGGCGTCGTGGAGCCGACCGTCTCGCTGGCACCGGAGGCCGGAGAGGACTTCCAGGCGGTGGGGGCGGCCGTACAGGCGAACCCGGCGGTCGTCCTGCTGGACAGCGGCTGCTCCCACCACCTGATGGGGACAAAGGACGCCTTCGTCGACCTGGGGCCGAGCGGCGACTTGAAGCACGTGCGTGGCTTCAATGGGGCGCTGCAGGACGTCCAGGGCCGGGGCACGGTCGCCCTGCAAGGCGAGGCCGGAAAGCAGGTGCTCATCCCCGACGTGTTGTACGTCCCGGGTGTGCGGGCCAACCTGTTGTCGTCCGGCCAGCTGAAGGAGCATGGCGTGAAGTTTCGGGAGGACGGCGACGGGGTGCTGCTCGTCTCGGCAGCAGGAGAGGTGCTTGGTCGGGCGACGTACTCCGGGCGAGTCCTCTGCACAGACCTGCGTCCCTGCTCAACGAGGTCGCCGTCGCCCACGCCGGAGGTTGTGGCCCTGCGGGCGATCGTCTCCAAGGCGAAGTCGACGCCGGACAGGATGCACGCTCGGCTTGCGCACGTCGGCATGGACACCATCCGGAGCTCGGCAAAGAACGAGGTCGCCATTGGGCTGGACCTCAAGTCGGCGACGGGCGCCGACTCACCGTGTGTCTCGTGCGTCGGCGGGAAGCTGGCGCGGCACACCTTCCCCGACCAAGGCTCCGACGCCGCCGACGTGCTAGCCGTCGTCCACATCGACTTGTGCGGGCCATTCCGGGTGGCTGCCAAGGATGGCAGCCTGTACTTCTTGCTGCTGAAGGACCGTAAGTCCCGCTACGTGTGGGTGAGGCCGGTCGCCAAGAAGTCGGATGTGCTGCTGGAGTTCCAGAAGTGGCTGGTGCTGGTGGAGAGGCAGACGAAGAAGTCGGTGCTGATGTTGCGCTCGGACCGGGGCGGGGAGTTCCTTGGGAAGAAGTTCACCGACTTCGTGGACGGCAAGGGGATCGTCCACGACTTGACCTGCCCGTACACCCCGCAGCAGAACGGCATGGCGGAGCGGGAGATGCGGACGGTGGTGGAGTCAGTGCGGACGATGCTGCTGCACATGGGCGTGCAGCACCACTGGTGGCACCTTGCTCTGCGGCAGGCCGTCTGGATCCGCAACTGCCTGGAGCGGTCAGCCACACCGGGGACGACGCCGTACCAGCTGCTGACTGGGACGAAGCCCGACTTGTCGCTGGCACGCGTGTGGGGCTGCATGGCGCAGTTCCTCGTCCCCGAGCAGCAGCGTGGTGGCAAGCTGAAGCCGAAGGCCAGGTGGGGCCTTCACCTCGGCGTGTCGGAGGCCAGCAAGGGCCAGCAAGGAGCTCCCAAGCTCCTCGACATTGTCGCCAACCGGGTGGTCACCACGTCGGACGTGGTGTTCTACGAGGACATGTCGCTGGAGGAGTGGAAGTCGGAGCATGGGCCAGTGTCAGGGCGGACACTGATGAAAACGCCGACGGATACCTCGACGGCAACGCTCCCTCTGCTCGCCGAGGTCGGTGAACTTGCTGAGGACGATGCCGAGGTCGTCCACCCTTCCTCCCCCTCCCCTGCTCCTCCCCTCGTCGACCGGCGTGGGCTGAATCCGCCGTCGGCCTCCGGCGATGAGGGGAGCAGTGGGACGTCGCCTGTGGCGCCGACCAAGGGCATCGCCGGTGGCCGACAGGACGCGCAGCAAGTCGACGAGCAGCAGGTCGACCTAGGGGTGAAGTCGACAGGGGAGCAGGTCGAGGAGGTGCAGCCGACTTGGGTGAAGCCCACAGGGGAGCAGGCAGCAGCAAGGCCGACCAAGGAGCAGTCGGCGACCTGGCAGTCGGCAGGGGAGCTGACCGCAGGGGAGAAGTCGGTCGGGACGCCGACCGAGGTGCAGCAGGACGACGAGGATGGCGGTGAAGATGAAGGGGAGCAGTTGGGCGACGAGGAGCCGGTCGACCAGAAGGTGGTCGACCAGTCCACCGACCGGGACGTGGTGGTGGTCCCGCCTGAACCCCGGAAGTCAGGTCGACTTCGGAGGCCTCCCGACTTCTTCATCCCGGCCGCCTTCACCACGGTCTATGACGTGGTCAACGAGGACGACGACCTGCTGTACGATGACGCCGACGAGGATGAAGAGTTTCCGGAGCTCGACCCCGACGTGCTGGCTGACCCCGAGCACCGCTGGGACATCTCCACGATGACGGTGAAGGAGGCGTTGGCAAGCTGGAAGGGTCCGGCGGTGAAGGCCGCCATGGAGGAAGAGATCCGTAGTCTCCTCGCCATGGGCACGTGGGAGCTGGTCGAACGCCCGCCGGGAGTGAATGTCATGAAGAACCGGTGGGTGCTGACGACGAAGTACAACATCGACGACACCGTCGAGCGCGAGAAGGCAAGGCTGGTCGTGAAGGGCTTCACGCAGGTGTACGGCGCCGACTACGATGACACGTTCGCGCCGGTGGGCAGTTACGTCACGCTGAGGATCTTCCTCAGCATCGTCGCCGTGCTCAACCTCAACCTGATGCAGCTCGACATGAAGAACGCCTTCCTGCAGAGCAAGCTCGACCGGGTGCTGTACATGTCGCAGCCGGACTACTTCAACGACGGATCCGGCCGGGTGTGCAAGCTGCTGAAGAGCCTGTACGGGCTAAAGCAGTCGCCGCTGCTGTGGTACTTGGCGCTCAACGACGTGCTGGTCGGCGCTGGGTGGAAGAAGAGCCAGGTCGACGAGGCTCTGTACTTCAAGGTCGGCGACGACGGAGTGACTTGCTGGGTGCTGGTCTACGTCGACGACCTGCTTGCCGCCAGCAGCAGCCCCGAGATGCTGAAGGAACTGAAGGAGCTGCTGGAGGCCGCCTTCGAGCTGCGCGAGATCTCGCCGGTGCAGAAGTACCTCGGGCTAGAGATCGTGCGCGACAGGTCGGCGGGGAAGCTGTGGCTGCACCAGCAGGGCTACGCCGACAAGCTGCGTAGGCGCTTCATCGACGAGGAGCAGGGCGGACGGACTCCGAAGACGCCGGTCTCGGTCGACGCCTATGCCGAGCTCACCTTCGATGACGAGGAGGCACAGGAGCGACAGGAGGAGGAGTACCGGCAGAAGGTCGGCTCGCTGCAGTTCGCGGCGACGACGACGAGGCCGGACATCGCCTTCGCCTGCAGCAAGCTGAGGAGCGGCCTCACGGTGAGGAGCGACCAGCACTGGCGCGAGGTCGACCGCTGCCTTGCCTACCTCGCCAGCACGCGTGACACCGCCTTGGAGTTTGGCGGTGGACCTGAGTCGCTGGAGCTGGTCGGCTACGTGGACGCCGACGACGCCGGCGACAAGCAGAACAGGTCGAGCACGGGCGGCTACGTGTTCGTCTACGGAGGGGCCACAGTCTCCTGGTCGAGCCAGCGCATCAAGTGCGCGACGCTGTCGTCGACCGAGTCGGAGTACGTGGCGGCCGTCGAAGCCGGCAAGGAGGGACGCCAACTTCGTTTCTTCCTGGCCGAGTTTCAGCAGCTCGATGCTGGGAAGCCGACGGTCCTTCGCGTGGACAACAAGTCGGCCATCACAGTCGCCGAGGGCATGGGGTTGACGGGCAACCTCAAGCACATGGAGCGGCGACAGGCCTGGCTGCAGCACATGGTGAAGCGGGGGAAGTTTGCGCTACAGTACATCCCGACCGTTGAACAGCCGGCCGACAACCTCACGAAGGCGCTGCACTATCCGGCTTTCAACCGGTGCTCCGTTGCAATCGGCCAAGTGCGTCTGGCCGACGTGGGCGACGGCGACGACGACGTGCAACAGTAGGTGCCATGCCCTCTTGCATGGCTGGTGCGGTGGACGACGTGCTGTGTGTTGGGTGCACGTCGACGAGCTTGTCTCCGAGAAGTACTGTCGTGTGGGCTGGGGGCCCAAGCGTGAACGCGGCAGGGGAGTGTCAACGGAAGTTGTATGGTGGCCCCGTCCTCGCTTGGGCGGAGCCGACTTCGTGGTTGGGTGTAGGGTGCAGCCGACCTGCAGCAGTGGGCGAGTTGGTCGACGAGGTTGGTCGACCTGCACGGGGAGCCACTGCATGGGCGCCGACTTCAGGAGGGCGCCAACTTCGGCTGGTCGACCTGGGAAGTCGACCAGCCCTTCTGGTCGACCTGGGACGTCGACCAGACCTTCTGGTCGACCTGGGACGTCGACCAGCCCTTCTGGTCGACCTGGGACGTCGACCAGCCCTTCTGGTCGACCTGGGAAGTCGACCAGCCCTTCTGGTCGACCTGGGACGTCGACCAGACCTTCTGGTCGACCTGGTAAGTCGACCAGGCCTTCTGGTCGACCAGGAGTGACGTCGACTTGGAGCTGGTCGACCAGGGGATAGTGGTCGACCTGGGGAGGTCGACTGGAGGTGGCCGTCGACTTGGGAGGTCGACCGGCACGTACCAGAGGCAGTGGTCGACCTGGGAGGTCGACCGGAAGTGGTCGTCGACCTGGGTGGTCGACGGGCACGCACTGGAGCCTCTGGTCGACCTGGTTGCCCGGTCGACCAGGTTTCCTGGGTGACGAGGTGCTGCGAAGGCTTGCGATGGTCGCCCAGGTGGTTTTGGCGAGGACGACCTCGGTGATGGTATCCCGAGGTCGACGTGGTGCATCAGAAGCAGTCATCAGCACGAAGTTGATGTGGTGTGTGCGTTGTGCAGGTGACGAGGCACTGCACGCCAATCATCTGCGAGCACCTGCGAAGTAGGTGCGCTGCTGTCTTGCGGGAGCAACGTTGGCACGCCGTCGACTTGCGCTGTTGTCACGCCGTCGACCTGCAGCATTGGCAAGCCGCGACTCTGCACTGCTGGAGCGCGGTCGACCAAGTCGTGCTGGCACGCGGTCGACCGTGCTGCGCTGGCAGTCGTCCTGCTTGCATGCTAGATCTGATGTAGTCTTGCCTTGCCAACTTCTTTGTATCATTGTTGTCAACTTTCTCTAGTGAAACTCTTGCCAAATCTCCTTGTGAACTAGCAAGTAGTGTGTGCACTAGGAAAACGACTAAGGAACCAAGAACGCAGAGATCCCTCTCACACAACGTGCCTTCCCCGTAGTCAAGCTCCCGTTGCTAGAGTTATCTCCGCATGGTGCGGTGAGCGTGGACGGCACACGACTTACCTTTCAGCCTGGTCGACGTAGAGGTCACTTACCTAAGTCGTTCGTAGGCCGGCAGCCGTGCAGTCACGCGTGGGTGACAACTAGGGAATGGAGACCCTGGAGGCACAGCTGGAGGACGCGAGGACGCGTCATGCAGCCCAGGAGTACGGAACGATCCCCTGGGCGGTCGTGGAGGCTGGCATTCGCCATATGTGGGCGACGTTGCACCCTCCTCAACCTGCGTCTCCTCGACCGGTGAACACAGAAGGCGGCGTCGACGTGGGCGTCAACGCCGGCGGTGGCCATGTCGGTAGCAGTGCGGGAGGCACGTCGAGGCAGAGAGGTGTGATACACGCCGATGAAGTCGGCGGCGTTCGGGCGCGTTGGATGCGGTCGACGGCGGCGACTGGCACCTCGCAGGGCGACGTCGGAGGCCGACGAAGCGGGTTGTCGCCGATGTCGGCGACTCAGGTGACGGCAGGCGGGATTGCTCCGAGCTACGGCTACTTCAAGTTCACGCCGGACAGGATCCTGGTCACCCCACCGCTCACTGGTCGACCCGACATCCTCACCTGGAAGGAGGCCATCGAGCCACAGCTGGAGATGGCCGGGCTGATCAACTTTGCTCGGGTACCGTGGAGACGCCGGACGACCCCGACTTGCGTGCGGAGTTTCGCGCCGTGCAGTTGTTGACCTTCACGGTCATCTCGAGGTGCTGCTCGCCGGGCGTGCAGATCGCCTTGAAGTGGTGCCGGGAGTACCTCGACGCCGGCCACCAGGCGTGGCACTTCATCGAGTCGACGTACCAGGTCACCGACGACCTGTTTATCGCCCAGCTGGAAGGGCAGCTGACGCATCTGCGTATAGGTGACGAGGAGACGGCGACCGACTACTGCAACCGGGCTCGGCGAATTCTCGCCACCATCAGGATGGCCGGTGCGGAGTATTCGACGGCGTCGTACATCACCCATGTCATGCAGGGACTCCGGAGCAGCTACAACCTGCTGAAGCGGCTGTCCATGGCGCCGAGCACGAGGGCGACGCTCAACGAGGACAACCTAACCTCGTACATCCTGCAAGACGAGGCAATGCAGGAGGCAGAGCGGTCCCAGGAGCTGCTGGCGCAGGCGAACTTCGTCGCCCCGGCGAAGCAAGGCGGTCGACCGGGGCAGCGCGGACAGTCCGGCGGCAGTGGTAGCAGTGGCTCGAAGTCAACCAAGGAGGTCGACAAGAAGAAGTCGACCAAGGACAGTCGAGGAGGAGGAGGTCGACGTCGGGAGTGCTGGATCTGTCACAGCCCCGACCATCTCTCCTTTGAGTGCCCCGACCGCAGTGACTCCGACGACGACGACGACAAGGGAGGCCGTGGGAGATCTGGCAGTCGTCGTCCACGTCGTGGAGGAAAGGAGAAGCCGCGCAAGGAGAAGCAGTCGACCACGTCGACCACGGCGAAGGACGCCGACTCCTCTGCTGGCGGCAAGGCGCGGGACGACAAGACGGCGTCGTGCTCGCTAGTCGGCGTCGTGGAGCCGACCGTCTCGCTGGCACCGGAGGCCGGAGAGGACTTCCAGGCGGTGGGGGCGGCCGTACAGGCGAACCCGGCGGTCGTCCTGCTGGACAGCGGCTGCTCCCACCACCTGATGGGGACAAAGGACGCCTTCGTCGACCTGGGGCCGAGCGGCGACTTGAAGCACGTGCGTGGCTTCAATGGGGCGCTGCAGGACGTCCAGGGCCGGGGCACGGTCGCCCTGCAAGGCGAGGCCGGAAAGCAGGTGCTCATCCCCGACGTGTTGTACGTCCCGGGTGTGCGGGCCAACCTGTTGTCGTCCGGCCAGCTGAAGGAGCATGGCGTGAAGTTTCGGGAGGACGGCGACGGGGTGCTGCTCGTCTCGGCAGCAGGAGAGGTGCTTGGTCGGGCGACGTACTCCGGGCGAGTCCTCTGCACAGACCTGCGTCCCTGCTCAACGAGGTCGCCGTCGCCCACGCCGGAGGTTGTGGCCCTGCGGGCGATCGTCTCCAAGGCGAAGTCGACGCCGGACAGGATGCACGCTCGGCTTGCGCACGTCGGCATGGACACCATCCGGAGCTCGGCAAAGAACGAGGTCGCCATTGGGCTGGACCTCAAGTCGGCGACGGGCGCCGACTCACCGTGTGTCTCGTGCGTCAGCGGGAAGCTGGCGCGGCACACCTTCCCCGACCAAGGCTCCGACGCCGCCGACGTGCTAGCCGTCGTCCACATCGACTTGTGCGGGCCATTCCGGGTGGCTGCCAAGGATGGCAGCCTGTACTTCTTGCTGCTGAAGGACCGTAAGTCCCGCTACGTGTGGGTGAGGCCGGTCGCCAAGAAGTCGGATGTGCTGCTGGAGTTCCAGAAGTGGCTGGTGCTGGTGGAGAGGCAGACGAAGAAGTCGGTGCTGATGTTGCGCTCGGACCGGGGCGGGGAGTTCCTTGGGAAGAAGTTCACCGACTTCGTGGACGGCAAGGGGATCGTCCACGACTTGACCTGCCCGTACACCCCGCAGCAGAACGGCATGGCGGAGCGGGAGATGCGGACGGTGGTGGAGTCAGTGCGGACGATGCTGCTGCACATGGGCGTGCAGCACCACTGGTGGCACCTTGCTCTGCGGCAGGCCGTCTGGATCCGCAACTGCCTGGAGCGGTCAGCCACACCGGGGACGACGCCGTACCAGCTGCTGACTGGGACGAAGCCCGACTTGTCGCTGGCACGCGTGTGGGGCTGCATGGCGCAGTTCCTCGTCCCCGAGCAGCAGCGTGGTGGCAAGCTGAAGCCGAAGGCCAGGTGGGGCCTTCACCTCGGCGTGTCGGAGGCCAGCAAGGGCCAGCAAGGAGCTCCCAAGCTCCTCGACATTGTCGCCAACCGGGTGGTCACCACGTCGGACGTGGTGTTCTACGAGGACATGTCGCTGGAGGAGTGGAAGTCGGAGCATGGGCCAGTGTCAGGGCGGACACTGATGAAAACGCCGACGGATACCTCGACGGCAACGCTCCCTCTGCTCGCCGAGGTCGGTGAACTTGCTGAGGACGATGCCGAGGTCGTCCACCCTTCCTCCCCCTCCCCTGCTCCTCCCCTCGTCGACCGGCGTGGGCTGAATCCGCCGTCGGCCTCCGGCGATGAGGGGAGCAGTGGGACGTCGCCTGTGGCGCCGACCAAGGGCATCGCCGGTGGCCGACAGGACGCGCAGCAAGTCGACGAGCAGCAGGTCGACCTAGGGGTGAAGTCGACAGGGGAGCAGGTCGAGGAGGTGCAGCCGACTTGGGTGAAGCCCACAGGGGAGCAGGCAGCAGCAAGGCCGACCAAGGAGCAGTCGGCGACCTGGCAGTCGGCAGGGGAGCTGACCGCAGGGGAGAAGTCGGTCGGGACGCCGACCGAGGTGCAGCAGGACGACGAGGATGGCGGTGAAGGTGAAGGGGAGCTGTTGGGCGACGAGGAGCTGGTCGACCAGGAGGTGGTCGACCAGTCCACCGACCGTGACGTGGTGGTGGTCCCGCCTGAACCCCGGAAGTCAGGTCGACTTCGGAGGCCTCCCGACTTCTTCATCCCGGCCGCCTTCACCACGGTCTATGACGTGGTCAACGAGGACGACGACCTGCTGTACGATGACGCCGACGAGGATGAAGAGTTTCCGGAGCTCGACCCCGACGTGCTGGCTGACCCCGAGCACCGCTGGGACATCTCCACGATGACGGTGAAGGAGGCGTTGGCAAGCTGGAAGGGTCCGGCGGTGAAGGCCGCCATGGAGGAAGAGATCCGTAGTCTCCTCGCCATGGGCACGTGGGAGCTGGTCGAACGCCCGCCGGGAGTGAATGTCATGAAGAACCGGTGGGTGCTGACGACGAAGTACAACATCGACGACACCGTCGAGCGCGAGAAGGCAAGGCTGGTCGTGAAGGGCTTCACGCAGGTGTACGGCGCCGACTACGATGACACGTTCGCGCCGGTGGGCAGTTACGTCACGCTGAGGATCTTCCTCAGCATCGTCGCCGTGCTCAACCTCAACCTGATGCAGCTCGACATGAAGAACGCCTTCCTGCAGAGCAAGCTCGACCGGGTGCTGTACATGTCGCAGCCGGACTACTTCAACGACGGATCCGGCCGGGTGTGCAAGCTGCTGAAGAGCCTGTACGGGCTAAAGCAGTCGCCGCTGCTGTGGTACTTGGCGCTCAACGACGTGCTGGTCGGCGCTGGGTGGAAGAAGAGCCAGGTCGACGAGGCTCTGTACTTCAAGGTCGGCGACGACGGAGTGACTTGCTGGGTGCTGGTCTACGTCGACGACCTGCTTGCCGCCAGCAGCAGCCCCGAGATGCTGAAGGAACTGAAGGAGCTGCTGGAGGCCGCCTTCGAGCTGCGCGAGATCTCGCCGGTGCAGAAGTACCTCGGGCTAGAGATCGTGCGCGACAGGTCGGCGGGGAAGCTGTGGCTGCACCAGCAGGGCTACGCCGACAAGCTGCGTAGGCGCTTCATCGACGAGGAGCAGGGCGGACGGACTCCGAAGACGCCGGTCTCGGTCGACGCCTACGCCGAGCTCACCTTCGATGACGAGGAGGCACAGGAGCGACAGGAGGAGGAGTACCGGCAGAAGGTCGGCTCGCTGCAGTTCGCGGCGACGACGACGAGGCCGGACATCGCCTTCGCCTGCAGCAAGCTGGGAAGCGGCCTCACGGTGAGGAGCGACCAGCACTGGCACGAGGTCGACCGCTGTCTTGCCTACCTCGCCAGCACGCGTGACACCGCCTTGGAGTTTGGCGGTGGACCTGAGTCGCTGGAGCTGGTCGGCTACGTGGACGCCGACGACGCCGGCGACAAGCAGAACAGGTCGAGCACGGGCGGCTACGTGTTCGTCTACGGAGGGGCCGCAGTCTCCTGGTCGAGCCAGCGCATCAAGTGCGCGACGCTGTCGTCGACCGAGTCGGAGTACGTGGCGGCCGTCGAAGCCGGCAAGGAGGGACGCCAACTTCGTTTCCTCCTGGCCGAATTTCAGCAGCTCGATGCTGGGAAGCCAACCGCCCTTCGCGTAAACAACAAGTCGGCCATCACAGTCGCCGAGGGCATGGGGTTGACGGGCAACCTCAAGCACATGGAGCGGCGACAGGCCTGGCTGCAGCACATGGTGAAGCGGGGGAAGTTTGCGCTACAGTACATCCCGACCGCTGAGCAGCCGGCCGACTTCCTCACGAAGGCGCTGCACTATCCAACCTTCAACCGGTGCTCCGTTGCAATCGGCCAAGTGCGTCTGGCCGACGTGGGCGACGGCGACGACAACGTGCAGCAGTAGGTGCCATGCCCTCTTGCATGGCTGGTGCGGTGGATGACGTGCTGTGTGTTGGTGTTGGGTGCAAATGCACATTGCACGACATCCTGCCGTCTGTTTGTACGAGTATGCGTATGCGAATGCATTTGCGTGTGAATGGTGTGTTCGTGTGTTTGTTTGCTTTCGCATTTTTCGCTTGATGCATTTGCAGGTACTCGCGCAATGTGCGCTTCGGCACAACATTGTATGCGCTATGAACAGTGCAAGCAGAAAGGACGAGCTCGCAAAGGAACCCAAGATGGAAGCTTTGCAGTTCGGTTGAGTTGATTGCGCAGATTCAGTTCTATCCAACTCGGAATTGTACTGTTTTGTTTGGTTAACTATAGTGTAGCAGGGAAGGCACTATAGGGGTACAATTTAGGTGAAGGTTGGATGTTGTTTGTCTGTATCTGCATGCTACAAGGCCAGGGGAAACCAGCGGAACCAGCATTTGGCTGGTTGGGCAAAGACAAAACAGGTTCTGTTTTTAGAACCTGAACCTGGTTGTTGTTTTCCCAGGTTGGAAAAACAGAACCAGAGGTTGTTTACCAACCTACCACCTGCTATTTTGTCCAGCCAGGTTGGTTTTGTTGCTTGGAATTATTTGGGATCATCCCTGGTTGTTCCCAGGTTGATTCCCAAGGTCCTTGCTAGCTAGAACTATTTAATCCTTCTCTGTTTGTACCTGAATATAGTCAAATTGATTCAAGCGAATTCCTTCCTCGCTGGAATTTTGTTTCTGCGCTATTCGACGGCGGAATGCTACCCGAGTCAACGCTAGTATGCTAGCACTCCAACGCTAGGCAAACGCTGTCCGAGCCAGAACTTAGTAATGGCAGAACTTTTCGCGAGGCAACTTGGCTCATTTTAAAGCTCTTGGAGCGAGCTTCGATATAGCGAATTCTCAGCTTAATCCGACCGACGGTCTGCACGGCACGCTGCGCGACGTTCAAGGTACTCTTGCTGTTTTGACTAAGTCCTTCTTGATCCCTCTCTCTACAAACTCGGACCCGAGGATAGGGGCTGGTCTTGTACCAGGCACCCAGGGACCCTTGGAGGTGACCCCGAGGAGAGGTTTTAAGTTTGATTAAGTCCTAATAGCTTGAGTTTATTAGGCCCTTACACCAACAGTTGGGTGCACGTCGACGAGCTTGTCTCCGAGAAGTACTGTCGTGTGGGCTGGGGGCCCAAGCGTGAACGCGGCAGGGGAGTGTCAACAGGAGTTGTATGTTGGCCCCGTCCTCGCTTGGGCGGAGCCGACTTCGTGGTTGGGTGTAGGGTGCAGCCGACCTGCAGCAGTGGGCGAGTTGGTCGACGAGGTTGGTCGACCTGCACGGGGAGCCACTGCATGGGCGCCGACTTCAGGAGGGCGCCAACTTCGGCTGGTCGACCTGGGAAGTCGACCAGCCCTTCTGGTCGACCTGGGACGTCGACCAGACCTTCTGGTCGACCTGGGACGTCGACCAGCCCTTCTGGTCGACCTGGGACGTCGACCAGACCTTCTGGTCGACCTGGGAAGTCGACCAGCCCTTCTGGTCGACCTGGGACGTCGACCAACTCCTTCTGGTCGAACTAGGACGTCGACCAGACCTTCTGGTCGACCTGGGAAGTCGACCAGGCCTTCTGGTCGACCAGGAGTGACGTCGACTTGGAGCTGGTCGACCAGGGGATAGTGGTCGACCTGGGGAGGTCGACTGGAGGTGGCCGTCGACTTGGGAGGTCGACCGGCACGTACCAGAGGCAGTGGTCGACCTGGGGAGGTCGACTGGAAGTGGTCGTCGACCTGGGTGGTCGACGGGCACGCACTGGAGCCTCTGGACGACCTGGTTGCCCGGTCGATCAGGTTTCCTGGGTGACGAGGTGCTGCGAAGGCTTGCGATGGTCGCCCAGGTGGTTTTGGCGAGGACGACCTCGGTGATGGTATCCCGAGGTCGACGTGGTGCATCAGAAGCAGTCGTCAGCACGAAGTTGATGTGGTGTGTGCGTTGTGCAGGTGACAAGGCACTGCACGCCAATCATCTGCGAGCACCTGCGAAGTAGGTGCGCTGCTGTCCTGCGGGAGCAACGTTGGCACGCCGTCGACTTGCGCTGTTGTCACGCCGTCGACCTGCAGCATTGGCAAGCCGCGACTCTGCACTGCTGGAGCGCGGTCGACCAAGTCGTGCTGGCACGCGGTCGACCGTGCTGCGCTGGCAGTCGTCCTGCTTGCATGCTAGATCTGATGTAGTCTTGCCTTGCCAACTTCTTTGTATCATTGTTGTCAACTTTCTCTAGTGAAACTCTTGCCAAATCTCCTTGTGAACTAGCAAGTAGTGTGTGCACTAGGAAAACGACTAAGGAACCAAGAACGCAGAGATCCCTCTCACACAACGTGCCTTCCCCGTAGTCAAGCTCCCGTTGCTAGAGTTATCTCCGCATGTTGCTTGGAATCATTTGGGATCATCCCTGGTTGTTCCCAGGTTGATTCCCAAGGTCCTTGCTAGCTAGAACTATTTATTTCATTTCTGTTTGTACCTGGATATAGTCAATTTGATTCATTGCTGGAATTTCGTTTTTACGCGGTTCGATGGCGAAATGCTACCTGAGTCGACGATAGTACGCTAGCACTCCGATGCTGGGCAAATGCTTTTCGCGAGGCAACTTGGCTTAATTTAAAAGCTTGGAGGGAGCTTTGATCTAACAAATTCTCACCTAAATCTAAACTATCGGAGGCACGCTGTGCGACGTACAAGGTACTCTCGCCATTGTTAGTTCCTCTCTCTACAAACTCGGACTTGTACGAGACATCTAAGGACCCATGGAGCAGACCCCGAGGAGAGGTATTGAGTTTGATTAGGGTTGTAATACAAACAAATAAAGCACTTATTTTTGATTCCATCCACATGGTTAAGCAACGCACTTACACTTAGTAACATCCACATGGTTAACTAACGCATATACTCTTAGCACCATCCACATGGGTAAGTAACGTACGTACTCTTAGTACCATCCACATGGGTAAGTAACGCACTTTCTCTTAGTACCATCCATATGGGTAAGTAACGCACTTATTCTTAGTACCATCCACATGGGTAAGTAACGCACTTACTCTTAGCACCATCTACATGTTGGTGTAAGGGCCTAATAAACTCAAGCTATTAGGACTTAATCAAACTTAAAACCTCTCCTCGGGGTCACCTCCAAGGGTCCCTGGGTGCCTGGTACAAGACCAGCCCCTATCCTCGGGTCCGAGTTTGTAGAGAGAGGGATCAAGAAGGACTTAGTCAAAACAGCAAGAGCACCTTGAACGTCGCGCAGCGTGCCGTGCAGACCGTCGATCGGATTAAGCTGAGAATTCGCTATATCGAAGCTCGCTCCAAGAGCTTTAAAATGAGCCAAGTTGCCTCGCGAAAAGTTCTGCCATTACGAAGTTATGGCTCAGACGGTGTTTGCCTAGCATTAGAGTGCTAGCGTACTAGCGTTGACTCGGGTAGCATTCCGCCAACGAACCGCGTAGAAACGAAATTCCAGCGAGGAAGGAATTCACATGAATCAATTTGACTATATTCAGGTACAAACAGAGAAGGATTAAATAGTTCTAGCTAGCAAGGACCTTGGGAATCAACCTGGGAACAACCAGGGATGATCCCAAATAATTCCAAGCAACAGAACCAACCTGGCTGGACAAAATAGCAGGTGGTAGGTTGGTAAACAACCTCTGGTTCTGTTTTTCCAACCTGGGAAAACAACAACCAGGTTCAGGTTCTAAAAACAGAACCTGTTTTGTCTTTGCCCAACCAGCCAAATGCTGGTTCCGCTGGTTTCCCCTGGCCTTGTAGCATGCAGATACAGACAAACAACATCCAACCTTCACCTAAATTGTACCCCTATAGTGCCTTCCCTGCTACACTATAGTTAACCAAACAAAACAGTACAATTTCGAGTTGGATAGAACTGAATCTGCGCAATCAACTCAACCGAACTGCAAAGCTTCCATCTTGGGTTCCTTTGCGAGCTCGTCCTTTCTGCTTGCACTGTTCATAGCGCGTACAATGTTGTGCCGAAGCGCACATTGCGCGAGTACCTGCAAATGCATCAAGCGAAAAATGCGAAAGCAAACAAACACACGAACACACCATTCACACGCAAATGCATTCGCACACGCATACTCGTACAAACAGACGGCAGGATGTCGTGCAATGTAAATTTGCACCCAACACACTCCCCCTCAGCCTGCCGGCTGCATCCCCGTCATTCCATGCTAGTTCATGCTCATTCCACTCATGCGCACACAACGCCAATGAGGCTCATCCGCAAGCCTCTTGGTGAGAAAGTCTGCTGGCTGCTGGTGAGTCTTGATGTAGATCGGATGCACCGTCCCCCTCTTCACCTCCTTACGCAGCCAGTGCCACTTGATACGCATGTGCTTGTTCAGCCCATGAAGCACAGCGTTTCTGGCCATCCCAAGAGCCCCCTTGCTATCACAAAACAGCGGCGTAGCAACTTTCTGCTCCTGGCCAATCTCCTCTAACAGCCTCCTCAGCCAAATCACCTCCTTCACCCCATGGAACATCGCCATGTACTCTGATTCTACGGAAGAGAGTGCCGTCTCCGTCTGCTTCTTGGACCTCCAACTAACAGGTCCTCCCCCAACTACGCAGATGTATCCTCCCACAGATGAGGAATCCTCCTTCTCAGAAGCCCACGTAGCATCGGTAAAGCAAGTGAGAAATAGCTTGCCTTCTCCAAGCCTCTCCCCCTTCTCTTTCAGCACCTCCACCCCTTTCTGCTTCACCTGTGCAGATGCGGAGTATTGAACTCCAATGCTTGGATGAGAGTTCAGGTACTTCACCACACGCTCAGCTGCATCCACCTGCTCCTCTGATGGATTCTGCACCACCCTAGCCAGCTGCCCAACCGAGAAAGAGATGTCGGGCCTCGTGTGAACTGCTGCGTACAAGAGGCTGCCCACCAAGGACTGAAATTGCTGCTGCTCTTCAGCTTCAACCCCTTCATCCTCTGCAGCCTTCACAAGCTTGAATTCTGCTGGCAGGGGAGTTGCAACCTTGCGCTCATTCTCAATCCCATACTTCTCCCCCAGCTCCTTGATGAACTTCTCCTGGTGCAGCTTCAACCACCTGTGATCTGGATCCCTCTCCACGTGCATCCCGAGGTAGTACTTTACCTCCCCAAGGTTCTTGCACTTGAAGTTTTCCATCAGTTGCTGCTGCACTTTCTGGATCTCCTTCATGCTGCTGCTGAAGAGAAGAATGTCGTCCACATAGACCAGAAACAGCACCAGCTTCTCCCCCTCGCCCTTGAGAAAGAGGCTCTCATCACAGCTGCTGGTCCTGAATCCCATCTCCTCTAAAACAGCTGCCAACTTCTGGTACCAGCAGCGTGGCGCCTGCTTCAAGCTGTAGATGGACTTGTTGAGCTTGCACACCCTGCCCGTACCATCCTCATACCCAGGCGGCTGCGTCATGTACACATCCTCCTCTAAAATCCCATTCAGGAATGCCGTTGAAATATCCATCTGAATGATGAATTTTCCACTAACAGCTGCATCTGCCAACAAGACACGGAGGGTAGGGGGTTTGGCAGTGGGAGCAAAGATCTCGTTGAAGTCCTGCTTCTCCTTCTGCATAAACCCCTTCGCCACCAGCCTACTCTTGTAGATGGTGACCTGCCCCTTGTCATCGGTCTTGATCCTCAGCACCCACTTGCATTGTATCGCTTTCTTCCCATCAGGCAGCACCACCAGATCCCATGTCCTATTCTCCAGCAGACTCTGGTACTCAGCATCCCTAGAAGCCAGCCACTTGTCCCTATCTGGTCCAGCTAATGCCTCCTCCATGCTAGCTGGTTCCTCTGGTGCAGGGGCAAGAAAACAGTACGCAGGCTCATCCTCCTCATCCGGGTCATAGCCATGAGGTAGAATCAGCAATGCCTCTTCGGTCCCTAGCTGCTGCTCTGCTGCATCAGTTCCTGCAGTCAGCTTCTTAGTAGCCATACGGGTACGTCCTGGCCTGGAGACGGGTGTCTCCCATCCCTTCATAACGACACTCTTCGGCTTCTTAGTTTTTCCCTGCTGCTTCTCTCCTCCCTCGGGTCCAGCAGCTCCACTAGTGCTGCCGCCAGTTTCCACACCATTTTCTCCACCAGCAGATGCCTCCTGTACCTTCTCTCCATCACCATTTCCAGCAGCTGCCTCCTCTCCCTCCTCCCACACACTAGGAGTCAGGTCCAGCTGCATGGTGATCTGCTCCATCTGCTGGGACACCCTTGCCTCCGGCTGTTTCTCCCAGCTCCCATACATCATGCCCTCAATGAATTTCACATCCCTGCTGTCAAACAACACACCCTTGGATGGTTCCCACAGCAGCCATCCCTTGCTCTCAGCAGCCAGCCCCAAATGCACACACCAGATTGCACTCGCCCCCAACTTACTGCGGTAGGTCTTGGGGACGTGGGCGACTGCCATGCAACCGAACACCCTCAGCATGTCCACCGGCGGCTTCCTCCCAAGCCACCTCTCCAACGGCACCCACGAGTCATCCCCAACCTTGGTGAGCACCCTGTTCCTAGCGACAGTGGCGTGCCGGACAGCATGAGGCCACATAGAATTGCTCAGCCCAGATTCTATGAGCAGCGCCCTAGCTGTCTCCAGAATGGTCCGGTTTGCCCGTTCTGCTACACCATTGGACTGTGGGGTATAAGCCGTGGTCAGCTCTCTCTGGATGCCCTGCTTCTTGAGCCAGGCCGTCATTTCAGCTCCAAGGAACTCACCACCCCGGTCTGTCCTAATCCGCTTCACTACACACTCCGCCTGCTTCTCCACGAATGGCAGCCAATCGTCCCGTATCGTGGAGGCGGCGTGGTCCTTCTGCTTCAGCGGATACGCCCACATCAGCCTGCTCCAGTCATCCACAATTGTAAGAAAATACCGCTCCCCCTTGTGCCCTTGCACCGGCAGCGGCCCCACCAAGTCCATGTGGACCAGCTCCAAAGGCTTCTTGCTCCTGCCAGCCACACTATGGAAAGGGAAACGGGTGAACTTTGAAAGCAAACAGATTTCACAGTTGTCATCGGGTGGCTGTCCGTTCAGCTTCAGACCCTTAACGGCTCCATCCTTCTCCAGCTGCTTCAGCAAAGGCATTGCCACATGCCCTAAGCGCCGGTGTGCCGTTGCCCAATCTGTCTCCCCAGATCTGGCCGACACTTTCACACCAACCCCTCCAACGGCATTGCACTCCCCCTGGGATGCAGACCCCTCTCCAGCCTGCCCCCCACCATGCCACGCCAGGGCCGGCAGCTGCCACATAGATCTGTACACGTCCTTGCTCTCGTGCAGATCCCAAAGCACCCGATTGCCCAGCTTCCCCTTATAAGTGCGTGCCCCATCCGTGTTGGTGTTCACCCCAGCCTTGCCAAGCTTACGGAGGGAGATAAGGTTGGCCTTCAGGTCGGGGACGAAGAGAACGTCGTGCAGCACCACCGGCTTGCCATCCGCTCCCTTAAACGCAGCTCGTCCCGCACCAGCCACCTTCAACATGTGTCCAGAGGCGGAGCACACTTCATTGATCGGTGCAGCTCGTACTTCGTCCAGCAGGTCCTTGCGCGGCGTCATCGTCCAAGCAGCGCCTGTGTCCAACACCCAATAGTCTAGGGGGTGCAGCTCTGCTCCAACTTTGGCAGAGGCGTCTCCTTGCTCCCCCTTGTCTCCCACATGGAAGAATTGGCCCGCGGTGCGCTCCTTCTTCTTCTCCGCACCGCCGTTGCCCTTCGGGTTGTTGTCGGACGAATCAGCGACCATGTTGGCGCCGTTTTTCTGGTTCCTCCGCGCGCCGCCATCCTGGTGACGATTCTGGGGGGTCCATCCATCGGGTTTCTTATAGCACAAAAACCAGGGGTGCCCTTCCTTCTCACAATACCAGCAACTCCCTTTCATTTTGCCACCAGCACCCGACTTGCCCCCACGTCCAGATTTCGCACCGCGACCCCAACCGGTACCTCCTTGTTGGTCGTTGGAGTCGTCGTCCTTCTTTGCACCGCGTCCAGCACCACCGAAGCCACGTCCTCTGCCACGTCGGCTCCCTTGCATCCCGTAGCCGCTGCTGCCGTCGTCTCCACCCCTCAGTTGGCGGCGACGGAAGTCCTCCTCCAGAATCTTCGTCCGCACCCACTCGAGCGTCCACAAGCTCTGGTTCTGCGGCAGGCTCAATCCGCTCGTAAATTGAAGCCACGATTCCGGCAGCAGCGAGAGCATCTTCAAGCACTTGGTCTGCTCCGGGTAGGTGATTCCCGCGGTCGCCAACTTCGCGTAGAGGTCGCGCATCTTGTCCAGGACTGGTTGCACCGGCTCTCCCTCGCTCAGGCGCAACGCGGACAGCTCCCTCTCCAGCATCAACGTTGCGACAACGGAGGTCGGGGCATGCAGCTCCTTCAACACGGTCCACGCCTTCGGACCGCATTCAACCTCCGGCAGCAGGTGCATGACGTGGTGACGCTGGTTCAGCTCCAAACTCTGCGACATCAAATAGTAGCCAGCCGAGGAGCGCTCGTCCCAATCTTCCTGCAGCGTGGGGTCACTCGGTCTAGGCTCCTCCCCAATCATTAGTTTCAGCAAACCGATCTGACGGAAATATAATTGCATTTTCCAGGCCCAATCATCATAGCCCTCACCATTGAACTTCTCGACGGTGAAATTCTTCAGCACCTCCTTGACAAGCGAGCCCTGGTTTGTTCGCGCTCCCCTTGGCGCTGAAAGACCAGAATCTTGGCTGCCGCTACGATCTTGGGCTAAAGATTCACCAGCTCCCGCCGAGGTGTTGCCCGCCATAGCTACCTATAACGAGGATCACTATAACGCAGCTCTGATACCAGCTTGTTGGTGTAAGGGCCTAATAAACTCAAGCTATTAGGACTTAATCAAACTTAAAACCTCTCCTCGGGGTCACCTCCAAGGGTCCCTGGGTGCCTGGTACAAGACCAGCCCCTATCCTCGGGTCCGAGTTTGTAGAGAGAGGGATCAAGAAGGACTTAGTCAAAACAGCAAGAGCACCTTGAACGTTGCGCAGCGTGCCGTGCAGACCGTCGATCGGATTAAGCTGAGAATTCGCTATATCGAAGCTCGCTCCAAGAGCTTTAAAATGAGCCAAGTTGCCTCGCGAAAAGTTCTGCCATTACGAAGTTATGGCTCAGACGGTGTTTGCCTAGCATTAGAGTGCTAGCGTACTAGCGTTAACTCGGGTAGCATTCCGCCAACGAACCGCGTAGAAACGAAATTCCAGCGAGGAAGGAATTCACATGAATCAATTTGACTATATTCAGGTACAAACAGAGAAGGATTAAATAGTTCTAGCTAGCAAGGACCTTGGGAATCAACCTGGGAACAACCAGGGATGATCCCAAATAATTCCAAGCAACAGAACCAACCTGGCTGGACAAAATAGCAGGTGGTAGGTTGGTAAACAACCTCTGGTTCTGTTTTTCCAACCTGGGAAAACAACAACCAGGTTCAGGTTCTAAAAACAGAACCTGTTTTGTCTTTGCCCAACCAGCCAAATGCTGGTTCCGCTGGTTTCCCCTGGCCTTGTAGCATGCAGATACAGACAAACAACATCCAACCTTCACCTAAATTGTACCCCTATAGTGCCTTCCCTGCTACACTATAGTTAACCAAACAAAACAGTACAATTTCGAGTTGGATAGAACTGAATCTGCGCAATCAACTCAACCGAACTGCAAAGCTTCCATCTTGGGTTCCTTTGCGAGCTCGT
The DNA here is from genome assembly GCA_947470075.1 of Closterium sp. Yama58-4. NCBI lineage: Eukaryota > Viridiplantae > Streptophyta > Zygnematophyceae > Desmidiales > Closteriaceae > Closterium > Closterium sp. Yama58-4. Next base: position 208,709 of record CANIUD010000749.1, on the reverse strand, counting down.
CCTTTCTGCTTGCACTGTTCATAGCGCGTACAATGTTGTGCCGAAGCGCACATTGCGCGAGTACCTGCAAATGCATCAAGCGAAAAATGCGAAAGCAAACAAACACACGAACACACCATTCACACGCAAATGTATTCGCACACGCATACTCGTACAAACAGACGGCAGGATGTCGTGCAATGTAAATTTGCACCCAACACTACATGGGTAAGTAACGCAGTTACTCTTAGTACCATCCACTTGAGTAAGTAACACACGTATTTTTAGTGCCATCCACATGGGTAAGTAATACGCTTACCTTTAGTACCATGGACATAGGTAAGTAACGCACTTGCTCTTAGTACCATCTACACGGGTAAGTAACGCAATTTCACTAAGTACCATCCACAACGGTAAAGAATGTATTTACTTCTAGTACCATCCACATAGGTAAGTAACGCACTTACTCTTAGTAACATCCACATGGGTAAGTAACACACTTTTTATTAGTGCCATCCACATGGATAAGTAATGCGCTTACTCTTAGTACCAGCTACATGGATACGTTACGCCTTTACTCTTAGTGCCATTCAAATAGTTATGTAACGCACATACTCTTAGCACCATCCACATGGGTAAGTAACGCACTTACTCTTAGTACCATCCATATAGGTAAGTAACACAGTTACATTTGGTACTATCCACATGGATAAGTAACGAACATACTCTTAGCACCATCCACATGGGAAGGTAAAGCACGTACTCTTAGTATCACCTACATGGTTATGTAATGCAAATACTCATAGCACCATCCAGTTGGGTGAGTAACGCACTTACTCTTAGTACCAACCACATAGGTAAGTAACGCAATTATTCTGAGTACCATCCACATCAGTGAACAACACACTTACTTCTAGTACTATCCACATAGGTAAGTAACACACATACTCGTAGCACCATCCATATGGGTAAGTAACGCACTTGCTCTTAGTACCATCCACATGGTTAAGAAACCCACATACTCGTAGCACCATCCACATGGCTTACTCTTAGTACTATCCACATGGTAAAGTAACGCACTTACTGTTCGTACCATCCACATGGGTAAATATCGCACTCTGTCTTAGTACCATCCATATGAGTAAGTAACGAACTTACTGTTAGTGTCATCCACATAGGTAAGTAACGCGCGTATTTTTGGTACGATCCACATGGATAAGTAACGCATTTAATTTTAGTACCATCCATATGGGTAAGTAATGCAGATACTTTTAGTATCATACATATTGTTAAGTAACGCACGTACACTTCGTATCATCCACATTGGTAAATAGCGCACTTACTCTTAGCACTATCCATTTGTGTAAATAAAGCACTTACTTTTAGAACCATCCAGATGGTTTGCTAAGTAACGCACTTACTCCTAGTACCATCCACATGGGTAAGTAACGTACGTACTCTTAGTATCATCCACATGGTTAAGTAGCATACATACACTTATTCTTAGTAGCATTATCGACATGGTTAAGTAACACACTTATCCTTAGTACAACCGACACGGGTAAGTAACGCCCTTACTTTAAGTACTATCCACATGGATTAATGCACATACTTTTAGTACCATCTATATGATGAAGTAACGCCCTTACACTTAGTACCATGCAGATGATTAAGTAACCCACTTACACTTACTACCATCCACATCAATAAATAACGCATGTACTTTTAGTACCATCCACATGGTTAAGCAACGCACAAAATTTTAATACCATCTATATGGGCAAGTAACGCACATACTCTTAACACCATCATATGGGTAAGTATTGCACCTACTTTTAGTACCATCCACACGGGAAAGTAACGCACATATTCTTAGTACCATTCACATGGGTAAGTACCGCACAAACTCTTAGTATCATCCACATGGTTAAGTAAAGCACTTACTCTTAGAACCAACCACAACGCAATGAATCTTAGTACCATCAACAACGGTAAACAATGCACGTCCTTCTACTACCATCCATATGTGTAAGTAACGCACGTACACAAAGTACCATCTATATAGGTAAGTAATGCACTTTCTCGTAGCACCATCCACATGAGTAAATGACGAACTTATTTACTCTTAGTACCATCCACATGGTTAAGTCATGCACATAATATTAGCACCATGCACATAGGTAAGTAACGCACTTACTCTTAGTGCCATCCACATGGGTAAGTAATGCGCTTACTTTTAGTACCATCCACATGGATAAGTAACGCACATACTTTTAGTACCATCCACATGGTTAAAGAACGTACTTATTGTTCGTACCATTCACATGGTTAAGTAATACGCATAGGCTTAGCACCATCCACATGGGTAAGTAACGCACTTACTTTTAGTACCATCCACATGAGTAAGTAACATAATTACTCTTAGTTTCATGCACATCGGTAAACAGCGCACTTACTTCTAGTACCATCCATATGGTTAAGTAGCACACTTACTCTTAGTGCCATCCACATGGATAAGTAACGCGCTTTCTCATAGTACCATCTATATGGGTAAATAACGCACTTACCTTTAGTACCATCATTATGGGTGATTCATGCAGTTACAATTAGTACCATCCACATGGTTAAGTAACGCACATACTCTTAGCACCATCCGCATGGGTAAGTAATCGACCTGATGCGGTTATGAGTACGACCGTGCGTGAGCAGTATTCGCTCCTCCGGCTTTTCAAGGGCCGTTGGGGGCGGTCCGGACACCGCGAGACGTGCGGTGCTTTACCAGCTGCGCAGGCCCTATCTCCGTGCAAGCCGATTTCAGGGCCATCGAGCTGTGAAAAAGAAAAGACATCTCTTCCCCGGAGCCCCCGCCGACGTAACCGGATTCGCTCGCGTTGCCGCCAGCTGCCACGTCCCCGGTTCGGGAATTTTGACCCGATTCCCTTTCGATGGGCGGCGCGGGGAGAACCGCGCCGTTCTCAAGGAGTTACCCCATCTCTTAGGATCGACTAACCCATGTGCAACTGCTGTTCACATGAAACCTTTCTCCACCTTAGTTTTCAAAGTTCTCATTTGAATATTTGGTACTAATTCCAAACCACGCAGCGATCGGGAGCTCCACGCGCGCTCACGCGCACGCTTCGATGCGTCCCACCGCGCCCTCCTACTCGCACCGGCTCACCAGCAGCCGGGTGCGGCCGGGTATAGGTCACACATTTGAGCGCCATCCATTTTCGGGGCTAATTGATTCGGCAGGTGAGTTGTTACTGTAACTTCAAAATCACTAATTTTTGAAACTTTCTGACCTTCCTCCTTCTCTCTCTTCCTTGTAGTACGAGACACCCTTCTCTTGGCCAGCACTTCCTCCCCTGTAGAGTTGCAGCCCTCTCCTTGGGCACTTCTCCACTAGTAGGGTGCTCCTCCAAAGGTAGACTCCAAGGGTACTCCAAGGTAGATTGAGAGGGCTAGGCACCAAGGTAGCTAGAAGGTTGAGAGAGCTTGTGGCATTGGTAAGAATGCACTACGAATGATATGAGCTACACACAACCTACAATGACTTATATAGTGGAAGGGCATACCCAAACCACCATCCTTCTATCTTATTCAAGCAACCCTAGAAATTCTTTCCCTATTGGCCGAGGATCCTAGCAATCCAACTAACCAATGAGGGTGCTCCGTTGAGCTCACCCATATTTCTAAGGAAATCTCCACCATAGAACCTTCCTTAATGCCTTCCTCATTCCCCTTCCATGCTTCTTCCATGCTCCTTCCCCAATAGATCCTTCCTAGCTTCCACAAATGGAGCTTCTAACCAGCTACCTTCCAAGGAACCTTCCTCTTACTCTTATTCCCAAGGAACCTTTCTTATGTCCAAGCCATCCTCCTTAATGCAAACTACATGCACAAGAATAAAGGGTAAACCTTAGTAAAATACCCTCTACAAGTACCGACCCTCTTATAAATAACCCGAGGGTAAACTCAAACCTACCTTACCAAGATCATGGGATTTATCTTTAGAAGTTTAGGGTTTACGTTACATTACACACTCAGTGGATTTCGACTTCCATGACCACCGTCCTGCTGTCTTAATCAATCAACACCCTTTGTGGGATCTAGGTTAGCGCGTAGTTAGGCACCGTAACCCGGCTTTCGGTTCGATTAGTCTTTCGCCCCTATACCCAAGTCTGACGAACGATTTGCACGTCAGTAGCGCTGCGGGCCTCCACCAGAGTTTCCTCTGGCTTCGCCCTGCTCAGGCATAGTTCACCATCTTTCGGGTCCCAACGCGACTACTCAACGCACCCCGGGCGCCGAGGCCCCCGGGGCGGTCCGTGGTGCGGGCAGCACGAGGCCGCCTTCTCACGGGTCGCTTTCACTGTCGCCATTGTGGTTTTCAACCCATTGGCTCGCAGCCGCGTTGGCCTCCTTGGTCCGTGTTTCAAGACGGGTCGCATCAGCCCGTTTCGCCAGCGCCGACCCGAAAGGGTACGGAGAAATGGAGTCCGAGGGCGTGGCAACCCTCGGTCTCCGCCCTCCAAAGTAGCGCGCACGGACCGGGCGAGGGGCGGACGGGGCTCGTACTAAAAATGGTCGGACCGGGGAAGAACCGGGCGAACTCCCAAACGATGGCTTCAAGTCAGGCGAGACCACCCGCTGAATTTAAGCATATTACTAAGCGGAGGAAAAGAAAACAACCGTGATTCCTTTGGTAGCGGCTAGCGACCGAGGACCGTGTTGAAGGAGCTGCACGCCCCGACCTCCGTTGTCGCAACGTTGATGCTGGAGAGGGAGCTGTCCGCGTTGCGCCTGAGCGAGGGAGAGCCGGTGCAACCAGTCCTGGACAAGATGCGCGACCTCTACGCGAAGTTGGCGACCGCGGGAATCACCTACCCGGAGCAGACCAAGTGCTTGAAGATGCTCTCGCTGCTGCCAGAATCGTGGCTTCAATTTACGAGCGGATTGAGCCTGCCGCAGAACCAGAGCTTGTGGACGCTCGAGTGGGTGCGGACGAAGATTCTGGAGGAGGACTTCCGTCGCCGCCAACTGAGGGGTGGAGACGACGGCAGCAGCGGCTACGGGATGCAAGGGAGCCGACGTGGCAGAGGACGTGGCTTCGGTGGTGCTGGACGCGGTGCAAAGAAAGACGACGACTCCAACGACCAACAAGGAGGTACCGGTTGGGGTCGCGGTGCGAAATCTGGACGTGGGGGCAAGTCGGGTGCTAGTGGCAAAATGAAAGGGAGTTGCTGGTATTGTGAGAAGGAAGGGCACCCCTGGTTTTTGTGCTATAAGAAACCCGATGGATGGACCCCCCAGAATCGTCACCAGGATGGCGGCGCGCGGAGGAACCAGAAAAACGGCGCCAACATGGTCGCTGATTCGTCCGACAACAACCCGAAGGGCAACGGCGGTGCGGAGAAGAAGAAGGAGCGCACCGCGGGCCAATTCTTCCATGTAGGAGACAAGGGGGAGCAAGGAGACGCCTCTGCCAAAGTTGGAGCAGAGCTGCACCCCCTAGACTATTGGGTGTTGGACACAGGCGCTGCTTGGACGATGACGCCGCGCAAGGACCTGCTGGACGAAGTACGAGCTGCACCGATCAATGAAGTGTGCTCCGCCTCTGGACACATGTTGAAGGTGGCTGGTGCGGGACGAGCTGCGTTTAAGGGAGCGGATGGCAAGCCGGTAGTGCTGCACGACGTTCTCTTCGTCCCCGACCTGAAGGCCAACCTTATCTCCCTCCGTAAGCTTGGCAAGGCTGGGGTGAACACCAACACGGATGGGGCACGCACTTATAAGGGGAAGCTGGGCAATCGGGTGCTTTGGGATCTGCACGAGAGCAAGGACGTGTACAGATCTATGTGGCAGCTGCCGGCCCTGGCGTGGCATGGTGGGGGGCAGGCTGGAGAGGGGTCTGCATCCCAGGGGGAGTGCAATGCCGTTGGAGGGGTTGGTGTGAAAGTGTCGGCCAGATCTGGGGAGACAGATTGGGCAACGGCACACCGGCGCTTAGGGCATGTGGCAATGCCTTTGCTGAAGCAGCTGGAGAAGGATGGAGCCGTTAAGGGTCTGAAGCTGAACGGACAGCCACCCGATGACAACTGTGAAATCTGTTTGCTTTCAAAGTTCACCCGTTTCCCTTTCCATAGTGTGGCTGGCAGGAGCAAGAAGCCTTTGGAGCTGGTCCACATGGACTTGGTGGGGCCGCTGCCGGTGCAAGGGCACAAGGGGGAGCGGTATTTTCTTACAATTGTGGATGACTGGAGCAGGCTGATGTGGGCGTATCCGCTGAAGCAGAAGAACCACGCCGCCTCCACGATACGGGACGATTGGCTGCCATTCGTGGAGAAGCAGGCGGAGTGTGTAGTGAAGCGGATTAGGACAGACCGGGGTGGTGAGTTCCTTGGAGCTGAAATGACGGCCTGGCTCAAGAAGCAGGGCATCCAGAGAGAGCTGACCACGGCTTATACCCCACAGTCCAATGGTGTAGCAGAACGGGCAAACCGGACCATTCTGGAGACAGCTAGGGCGCTGCTCATAGAATCTGGGCTGAGCAATTCTATGTGGCCTCATGCTGTCCGGCACGCCACTGTCGCTAGGAACAGGGTGCTCACCAAGGTTGGGGATGACTCGTGGGTGCCGTTGGAGAGGTGGCTTGGGAGGAAGCCGCCGGTGGACATGCTGAGGGTGTTCGGTTGCATGGCAGTCGCCCACGTCCCCAAGACCTACCGCAGTAAGTTGGGGGCGAGTGCAATCTGGTGTGTGCATTTGGGGCTGGCTGCTGAGAGCAAGGGATGGCTGCTGTGGGAACCATCCAAGGGTGTGTTGTTTGACAGCAGAGATGTGAAATTCATTGAGGGCATGATGTATGGGAGCTGGGAGAAACAGCCGGAGGCAAGGGTGTCCCAGCAGATGGAGCAGATCACCATGCAGCTGGACCTGACTCCTAGTGTGTGGGAGGAGGGAGAGGAGGCAGCTGCTGGAAATGGTGATGGAGAGAAGGTACAGGAGGCATCTGCTGGTGGAGAAAATGGTGTGGAAACTGGCGGCAGCACTAGTGGAGCTGCTGGACCCGAGGGAGGAGGGAAGCAGCAGGGAAAAACTAAGAAGCCGAAGGGTGTCGTTATGAAGGGATGGGAGACACCCGTCTCCAGGCCAGGACGCACCCGTATGGCTACTAAGAAGCTGACTGCAGGAACTGATGCAGCAGAGCAGCAGCTAGGGACCGAAGAGGCATTGCTGATTCTACCTCATGGCTATGACCCGGATGAGGAGGATGAGCCTGCGTACTGTTTTCTTGCCCCTGCACCAGAGGAACCAGCTAGCATGGAGGAGGCATTAGCTGGACCAGATAGGGACAAGTGGCTGGCTTCTAGGGATGCTGAGTACCAGAGTCTGCTGGAGAATAGGACATGGGATCTGGTGGTGCTGCCTGATGGGAAGAAAGCGATACAATGCAAGTGGGTGCTGAGGATCAAGACCGATGACAAGGGGCAGGTCACCATCTACAAGAGTAGGCTGGTGGCGAAGGGGTTTATGCAGAAGGAGAAGCAGGACTTCAACGAGATCTTTGCTCCCACTGCCAAACCCCCTACCCTCCGTGTCTTGTTGGCAGATGCAGCTGTTAGTGGGAAATTCATCATTCAGATGGATATTTCAACGGCATTCCTGAATGGGATTTTAGAGGAGGATGTGTACATGACGCAGCCGCCTGGGTATGAGGATGGTACGGGCAGGGTGTGCAAGCTCAACAAGTCCATCTACGGCTTGAAGCAGGCGCCACGCTGCTGGTACCAGAAGTTGGCAGCTGTTTTAGAGGAGATGGGATTCAGGACCAGCAGCTGTGATGAGAGCCTCTTTCTCAAGGGCGAGGGGGAGAAGCTGGTGCTGTTTCTGGTCTATGTGGACGACATTCTTCTCTTCAGCAGCAGCATGAAGGAGATCCAGAAAGTGCAGCAGCAACTGATGGAAAACTTCAAGTGCAAGAACCTTGGGGAGGTAAAGTACTACCTCGGGATGCACGTGGAGAGGGATCCAGATCACAGGTGGTTGAAGCTGCACCAGGAGAAGTTCATCAAGGAGCTGGGGGAGAAGTATGGGATTGAGAATGAGCGCAAGGTTGCAACTCCCCTGCCAGCAGAATTCAAGCTTGTGAAGGCTGCAGAGGATGAAGGGGTTGAAGCTGAAGAGCAGCAGCAATTTCAGTCCTTGGTGGGCAGCCTCTTGTACGCAGCAGTTCACACGAGGCCCGACATCTCTTTCTCGGTTGGGCAGCTGGCTAGGGTGGTGCAGAATCCATCAGAGGAGCAGGTGGATGCAGCTGAGCGTGTGGTGAAGTACCTGAACTCTCACCCAAGCATTGGAGTTCAATACTCCGCATCTGCACAGGTGAAGCAGAAAGGGGTGGAGGTGCTGAAAGAGAAGGGGGAGAGGCTTGGAGAAGGCAAGCTATTTCTCACTTGCTTTACCGATGCTACGTGGGCTTCTGAGAAGGAGGATTCCTCATCTGTGGGAGGATACATCTGCGTAGTTGGGGGAGGACCTGTTAGTTGGAGGTCCAAGAAGCAGACGGAGACGGCACTCTCTTCCGTAGAATCAGAGTACATGGCGATGTTCCATGGGGTGAAGGAGGTGATTTGGCTGAGGAGGCTGTTAGAGGAGATTGGCCAGGAGCAGAAAGTTGCTACGCCGCTGTTTTGTGATAGCAAGGGGGCTCTTGGGATGGCCAGAAACGCTGTGCTTCATGGGCTGAACAAGCACATGCGTATCAAGTGGCACTGGCTGCATAAGGAGGTGAAGAGGGGGACGGTGCATCCGATCTACATCAAGACTCACCAGCAGCCAGCAGACTTTCTCACCAAGAGGCTTGCGGATGAGCCTCATTGGCGTTGTGTGCGCATGAGTGGAATGAGCATGAACTAGCATGGAATGACGGGGATGCAGCCGGCAGGCTGAGGGGGAGTGTGTTGGGTGCAAATGCACATTGCACGACATCCTGCCGTCTGTTTGTACGAGTATGCGTGTGCGAATGCATTTGTGTGTGAATGGTGTGTTCGTGTGTTTGTTTGCTTTCGCATTTTTTCGCTTGATGCATTTGCAGGTACTCGCGCAATGTGCGCTTTGGCACAACATTGTATGCGCTATGAACAGTGCAAGCAGGAAGGACGAGCTCGCAAAGGAACCCAAGATGGAAGCTTTGCAGTTCGGTTGAGTTGATTGCGCAGATTCAGTTCTATCCAACTCGGAATTGTACTGTTTTGTTTGGTTAACTATAGTGTAGCAGGGAAGGCACTATAGGGGTACAATTTAGGTGAAGGTTGGATGTTGTTTGTCTGTATCTGCATGCTACAAGGCCAGGGGAAACCAGCGGAACCAGCATTTGGCTGGTTGGGCAAAGACAAAAACAGGTTCTGTTTTTAGAACCTGAACCTGGTTGTTGTTTTCCCAGGTTGGAAAAACAGAACCAGAGGTTGTTTACCAACCTACCACCTGCTATTTTGTCCAGCCAGGTTGGTTCTGTTGCTTGGAATTATTTGGGATCATCCCTGGTTGTTCCCAGGTTGATTCCCAAGGTCCTTGCTAGCTAGAACTATTTAATCCTTCTCTGTTTGTACCTGAATATAGTCAAATTGATTCAAGCGAATTCCTTCCTCGCTGGAATTTCGTTTCTACGCGGTTCGTTGGCGGAATGCTACCCGAGTCAACGCTAGTATGCTAGCACTCCAACGCTAGGCAAACGCTGTCCGAGCCATAACTTCGTAATGGCAGAACTTTTCGCGAGGCAACTTGGCTCATTTTAAAGCTCTTGGAGCGAGCTTCGATATAGCGAATTCTCAGCTTAATCCGACCGACGGTCTGCACGGCACGCTGCGCGACGTTCAAGGTACTCTTGCTGTTTTGACTAAGTCCTTCTTGATCCCTCTCTCTACAAACTCGGACCCGAGGATAGGGGCTGGTCTTGTACCAGGCACCCAGGGACCCTTGGAGGTGACCCCGAGGAGAGGTTTTAAGTTTGGTTAAGTCCTAATAGCTTGAGTTTATTAGGCCCTTACACCAACACTTTTAGCACCATCGTCATGGGTAAGTAACGCACTCACTTTTAGTACCATCCACATGGTTAAATGCACTAACATTAAGTACCATCCACATTGTTAAAAACCCGCGCATACTCTTAGTACCATCCACATGGGTAAGTAACACACTTAAATCTTAGTACCATTCACATGGTTATGTAACGTACTTACTCTTAGTACCATCCACATGGTTGAGTAATGCACATGATTTTAGTACTATCCACATGGTAAGTAATACATTTACTTTTATTACCATCCATATGATGAAGTAACGCCCTTACACTTAGTCCCATACACATGGTTAAGTAACGCACCTAAACTTTTAACCATCTACATCGGTAAATATAACACGTCCTTTTAGTACTCCACATGGTTCAGCAACGCACAATTTTTTAGCACCATTTACATGGGCAATTAACGCACTTACTCCTAGTACCATCATATGGGTTACTAACGTACCTACTTACATGGGAAAGTAACGCACATATTCTTAGTACCATTCGCATGGGTCAGTATCGCACGTACTCTTTGTATCGTCCACATGGGTAAGTAACGCACTTATTCTTAGTACCATCCACATCGGTAAACAACGCACTTCCTTCTACTACCATCCATATGTATAAGTAATGCATGTACACTTAGTGATACCATCCATATGGGTAAGTAATGCACTTACTCGTAGCACAATCCACATGTGTAAATCACGCACATATTATTAGTACCATCCACATGGGTAACGTTCTTACTGTTAGTAAGATCCACATCGATAAGTAATGCACTTACTCTTAGTACCATCCACATGGATAATAACACACATACTCTAAGTATCATCCAGTTGCGTAAATAACGCATTTACTTTTCGTACCATCCACATGGGTTAGTAATGCACCTAGTGCCATCCGCATGGGTAAGTAACGCGCTTTCTTTTAGTACCATCCACATGGATAAGTAACGCAACTACTTATAGTACGATCCACAGGGGTACTTATACTTAGTTATTCCACGTCGGTAATTAACGCACGTGCTTTTAGTACTATCCATATGGTTAGGTAACGCACTTACTCTAAGTACCATCCATATAGGTAATTCATGCACTTACTCTTAATTCCATCCATGCACAAAATAATTGTACCCTGCACATGGGTTTGTAGTGCACTTATTCTAAGTACCATGCACATGGGTAAGTAACGCACTTACTCTTAGTACCTTCCACATGGTTAAATAACGCATATATTCTTAGCATCATCTACATGGTTAAGTAACGCACATACACTTAGCACCATCCGCATGGGTAGGTAACGCACTTATTTTTAGCACTATCCACATGGTTAAGTAACGTACATACACTTAGCATCATCCGCATGGGTAAGTACCGCACTCACTCTTACTACCATCCATATGGTTAAATAACGCAAATACTCTAAGCTCTATCCACATGGTTAAGTAACGCGCATACTCTTCGCACCATTCGCATGGGTAAGTAATGCACTTACTCTTACAACCATTCATATGGTTTAGTAACCTATGTATTCTTAGCATCATCCATATGGGTAAGTAACGCGCTTACTCTTAGTACCATCTACATAGGTAAGTAACTCACTTATTTCTAGTACCATCCATATGGGTAAGTAACGCACTTACTCTTGGTACAATCCATATGGGTAAGTAACGCAATTACTCTTAGTACCATCCACATGGGTAAGTAGTGTTGGTGTAAGGGCCTAATAAACTCAAGCTATTAGGACTTAATCAAACTTAAAACCTCTCCTCGGGGTCACCTCCAAGGGTCCCTGGGAGCCTGGTACAAGACCAGCCCCTATCCTCGGGTCCAAGTTTGTAGAGAGAGGGATCAAGAGAGACTTAGTCAAAACAGCAAGAGTACCTTGAACGTCACGCAGCGTGCCGTGCAGACCGTCGATCGGATTAAGCTGAGAATTCTCTATATCGAAGCTCGCTCCAAGAGCTTTAAAATAAGCCAAGTTGCCTCACGAAAAGTTCTGCCATTACGAAGTTATGGCTTGGACAGCGTTTGCCTAGCGTTGGAGTGCCAGCGTACTAGCATTGACTCGGGTAGCATTCCGCCGTCGAACCGCGTAGAAACGAAATTCCAGCGAAGAAGGAATTCGCATGAATAAATTGACTATATCCAGGTACAAACAGAGAAGGAATAAATAGCTATAGCTAGCAAGGGCCTTGGGAATCAACCTGGGAACAACCAGGGATGATCCCAAATAATTCCAAGCAACAGAACCAACCTGGCTGGACAAAACAGCAGGTGGTAGGTTGGAAAACAACCTCTGGTTCTGTTTTTCCAACCTGGGAAAACAACAACCAGGTTCAGGTTCAAAAAACAGAACCTGTTTTGTCTTTGCCCAACCAGCCAAATGCTGGTTCTGCTGGTTTCCCCTGGCCTTGTAGCATGCAGATACAGACAAACAATATCCAACCTTCACCTAAATTGTACCCCTATAGTGCCTGCCCTGCTACACTGTAGTCAACCAAACAAAACAGTACAATTCCGAGTTGGATAGAACTGAATCTGCGCAATCAACTCAACCGAACTGCAAAGCTTCCATCTTGGGTTCCTTTGCGAGCTCGTCCTTTCTGCTTGCACTGTTCATAGCGCGTACAATGTTGTGCCGAAGCGCACATTGCGCGAGTACCTGCAAATGCTTCAAGCGAAAATTGCGAAAGCAAACAAACATACAAACACACCATTCACACGTAAATGCATTCGCACACGCATACTCGTACAAACAGACGGCAGGATGTCGTGCAAAGTGAATTTGCACCCAATACACTCCCCCTCAGCCTGCCGGCTGCATTTCCATCATTCCATGCTAGTTCATGCTTATTCCACTCATGCGCACACAACGCCAATGAGGCTCATCCGCAAGCCTCTTGGTGAAAAAGTCCGCTAGCTGCTGGTGAGTCTTGATGTAGATCGGATTCACAGTCCCCCTCTTCACCTCCTTACGCAGCCAGTGCCACTTGATACGCATGTGCTTGTTCAGCCCATGAAGCACAGCGTTCCTGGCCATCCCAAGAGCCCCCTTGCTATCACAAAACAGCGGCGTAGCAACCTTCTGCTCCTGGCCAATCTCCTCTAACAACCTCCTCAGCCAAATCACCTCCTTCACCCCGTGGAACATCGCCATGTACTCTGATTCCACAGAGGAGAGTGCCGTCTATGCAGATGAGGAATCCCAACTACGCAGATGTATCCTCCCACAGATGAGGAATCCTCCTTCTCAGAAGCCCATGTAGCATCGGTAAAGCAAGTCAGAAACAGCTTGCCTTCTCCAAGCCGCTCCCCCTTCTCCTTCAGCACCTCAACCCCTTTCTGCTTCATCTGTGCAGATGCGGAGGACTGAAATTGCTGCTGCTCTTCAGCTTCAACCCCTTCATCTTCTGCAGCCTTCACAAGCTTAAATTCTGCTGGCAGGGGAGTTGCAACCTTGCGCTCATTATGAATCCCACACTTCTCCCCCAGCTCCTTGATGAACTTCTCCTGGTGCAGCTTCAACCACCTGTGATCCAGATCCCTCTCCACGTGCATCCCGAGGTAGTACTTTACCTCCCCAAGGTTCTTGCACTTGAAGTTCTCCATCAGCTGCTGCTGCACTTTCTGGATCTCCTTCATGCTGCTGCTGAAGAGAAGAATGTCGTCCACGTAGACCAGAAACATCACCAGCTCCTCCCCCTCCCCCTTGAGAAAGAGACTCTCATCACAGCTGCTGGTCCTGAACCCTATCTCCTCTAAAACAGCTGCCAACTTCTGGTACCAGCAGCATGGCGCCTGCTTCAAGCCGTAGATGGACTTGTTGAGCTTGCACACCCTGCCCGTACCATCCTCATACCCAGGCGGCTGCGTCATGTACACATCCTCCTCTAAAATCCCATTCAGGAATGCCGTTGAAATATCCATCTGAATGATGAATTTTCCACTAACAGCTGCATCTGCCAACAAGACATGGAGGGTAGGGGGTTTGGCAGTGGGAGCAAAGATCTCGTTGAAGTCCTGCTTCTCCTTCTGCATAAACCCCTTCGCCACCAGCCTACTCTTGTAGATGGTGACCTGCCCCTTGTCATCGGTCTTGATCCTCAGCACCCACTTGCATTGTATCGCTTTCTTCCCATCAGGCAGCACCACCAGATCCCATGTCCTATTCTCCAGCAGACTCTGGTACTCAGCATCCCTAGAAGCCAGCCACTTGTCCCTATCTGGTCCAGCTAATGCCTCCTCCATGCTAGCTGGTTCCTCTGGTGCAGGGGCAAGAAAACAGTACGCAGGCTCATCCTCCTCATCCAGGTCATAGCCATGAGGTAGAATCAGCAATGCCTCTTCGGTCCCTAGCTGCTGCTCTGCTGCATCAGTTCCTGCAGTCAGCTTCTTAGTAGCCATACGGGTACGTCCTGGCCTGGAGACGGGTGTCTCCCATCCCTTCATAACGACACCCTTCGGCTTCTTAGTTTTTCCCTGCTGCTTCTCTCCTCCCTCGGGTCCAGCAGCTCCACTAGTGCTGCCGCCAGTTTCCACACCATTTTCTCCACCAGCAGATGCCTCCTGTACCTTCTCTCCATCACCATTTCCAGCAGCTGCCTCCTCTCCCTCCTCCCACACACTAGGAGTCAGGTCCAGCTGCATGGTGATCTGCTCCATCTGCTGGGACACCCTTGCCTCCGGCTGTTTCTCCCAGCTCCCATACATCATGCCCTCAATGAATTTCACATCCCTGCTGTCAAACAACACACCCTTGGATGGTTCCCACAGCAGCCATCCCTTGCTCTCAGCAGCCAGCCCCAAATGCACACACCAGATTGCACTCGCCCCCAACTTACTGCGGTAGGTCTTGGGGACGTGGGCGACTGCCATGCAACCGAACATCCTCAGCATGTCCACCGGCGGCTTCCTCCCAAGCCACCTCTCCAACGGCACCCACGAGTCATCCCCAACCTTGGTGAGCACCCTGTTCCTAGCGACAGTGGCGTGCCGGACAGCATGAGGCCACATAGAATTGCTCAGCCCAGATTCTATGAGCAGCGCCCTAGCTGTCTCCAGAATGGTCCGGTTTGCCCGTTCTGCTACACCATTGGACTGTGGGGTATAAGCCGTGGTCAGCTCTCTCTGGATGCCCTGCTTCTTGAGCCAGGCCGTCATTTCAGCTCCAAGGAACTCACCACCCCGGTCTGTCCTAATCCGCTTCACTACACACTCCGCCTGCTTCTCCACGAATGGCAGCCAATCGTCCCGTATCGTGGAGGCGGCGTGGTCCTTCTGCTTCAGCGGATACGCCCACATCAGCCTGCTCCAGTCATCCACAATTGTAAGAAAATACCGCTCCCCCTTGTGCCCTTGCACCGGCAGCGGCCCCACCAAGTCCATGTGGACCAGCTCCAAAGGCTTCTTGCTCCTGCCAGCCACACTATGGAAAGGGAAACGGGTGAACTTTGAAAGCAAACAGATTTCACAGTTGTCATCGGGTGGCTGTCCGTTCAGCTTCAGACCCTTAACGGCTCCATCCTTCTCCAGCTGCTTCAGCAAAGGCATTGCCACATGCCCTAAGCGCCGGTGTGCCGTTGCCCAATCTGTCTCCCCAGATCTGGCCGACACTTTCACACCAACCCCTCCAACGGCATTAGACTCCCCCTGGGATGCAGACCCCTCTCCAGCCTGCCCCCCACCATGCCACGCCAGGGCCGGCAGCTGCCACATAGATCTGTACACGTCCTTGCTCTCGTGCAGATCCCAAAGCACCCGATTGCCCAGCTTCCCCTTATAAGTGCGTGCCCCATCCGTGTTGGTGTTCACCCCAGCCTTGCCAAGCTTACGGAGGGAGATAAGGTTGGCCTTCAGGTCGGGGACGAAGAGAACGTCGTGCAGCACCACCGGCTTGCCATCCGCTCCCTTAAACGCAGCTCGTCCCGCACCAGCCACCTTCAACATGTGTCCAGAGGCGGAGCACACTTCATTGATCGGTGCAGCTCGTACTTCGTCCAGCAGGTCCTTGCGCGGCGTCATCGTCCAAGCAGCGCCTGTGTCCAACACCCAATAGTCTAGGGGGTGCAGCTCTGCTCCAACTTTGGCAGAGGCGTCTCCTTGCTCCCCCTTGTCTCCCACATGGAAGAATTGGCCCGCGGTGCGCTCCTTCTTCTTCTCCGCACCGCCGTTGCCCTTCGGGTTGTTGTCGGACGAATCAGCGACCATGTTGGCGCCGTTTTTCTGGTTCCTCCGCGCGCCGCCATCCTGGTGACGATTCTGGGGGGTCCATCCATCGGGTTTCTTATAGCACAAAAACCAGGGGTGCCCTTCCTTCTCACAATACCAGCAACTTCCTTTCATTTTGCCACCAGCACCCGACTTGCCCCCACGTCCAGATTTCGCACCGCGACCCCAACCGGTACCTCCTTGTTGGTCGTTGGAGTCGTCGTCTTTCTTTGCACCGCGTCCAGCACCACCGAAGCCACGTCCTCTGCCACGTCGGCTCCCTTGCATCCCGTAGCCGCTGCTGCCGTCGTCTCCACCCCTCAGTTGGCGGCGACGGAAGTCCTCCTCCAGAATCTTCGTCCGCACCCACTCGAGCGTCCACAAGCTCTGGTTCTGCGGCAGGCTCAATCCGCTCGTAAATTGAAGCCACGATTCTGGCAGCAGCGAGAGCATCTTCAAGCACTTGGTCTGCTCCGGGTAGGTGATTCCCGCGGTCGCCAACTTCGCGTAGAGGTCGCGCATCTTGTCCAGGACTGGTTGCACCGGCTCTTCCTCGCTCAGGCGCAACGCGGACAGCTCCCTCTCCAGCATCAACGTTGCGACAACGGAGGTCGGGGCGTGCAGCTCCTTCAACACGGTCCACGCCTTCGGACCGCATTCAACCTCCGGCAGCAGGTGCATGACGTGGTGACGCTGGTTCAGCTCCAAACTCTGCGACATCAAATAGTAGCCAGCCGAGGAGCGCTCGTCCCAATCTTCCTGCAGCGTGGGGTCACTCGGTCTAGGCTCCTCCCCAATCATTAGTTTCAGCAAACCGATCTGACGGAAATATAATTGCATTTTCCAGGCCCAATCATCATAGCCCTCACCATTGAACTTCTCGACGGTGAAATTCTTCAGCACCTCCTTGACAAGCGAGCCCTGGTTTGTTCGCGCTCCCCTTGGCGCTGAAAGACCAGAATCTTGGCTGCCGCTACGATCTTGGGCTGAAGATTCACCAGCTCCCGCCGAGGTGTTGCCCGCCATAGCTACCTATAACGAGGATCACTATAACGCAGCTCTGATACCAGCTTGTTGGTGTAAGGGCCTAATAAACTCAAGCTATTAGGACTTAATCAAACTTAAAACCTCTCCTCGGGGTCACCTCCAAGGGTCCCTGGGTGCCTGGTACAAGACCAGCCCCTATCCTCGGGTCCGAGTTTGTAGAGAGAGGGATCAAGAAGGACTTAGTCAAAACAGCAAGAGTACCTTGAACGTCGCGCAGCGTGCCGTGCAGACCGTCGGTCGGATTAAGCTGAGAATTCGCTATATCGAAGCTCGCTCCAAGAGCTTTAAAATGAGCCAAGTTGCCTCGCGAAAAGTTCTGCCATTACTAAGTTATGGCTCGGACAGCGTTTGCCTAGCGTTGGAGTGCTAGCATACTAGCGTTGACTCGGGTAGCATTCCGCCGTCGAATAGCGCAGAAACGGAATTCCAGCGAGGAAGGAATTCGCTTGAATCAATTTGACTATATTCAAGTACAAACAGAGAAGGATTAAATAGTTCTAGCGGCAAAGACCTTGGGAATCAACCTGGGAACAACCAGGGATGATCCAAATAATCCAAGCAACAGAACCAACCTGGCTGACAAATAGGCAGGTGGAGGTTGGTAACAACCTCTGGTTCTGTTTTTCCAACCTGGGAAAACAACAACCAGGTTCAGGTTCTAAAAACAGAACCTGTTTTGTCTTTGCCCACCGCCAATGCTGGTTCCGCTGGTTTCCCCTGGCCTGGAGCATGCAGATACAGACAAACTGTTGGGTGCAAATGCACATTGCACGACATCCTGCCGTCTGTTTGTACGAGTATGCGTATGCGAATGCATTTGCGTGTGAATGGTGTGTTCGTGTGTTTGTTTGCTTTCGCATTTTTCGCTTGATGCATTTGCAGGTACTCGCGCAATGTGCGCTTCGGCACAACATTGTACGCGCTATGAACAGTGCAAGCAGAAAGGACGAGCTCGCAAAGGAACCCAAGATGGAAGCTTTGCAGTTCGGTTGAGTTGATTGCGCAGATTCAGTTCTATCCAACTCGGAATTGTACTGTTTGTTTGGTTAACTATAGTGTAGCAAGGAAGGCACTATAGGGGTACAATTTAGGTGAAGGTTGGATGTTGTTTGTCTGTATCTGCATGCTACAAGGCCAGGGAAACCAGCGGAACCAGCATTTGGCTGGTTGGGCAAAGACAAAACAGGTTCTGTTTTTAGAACCTGAACCTGGTTGTTGTTTTCCCTGGTTGGAAAAACAGAACCAGAGGTTGTTTACCAACCTACCACCTGCTATTTTGTCCAGCCAGGTTGGTTCTGTTGCTTGGAATTATATGGGATCATCCCTGGTTGTTCCCAGGTTGATTCCCAAGGTCCTTGCTAGCTAGAACTATTTAATCCTTCTCTGTTTGTACCTGAATATAGTCAAATTGATTCAAGCGAATTCCTTCCTCGCTAGAATTTCGTTTCTGCGCTATTCGCGGCGAATGCTACCCGAGTCAACGCTAGTATGCTAGCACTCCAACGCTAGGCAAACGCTGTCCGAGCCAGAACTTAGTAATGGCAGAACTTTTCGCGAGGCAACTTGGCTCATTTTAAAGCTCTTGGAGCGAGCTTCGATATAGCGAATTCTCAGCTTAATCCGACCGACGGTCTGCACGGCACGCTGCGCGACGTTCAAGGTACTCTTGCTGTTTTGACTAAGTCCTTCTTGATCCCCTCTCTCTACAAACTCGGACCCGAGGATAGGGGTTGGTCTTGTACCAGGCACCCAGGGACCCTTGGAGGTGACCCCGAGGAGAGGTTTTAAGTTTGTTAAGTCCTAATAAGCTTGAGTTTATTAGGCCCTTACACCAACAAGCTGGTATCAGAGCTGCGTTATAGTGATCCTCGTTATAGGTAGCTATGGCGGGCAACACCTTGGCGGGAGCTGGTGAATCTTCAGCCCAAGATCGTAGCGGCAGCCAAGATTCTGGTCTTTCAGCGCCAAGGGGAGCGCGAACAAACCAGGGCTCGCTTGTCAAGGAGGTGCTGAAGAATTTCACCGTCGAGAAGTTCAATGGTGAGGCTATGATGATTGGGGCCCTGGAAAATGCAATTATATTTCGTCAGATCGGTTTGCTGAAACTAATGATTGGGGAGGAGCCTAGACCGAGTGACCCACGCTCTGCAGGAAGATTGGGACGAGCGCTCCTCGGCTGGCTACTATTTGATGTCGCAGAGTTTGGAGCTGAACCAGCGTCACCACGTCATGCACCTGCTGCCGGAGGTTGAATGCGGTCCAAAGGCGTGGACCGTGTTGAAGGAGCTGCACGCCCCGACCTCCGTTGTCGCAACGTTGATGCTGGAGAGGGAGCTGTCCGCGTTGCGCCTGAGCGAGGGAGAGCCGGTGCAACCAGTCCTGGACAAGATGCGCGACCTTTACGCGAAGTTGGCGACCGCGGGAATCACCTACCCGGAGCAGACCAAGTGCTTGAAGATGCTCTCGCTGCTGCCGGAATCGTGGCTTCAGTTTACACGAGCGGATTGAGCCTGCCGCAGAACCAGAGCTTGTGGACGCTCGAGTGGGTGCGGACGAAGATTCTGGAGGAGGACTTCCGTCGCCGCCAACTGAGGGGTGGAGACGACGGCAGCAGCGGCTACGGGATGCAAGGGAGCCGACGTGGCAGAGGACGTGGCTTTGGTGGTGCTGGACGCGGTGCAAAGAAAGACGACGACTCCAAGACCAACAAGGAGGGTACGGTTGGGGTCGCGGTGCGAAATCTGGACGTGGGGGCAAGTCGGGTGCTGGTGGCAAAATGAAAAGGAGTTGCTGGTATTGTGAGAAGGAAGGCAACCCTGGTTTTTGTGCTATAAGAAACCCGATGGATGGACCCCCCAGAATCGTCACCAGGATGGCGGCGCGCGGAGGAACCAGAAAAACGGCGCCAACATGGTCGCTGATTCGTCCGACAACAACCCGAAGGGCAACGGCGGTGCGGAGAAGAAGAAGGAGCGCACCGCGGGCCAATTCTTCCATGTGGGAGACAAGGGGGAGCAAGGAGACGCCTCTGCCAAAGTTGGAGCAGAGCTGCACCCCCTAGACTATTGGGTGTTGGACACAGGTGCTGCTTGGACGATGACGCCGCGCAAGGACCTGCTGGACGAAGTACGAGCTGCACCGATCAATGAAGTGTGCTCCGCCTCTGGACACATGTTGAAGGTGGCTGGTGCGGGACGAGCTGCGTTTAAGGGAGCGGATGGCAAGCCGGTGGTGCTGCACGACGTTCTCTTCGTCCCCGACCTGAAGGCCAACCTTATCTCCCTCCGTAAGCTTGGCAAGGCTGGGGTGAACACCAACACGGATGGGGCACGCACTTATAAGGGGAAGCTGGGCAATCGGGTGCTTTGGGATCTGCACGAGAGCAAGGACGTGTACAGATCTATGTGGCAGCTGCCGGCCCTGGCGTGGCATGGTGGGGGGCAGGCTGGAGAGGGGTCTGCATCCCAGGGGGAGTGCAATGCCGTTGGAGGGGTTGGTGTGAAAGTGTCGGCCAGATCTGGGGAGACAGATTGGGCAACGGCACACCGGCGCTTAGGGCATGTGGCAATGCCTTTGCTGAAGCAGCTGGAGAAGGATGGAGCCGTTAAGGGTCTGAAGCTGAACGGACAGCCACCCGATGACAACTGTGAAATCTGTTTGCTTTCAAAGTTCACCCGTTTTCCCTTCCATAGTGTGGCTGGCAGGAGCAAGAAGCCTTTGGAGCTGGTCCACATGGACTTGGTGGGGCCGCTGCCGGTGCAAGGGCACAAGGGGGAGCGGTATTTTCTTACAATTGTGGATGACTGGAGCAGGCTGATGTGGGCGTATCCGCTGAAGCAGAAGGACCACGCCGCCTCCACGATACGGGACGATTGGCTGCCATTCGTGGAGAAGCAGGCGGAGTGTGTAGTGAAGCGGATTAGGACAGACCGGGGTGGTGAGTTCCTTGGAGCTGAAATGACGGCCTGGCTCAAGAAGCAGGGCATCCAGAGAGAGCTGACCACGGCTTATACCCCACAGTCCAATGGTGTAGCAGAACGGGCAAACCGGACCATTCTGGAGACAGCTAGGGCGCTGCTCATAGAATCTGGGCTGAGCAATTCTATGTGGCCTCATGCTGTCCGGCACGCCACTGTCGCTAGGAACAGGGTGCTCACCAAGGTTGGGGATGACTCGTGGGTGCCGTTGGAGAGGTGGCTTGGGAGGAAGCCGCCGGTGGACATGCTGAGGGTGTTCGTGGTGCATGGCAGTCGCCCACGTCCCCAAGACCTACCGCAGTAAGTTGGGGGCGAGTGCAATCTGGTGTGTGCATTTGGGGCTGGCTGCTGAGAGCAAGGGATGGCTGCTGTGGGAACCATCCAAGGGTGTGTTGTTTGACAGCAGGGATGTGAAATTCATTGAGGGCATGATGTATGGGAGCTGGGAGAAACAGCCGGAGGCAAGGGTGTCCCAGCAGATGGAGCAGATCACCATGCAGCTGGACCTGACTCCTAGTGTGTGGGAGGAGGGAGAGGAGGCAGCTGCTGGAAATGGTGATGGAGAGAAGGTACAGGAGGCATCTGCTGGTGGAGAAAATGGTGTGGAAACTGGCGGCAGCACTAGTGGAGCTGCTGGACCCGAGGGAGGAGAGAAGCAGCAGGGAAAAACTAAGAAGCCGAAGGGTGTCGTTATGAAGGGATGGGAGACACCCGTCTCCAGGCCAGGACGTACCCGTATGGCTACTAAGAAGCTGACTGCAGGAACTGATGCAGCAGAGCAGCAGCTAGGGACCGAAGAGGCATTGCTGATTCTACCTCATGGCTATGACCCGGATGAGGAGGATGAGCCTGCGTACTGTTTTCTTGCCCCTGCACCAGAGGAACCAGCTAGCATGGAGGAGGCATTAGCTGGACCAGATAGGGACAAGTGGCTGGCTTCTAGGGATGCTGAGTACCAGAGTCTGCTGGAGATAGGACATGGGATCTAGTGGTGCTGCCTGATGGGAAGAAAGCGATACAATGCAAGTGGGTGCTGAGGATCAAGACCGATGACAAGGGGCAGGTCACCATCTACAAGAGTAGGCTGGTGGCGAAGGGGTTTATGCAGAAGGAGAAGCAGGACTTCAACGAGATCTTTGCTCCCACTGCCAAACCCCCTACCCTCCGTGTCTTGTTGGCAGATGCAGCTGTTAGTGGGAAATTCATCATTCAGATGGATATTTCAACGGCATTCCTGAATGGGATTTTAGAGGAGGATGTGTACATGACGCAGCCGCCTGGGTATGAGGATGGTACGGGCAGGGTGTGCAAGCTCAACAAGTCCATCTACGGCTTGAAGCAGGCGCCACGCTGCTGGTACCAGAAGTTGGCAGCTGTTTTAGAGGAGATGGGATTCAGGACCAGCAGCTGTGATGAGAGCCTCTTTCTCAAGGGCGAGGGGGAGAAGCTGGTGCTGTTTCTAGTCTATGTGGACGACATTCTTCTCTTCAGCAGCAGCATGAAGGAGATCCAGAAAGTGCAGCAGCAACTGATGAAAAACTTCAAGTGCAAGAACCTTGGGGAGGTAAAGTACTACCTCGGGATGCACGTGGAGAGGGATCCAGATCACAGGTGGTTGAAGCTGCACCAGGAGAAGTTCATCAAGGAGCTGGGGGAGAAGTATGGGATTGAGAATGAGCGCAAGGTTGCAACTCCCCTGCCAGCAGAATTCAAGCTTGTGAAGGCTGCAGAGGATGAAGGGGTTGAAGCTGAAGAGCAGCAGCAATTTCAGTCCTTGGTGGGCAGCCTCTTGTACGCAGCAGTTCACACGAGGCCCGACATCTCTTTCTCGGTTGGGCAGCTGGCTAGGGTGGTGCAGAATCCATCAGAGGAGCAGGTGGATGCAGCTGAGCGTGTGGTGAAGTACCTGAACTCTCACCCAAGCATTGGAGTTCAATACTCCGCATCTGCACAGGTGAAGCAGAAAGGGGTGGAGGTGCTGAAAGAGAAGGGGGAGAGGCTTGGAGAAGGCAAGCTATTTCTCACTTGCTTTACCGATGCTACGTGGGCTTCTGAGAAGGAGGATTCCTCATCTGTGGGAGGATACATCTGCGTAGTTGGGGGAGGACCTGTTAGTTGGAGGTCCAAGAAGCAGACGGAGACGGCACTCTCTTCCGTAGAATCAGAGTACATGGCGATGTTCCATGGGGTGAAGGAGGTGATTTGGCTGAGGAGGCTGTTAGAGGAGATTGGCCAGGAGCAGAAAGTTGCTACGCCGCTGTTTTGTGATAGCAAGGGGGCTCTTGGGATGGCCAGAAACGCTGTGCTTCATGGGCTGAACAAGCACATGCGTATCAAGTGGCACTGGCTGCGTAAGGAGGTGAAGAGGGGGACGGTGCATCCGATCTACATCAAGACTCACCAGCAGCCAGCAGACTTTCTCACCAAGAGGCTTGCGGATGAGCCTCATTGGCGTTGTGTGCGCATGAGTGGAATGAGCATGAACTAGCATGGAATGACGGGGATGCAGCCGGCAGGCTGAGGGGGAGTGTGTTGGGTGCAAATGCACATTGCACGACATCCTGCCGTCTGTTTGTACGAGTATGCGTGTGCGAATGCATTTGCGTGTGAATGGTGTGTTCGTGTGTTTGTTTGCTTTCGCATTTTTCGCTTGATGCATTTGCAGGTACTCGCGCAATGTGCGCTTCGGCACAACATTGTACGCGCTATGAACAGTGCAAGCAGAAAGGACGAGCTCGCAAAGGAACCCAAGATGGAAGCTTTGCAGTTCGGTTGAGTTGATTGCGCAGATTCAGTTCTATCCAACTCGGAATTGTACTGTTTTTTTTTTGTTAACTATAGTGTAGCAGGGAAGGCACTATAGGGGTACAATTTAGGTGAAGGTTGGATGTTGTTTGTCTGTATCTGCATGCTACAAGGCCAGGGGAAACCAGCGGAACCAGCATTTGGCTGGTTGGGCAAAGACAAAACAGGTTCTGTTTTTAGAACCTGAACCTGGTTGTTGTTTTCCCAGGTTGGAAAAACAGAACCAGAGGTTGTTTACCAACCTACCACCTGCTATTTTGTCCAGCCTGGTTGGTTCTGTTGCTTGGAATTATTTGGGATCATCCCTGGTTGTTCCCAGGTTGATTCCCAAGGTCCTTGCTAGCTAGAACTATTTAATCCTTCTCTGTTTGTACCTGAATATAGTCAAATTGATTCAAGCGAATTCCTTCCTCGCTGGAATTTCGTTTCTGCGCTATTCGACGGCGGAATGCTACCCGAGTCAACGCTAGTATGCTAGCACTCCAACGCTAGGCAAACGCTGTCCGAGCCAGAACTTAGTAATGGCAGAACTTTTCGCGAGGCAACTTGGCTCATTTTAAAGCTCTTGGAGCGAGCTTCGATATAGCGAATTCTCAGCTTAATCCGACCGACGGTCTGCACGGCACGCTGCGCGACGTTCAAGGTACTCTTGCTGTTTTGACTAAGTCCTTCTTGATCCCTCTCTCTACAAACTCGGACCCGAGGATAGGGGCTGGTCTTGTACCAGGCACCCAGGGACCCTTGGAGGTGACCCCGAGGAGAGGTTTTAAGTTTGATTAAGTCCTAATAGCTTGAGTTTATTAGGCCCTTACACCAACACAAACAACATCCAACCTTCACCTAAATTGTACCCCTATAGTGCCTTCCCTGCTACACTATAGTTAACCAAACAAAACAGTACAATTTCGAGTTGGATAGAACTGAATCTGCGCAATCAATTCAACCGAACTGCAAAGCTTCCATCTTGGGTTCCTTTGCGAGCTCGTCCTTTCTGCTTGCACTGTTCATAGCGCGTACAATGTTGTGCCAAAGCGCACATTGCGCGAGTACCTGCAAATGCATCAAGAGAAAATTGCGAAAGCAAACAAACACACGAACATTCCATTCACACCCAAATGCATTCGCACACGCATACTCGTACAAACAGACGGCAGGATGTCGTGCAATGTAAATTTGCACCCAACACGAACGTCAACAGGAGACGAGGAACGAGCACGTGGGGGAAAGGGGTAAATGCGAGAGTGCGGGACAACAGGAGGAGCAGGCGGGGAACGAGGAGGAGAGACAAAACCCAGGGACGAGTCCAGAGGAGGAAGACCGTGAGCAGGAGGAGGCGGTGAGTGGTCCGAAGAGAAGGGAGACCAAGGGTACGAAAACCACTCATAGGTGGGAAAAGCCGCTGCAAAAGTGCCTGCTGGGGCTATTGCAGCTGTTGCTGCTGCTTCTTTAGCTCCTGCTACTGCAACTCTTGCTGGTGCTGCTCAAGCTCCAGAGTCTCCTACACAACCTCTCCTGCTCCGCGCATGCACATCGAGAAGTAGCCTGGAAACTCGTGTCGTGACGGAGGGGAGGTGCACGAGATGACGACGTAGTAGTGCCCTGAGCTCCAACTCCCATAGAACTAGTACTGCCAGCGCTAGGACTACCAACTCCAGCACCCCCTGAACTAGCACCTCCAGTGCCAGTGCCCGCAGCTCCAACACCCCTAGAACTGGCACCCCCAGTGCCAGGACCCTCAGCTCTAGTATCCTCAAAACTAGCACCCCCAGTGTCAGTACCCTTAGCTCTAGCACCCCCAAATCTAGCACCTCCAATGCCAGCTCAGCTCCAGTACCCTCATAACCAGTACCTCCACTGCTCGTGCCTCCAAAACCAACACCCCCAGAGTCCACTACAACCTGACGCATAAGTGTCGATGACTGTTGTGATGACAACGAGGACGACTGTGGGGAAAGAGGCGGCACCTGACGTGCGACCGATGGGAGAGGGGTAGCGTAGGACACACATGACGGGGCAGGACCAAGAGGAGGTGGGGGTGCTGTGGCGATCCCCCTCACCCCCACATCCCCACCCCCAATCAGCCACACCCCTTAACCTCACCCCCCTTATCAGCCACCCCCCTGTTAACCTCAACCCCCATTTCAGCCATCCCTTGGAATTGCACTCCCTCCCCCCCTTCCTTCCTCCAGCCCCTTCCCCACCACGGTAGTCCCTGCAAAGCCCTTCACATGGCGGACAGCCCTCCCCCCCACCCCTCGTCCTCGGACACCTTTCCCCACAGCAGCAGCCGCGGGAGGGGAGAGGCAAGGCAGAGAGTGAGGCTGTTCATGGCGGCCACCCCTTCCATGCCCCCGCCCCCCCCCCACAGCTGCAGTCGCGGAAGGAAAGGCGACGAGGGAGGGGGCAGGGTGGCAAGTGGGAGCTGATGGTGTGCGGGGGACAGGCTGCAGCAGCAGAGGGCACGCGAGCGTTGGTGCATCGCCGGTGTGCTGGCGGTCGTCGCTGGTGTTCCGCCACCACTCCCTTCGCCCCTTCCCTCTCCCCCCCACAGCGTTCTGTCGCCACTCCCTTCCCCTTTTCCCTCTCCCCCCCATAGCGTTCCGTTGCCACTCCCTTCCCCTCCCCCCTTTCCATCCCACAGTGACCGCCGCTGCACACGCGAACAGTCGCGATGGGGGGGGTGATGGGCAGGGGCCAAGGGGAATGCAACGGGCATAGCAATGGTAGGTGAAGGAGCAGCTGGGGCGACAAGAAGCAGGGAGACTAACGGACGGTGGGTCGACGTGGCCGTCAAGGCGACGGGCAGCATCGCGACGAGGCAGCCGGTGCGCTCGAATGTGCGCTAGTCACGCCCTGCTTGCCATGCACGCTCGCCATTTGTTCGTTCGCCACGGGCAAAACACGACGGTCGGGCCTAACGGGGCACGTCATGACGGATGCTAGTGGTGGGCCCTTGAAAATCGAGTCTTAGGCAGGAGACCGCTCTGATGACATATCAAGATACGGAGTTAGGTAGGAACCGGGGTTTACAAAGGGCCTAGGCTTAGTAGCCTAGGCCAAGCAGGTGTCGAGGGTAGTGAGAGCTTGGTCGAGGGTGTGGACCAGAACAAGTAACTTCACTAATAGCAATGCATACAAGATATGGCCGAGAAACATAAAACAAGAGGTGCACCACCAACAGGGTTTGTATAACTACACTAAAGCTAACGCTACAGGCATTTATAAATATGTATGAATATATATATCGCGACAACAAAGCCTCTGACAGTAAGACACGAGGCCAGAGGTTCAGCTTGTCGGCGGCGTAGCGAACCATGTAGGGCCATAGAAATTAGGGCGCACGGGCATGGATCATGGTGGTGCGGACCATCTCCATGACCAAGCTGATGCGGCACTTAGCAACCCCATTCTTCTATGGGGACTCCGGAAGCATCCAGGCCTAGGTGATGCCTGCTCGCTCCAGAATTTGCGAAGAATGCCAGAACGAAACTCACCCCCACGGTCGTAGTGAAGACAAACGACACGACTACCACGAGTAGCCTTAGTAGCCATTAACCACCTAATCAGCATAGAATTCACGCCGGACTTATTCGCCACGGGAAATACTGTGTTGTAACGGGAGTAGTTATCAACAACCACCAGAAAGAAGCTCTCCCTCTCGGGCCCAGGGCGAGGGGCGGGGCCCCAGACGTCCAAGTGGAGGGCCTGAAAGAGTGTTGTGGCTTGATGATTGGAGGAAACGAGGAGGAGTGAGGAGTGGCGCGCAGCCGACCCTCGATACAAGGAGTGCACGGTGGCGCAGGCAAAGGAGGGAGCGATGCAAAGACGCGTGGGAGACCTGAGACAAGATGCTTGCTTGCCATGCTGCGAAGTCAAGAAAGGGACGGGTGACCACAGGATTGTCACAGGATTGTCGAGTGGGTAAGCGATCGACAGGAGCACGCCGCAGCAACCTGACTGGATGCAGCTACCTGACCATACGCAGCTACCTGGGGAGAGGAAATGTGCAATGTGAAGAGACCGGAGCTGCCTAGCCCCCGGCTAAACATGGACTGTGGAGCATAGGTGTTACCATTGATGCGAGTTCTATCACGCTCAGACGGAGGAAACCAGACGCCGATGTGGCGGTCCTGAAGGTATCCAACACCCACCAAGTTCGTAGAGAACGAGGGGATGTGGAGACCAGTGGGGACACCAGATGGGACAGCCGGGCATGGGAGGGTGGTAGAGATGCGTGCAACTGCTGGTCCTGAAGAGGGATCAGCTAGTACAACCAGAACCAAAGCAGGGAGCGGAGTGAGAGTCATATGGTCGCGAAAGGAACACTAAGACGCGCCAGAGTCCAGCGTGAATGAAGGTTCATCTGGGTAGTAGCTACACAAGTAGCTAGACTAGAAGCACAAGCACCTATACTAGCAATAGGCAAAGAACCTAGACTACCAACACGCAAGCAAATGGATCCGCCAGCAGTATAGTCCACATCGGCGTACATCAGTTTGACAGATCGCAGGGCAACAGATAACTCTATTACAGACATCTGAAACAATGACGGACCAAGAGAAAGAGCCAGCGGGGCCCAGTTCGGCGAAGGACCGTCACTGTACTTCGCGCGAAGGCGGTCCGTAAGCTGCGCAAAGCACAGAGGTGATCGCGACGTGTCCTAGTCCGGACAAAGTACTGGCACAGAGAAGATGGGGTACCACAGGATTCCCAGTTGGGTGCGCCACTGCCACGCCTAACGCCCCCTGGTCCACCAGATCCCACTGTTGGGGCTGTTGCTGTACTCGCCGAGGAACCTGCTGCTGCGGCTGCGGCTGTCCCTGCTGCTGTAGTTGTCCCTGCTGAAGTTGCGGTCCCTACTGCGGCTGCAACTACTGGGCCTGCCACTGCCGCTGTGGTTTTGCCACCATGTACCAAACAGCTGCTCCAGCACCCCCTTTAGTCGGGCCCACATGCCCAGCGCCACCACCCGTGCTGCCTCCAATAGACGCACTAGTACCACCCCCACCTCCACCACCCCCTGCGTCACCCCCTCTGCCACCACCGACGCCACCACCCTTTCCCCCTCCCTTACCTCCCTTGCCCCGGGCCCGCCCACTTGCGACGGACACGGCTGCAGCCTCGTAAGAAGCAAGAGATGCAGTAGAGGCCAGAGAAACAGTGAAGGTGGGGAGTTGTGGAACAATACACCCCTGAAAGAGCAGGGGAATTACGGCGCCAGAAACACAGGCAGCGGAGCAAATGTTGCTTTCGATGTCCATGAGTGCTGACTCAAGGATGTCGATAGTGAGCTCAGCAGGGTGCTTCTAAATAAGCACATCGCGTACAGGTGCAAGGCGGTCAGGGAGACAAAAGGCTATGAAGTGAATAGTTATAGTGAAGATCGCATGCTCAGCCTCAGTGCAAGCAGTACGGGAGCTACAGTCGAGCGAAAGCAGGTGGGTGATAAGGTCAGCAGTGCAAGCAAATGCTCCAAGGTCGGAAAACAGGAATGTCATGAAGAGGCGACCGAGCGAGGCCAATGAGGGAGTGGGATAATGGGCCTTAATCGCAGTGAAACGGGCATGGGCAGATCAAACCTGGCCGAAGTGTGCCTGCTCAGACTCGGGGAGATTGCCGCCGAGGGCGATACGAGCCGCAGCGTCACAAGACTGCCACACCGACAGGGCTGTGCAGGCCTTATCAAAGTGCTCCCTGCTCATCGTCAATAGGCTCCTCAGGCAGGTTACGCGGGCGAGGAGGCGAACGTCGCTCACCAGACATGCGCCCACAGTGTGTTGCCAACCTTGCGCTGACTTCATAGTTGCAACTCTGTGGGGAGGAGCCGGGTAGGGAACTCAAGTGCCTACCCTTTGCATCAAAACGTAGGGGTCAAGGAGTCGCCATGGCTAGCGCTCGACCAGACTTGGGGTAAAGGTTGATGAACGCACGAAGTCGAAGACGAGCAAAGTCGGAAGAGCTAATATAGGAATGATCGAAGTTATGGGTGGGTAGAGCCAGAAGGGCTAGTGTAGAAACGTCAGGCAGTGACCCTAATCTACCGTAGGAAGGTCGACTGCGGTTGCTACCGCGGGAAGCCTATGGCAGTAGGTGGGGCCGTAGATCAGGGGGGGGGGCAGTGGGACCTTAGAACAAGGGGTCGTAGGGCCTTAAGTCAAAGGGACGCGGGGCCTTAGAATGAGGGGTCGCGGGGCAGCTGTTCGTGATGGGACAGGACGGGACGGGGCAACATGAAATGGGGCGGCAGCTGTAGTGCGCGGGGCCGTGGCTGTGCGTGTTGGTGTAAGGGCCTAATAAACTCAAGCTATTAGGACTTAATCAAACTTAAAACCTCTCCTCGGGGTCACCTCCAAGGGTCCCTGGGTGCCTGGTACAAGACCAGCCCCTATCCTCGGGTCCGAGTTTGTAGAGAGAGAGGATCAAGAAGGACTTAGTCAAAACAGCAAGAGTACCTTGAACGTCGCGCAGCGTGCCATGCAGACCGTCGGTCGGATTAAGCTGAGAATTCGCTATATCGAAGCTCGCTCCAAGAGCTTTAAAATGAGCCAAGTTGCCTCGCGAAAAGTTCTGCCATTACTAAGTTATGGCTCGGACAGCGTTTGCCTAGCGTTGGAGTGCTAGCATACTAGCGTTGACTCGGGTAGCATTCCGCCGTCGAATAGCGCAGAAACGAAATTCCAGCGAGGAAGGAATTCGCTTGAATCAATTTGACTATATTCAGGTACAAACAGAGAAGGATTAAATAGTTCTAGCTAGCAAGGACCTTGGGAATCAACCTGGGAACAACCAGGGATGATCCCAAATAATTCCAAGCAACAGAACCAACCTGGCTGGACAAAATAGCAGGTGGTAGGTTGGTAAACAACCTCTGGTTCTGTTTTTCCAACCTGGGAAAACAACAACCAGGTTCAGGTTCTAAAAACAGAACCTGTTTTGTCTTTGCCCAACCAGCCAAATGCTGGTTCCGCTGGTTTCCCCTGGCCTTGTAGCATGCAGATACAGACAAACAACATCCAACCTTCACCTAAATTGTACCCCTATAGTGCCTTCCCTGCTACACTATAGTTAACCAAACAAAACAGTACAATTTCGAGTTGGATAGAACTGAATCTGCGCAACCAACTCAACCGAACTGCAAAGCTTCCATCTTGGGTTCCTTTGCGAGCTCGTCCTTTCTGCTTGCACTGTTCATAGCGCATACAATGTTGTGCCGAAGCGCACATTGCGCGAGTACCTGCAAATGCATCAAGCGAAAAAATGCGAAAGCAAACAAACACACGAACACACCATTCACACGCAAATGCATTCGCACACGCATACTCGTACAAACAGACGGCAGGATGTCGTGCAATGTGCATTTGCACCCAACACACTCCCCCTCAGCCTGCCGGCTGCATCCCCGTCATTCCATGCTAGTTCATGCTCATTCCACTCATGCGCACACAACGCCAATAAGGCTCATCCGCAAGCCTCTTGGTGAGAAAGTCTGCTGGCTGCTGGTGAGTCTTGATGTAGATCGGATGCACCGTCCCCCTCTTCACCTCCTTACGCAGCCAGTGCCACTTGATACGCATGTGCTTGTTCAGCCCATGAAGCACAGCGTTTCTGGCCATCCCAAGAGCCCCCTTGCTATCACAAAACAGCGGCGTAGCAACTTTCTGCTCCTGGCCAATCTCCTCTAACAGCCTCCTCAGCCAAATCACCTCCTTCACCCCATGGAACATCGCCATGTACTCTGATTCTACGGAAGAGAGTGCCGTCTCCGTCTGCTTCTTGGACCTCCAACTAACAGGTCCTCCCCCAACTACGCAGATGTATCCTCCCACAGATGAGGAATCCTCCTTCTCAGAAGCCCACGTAGCATCGGTAAAGCAAGTGAGAAATAGCTTGCCTTCTCCAAGCCTCTCCCCCTTCTCTTTCAGCACCTCCACCCCTTTCTGCTTCACCTGTGCAGATGCGGAGTATTGAACTCCAATGCTTGGGTGAGAGTTCAGGTACTTCACCACACGCTCAGCTGCATCCACCTGCTCCTCTGATGGATTCTGCACCACCCTAGCCAGCTGCCCAACCGAGAAAGAGATGTCGGGCCTCGTGTGAACTGCTGCGTACAAGAGGCTGCCCACCAAGGACTGAAATTGCTGCTGCTCTTCAGCTTCAACCCCTTCATCCTCTGCAGCCTTCACAAGCTTGAATTCTGCTGGCAGGGGAGTTGCAACCTTGCGCTCATTCTCAATCCCATACTTCTCCCCCAGCTCCTTGATGAACTTCTCCTGGTGCAGCTTCAACCACCTGTGATCTGGATCCCTCTCCACGTGCATCCCGAGGTAGTATTTTACCTCCCCAAGGTTCTTGCACTTGAAGTTTTTCATCAGTTGCTGCTGCACTTTCTGGATCTCCTTCATGCTGCTGCTGAAGAGAA
Source organism: Closterium sp. Yama58-4 (assembly GCA_947470075.1). NCBI lineage: Eukaryota > Viridiplantae > Streptophyta > Zygnematophyceae > Desmidiales > Closteriaceae > Closterium > Closterium sp. Yama58-4. The sequence goes on along the minus strand of CANIUD010000749.1, from coordinate 176,204 downwards.
GAATGTCGTCCACATAGACTAGAAACAGCACCAGCTTCTCCCCCTCGCCCTTGAGAAAGAGGCTCTCATCACAGCTGCTGGTCCTGAATCCCATCTCCTCTAAAACAGCTGCCAACTTCTGGTACCAGCAGCGTGGCGCCTGCTTCAAGCCGTAGATGGACTTGTTGAGCTTGCACACCCTGCCCGTACCATCCTCATACCCAGGCGGCTGCGTCATGTACACATCCTCCTCTAAAATCCCATTCAGGAATGCCGTTGAAATATCCATCTGAATGATGAATTTCCCACTAACAGCTGCATCTGCCAACAAGACACGGAGGGTAGGGGGTTTGGCAGTGGGAGCAAAGATCTCGTTGAAGTCCTGCTTCTCCTTCTGCATAAACCCCTTCGCCACCAGCCTACTCTTGTAGATGGTGACCTGCCCCTTGTCATCGGTCTTGATCCTCAGCACCCACTTGCATTGTATCGCTTTCTTCCCATCAGGCAGCACCACCAGATCCCATGTCCTATTCTCCAGCAGACTCTGGTACTCAGCATCCCTAGAAGCCAGCCACTTGTCCCTATCTGGTCCAGCTAATGCCTCCTCCATGCTAGCTGGTTCCTCTGGTGCAGGGGCAAGAAAACAGTACGCAGGCTCATCCTCCTCATCCGGGTCATAGCCATGAGGTAGAATCAGCAATGCCTCTTCGGTCCCTAGCTGCTGCTCTGCTGCATCAGTTCCTGCAGTCAGCTTCTTAGTAGCCATACGGGTACGTCCTGGCCTGGAGACGGGTGTCTCCCATCCCTTCATAACGACACCCTTCGGCTTCTTAGTTTTTCCCTGCTGCTTCTCTCCTCCCTCGGGTCCAGCAGCTCCACTAGTGCTGCCGCCAGTTTCCACACCATTTTCTCCACCAGCAGATGCCTCCTGTACCTTCTCTCCATCACCATTTCCAGCAGCTGCCTCCTCTCCCTCCTCCCACACACTAGGAGTCAGGTCCAGCTGCATGGTGATCTGCTCCATCTGCTGGGACACCCTTGCCTCCGGCTGTTTCTCCCAGCTCCCATACATCATGCCCTCAATGAATTTCACATCCCTGCTGTCAAACAACACACCCTTGGATGGTTCCCACAGCAGCCATCCCTTGCTCTCAGCAGCCAGCCCCAAATGCACACACCAGATTGCACTCGCCCCCAACTTACTGCGGTAGGTCTTGGGGACGTGGGCGACTGCCATGCAACCGAACACCCTCAGCATGTCCACCGGCGGCTTCCTCCCAAGCCACCTCTCCAACGGCACCCACGAGTCATCCCCAACCTTGGTGAGCACCCTGTTCCTAGCGACAGTGGCGTGCCGGACAGCATGAGGCCACATAGAATTGCTCAGCCCAGATTCTATGAGCAGCGCCCTAGCTGTCTCCAGAATGGTCCGGTTTGCCCGTTCTGCTACACCATTGGACTGTGGGGTATAAGCCGTGGTCAGCTCTCTCTGGATGCCCTGCTTCTTGAGCCAGGCCGTCATTTCAGCTCCAAGGAACTCACCACCCCGGTCTGTCCTAATCCGCTTCACTACACACTCCGCCTGCTTCTCCACGAAGCGGATTAGGACAGACCGGGGTGGTGAGTTCCTTGGAGCTGAAATGACGGCCTGGCTCAAGAAGCAGGGCATCCAGAGAGAGCTGACCACGGCTTATACCCCACAGTCCAATGGTGTAGCAGAACGGGCAAACCGGACCATTCTGGAGACAGCTAGGGCGCTGCTCATAGAATCTGGGCTGAGCAATTCTATGTGGCCTCATGCTGTCCGGCACGCCACTGTCGCTAGGAACAGGGTGCTCACCAAGGTTGGGGATGACTCGTGGGTGCCTTTGGAGAGGTGGCTTGGGAGGAAGCCGCCGGTGGACATGCTGAGGATGTTCGGTTGCATGGCAGTCGCCCACGTCCCCAAGACCTACCGCAGTAAGTTGGGGGTGAGTGCAATCTGGTGTGTGCATTTGGGGCTGGCTGCTGAGAGCAAGGGATGGCTGCTGTGGGAACCATCCAAGGGTGTGTTGTTTGACAGCAGGGATGTGAAATTCATTGAGGGCATGATGTATGGGAGCTGGGAGAAACAGCCGGAGGCAAGGGTGTCCCAGCAGATGGAGCAGATTACCATGCAGCTGGACCTGACTCCTAGTGTGTGGGAGGAGGGAGAGGAGGCAGCTGCGGGGAATGGTGATGGAGAGAAGGTACAGGAGGCACCTGCTGGTGGAGAAAATGGTGTGGAAACTGGCGGCAGCACTAGTGGAGCTGCTGGACCCGAGGGAGGAGAGAAGCAGCAGGGAAAAACTAAGAAGCCGAAGGGTGTCGTTATGAAGGGATGGGAGACACCCGTCTCCAGGCCAGGACGTACCCGTATGGCTACTAAGAAGCTGACTGCAGGAACTGATGCAGCAGAGCAGCAGCTAGGGACCGAAGAGGCATTGCTGATTCTACCTCATGGCTATGACCCGGATGAGGAGGATGAGCCTGCGTACTGTTTTCTTGCCCCTGCACCAGAGGAACCAGCTAGCATGGAGGAGGCATTAGCTGGACCAGATAGGGACAAGTGGCTGGCTTCTAGGGATGCTGAGTACCAGAGTCTGCTGGAGAATAGGACATGGGATCTGGTGGTGCTGCCTGATGGGAAGAAAGCGATACAATGCAAGTGGGTGCTGAGGATCAAGACCGATGACAAGGGGCAGGTCACCATCTACAAGAGTAGGCTGGTGGCGAAGGGGTTTATGCAGAAGGAGAAGCAGGACTTCAACGAGATCTTTGCACCCACTGCCAAACCCCCTACCCTCCGTGTCTTGTTGGCAGATGCAGCTGTTAGTGGGAAATTCATCATTCAGATGGATATTTCAACGGCATTCCTGAATGAGATTTTAGAGGAGGATGTGTACATGACGCAGCCGCCTGGGTATGAGGATGGTACGGGCAGGGTGTGCAAGCTCAACAAGTCCATCTACGGCTTGAAGCAGGCGCCACGCTGCTGGTACCAGAAGTTGGCAGCTGTTTTAGAGGAGATGGGATTCAGGACCAGCAGCTGTGATGAGAGCCTCTTTCTCAAGGGCGAGGGGGAGAAGCTGGTGCTGTTTCTGGTCTATGTGGACGACATTCTTCTCTTCAGCAGCAGCATGAAGGAGATCCAGAAAGTGCAGCAGCAACTGATGGAAAACTTCAAGTGCAAGAACCTTGGGGAGGTAAAGTACTACCTCGGGATGCACGTGGAGAGGGATCCAGATCACAGGTGGTTGAAGCTGCACCAGGAGAAGTTCATCAAGGAGCTGGGGGAGAAGTATGGGATTGAGAATGAGCGCAAGGTTGCAACTCCCCTGCCAGCAGAATTCAAGCTTGTGAAGGCTGCAGAGGATGAAGGGGTTGAAGCTGAAGAGCAGCAGCAATTTCAGTCCTTGGTGGGCAGCCTCTTGTACGCAGCAGTTCACACGAGGCCCGACATCTCTTTCTCGGTTGGGCAGCTGGCTAGGGTGGTGCAGAATCCATCAGAGGAGCAGGTGGATGCAGCTGAGCGTGTGGTGAAGTACCTGAACTCTCACCCAAGCATTGGAGTTCAATACTCCGCATCTGCACAGGTGAAGCAGAAAGGGGTGGAGGTGCTGAAAGAGAAGGGGGAGAGGCTTGGAGAAGGCAAGCTATTTCTCACTTGCTTTACCGATGCTACATGGGCTTCTGAGAAGGAGGATTCCTCATCTGTGGGAGGATACATCTGCGTAGTTGGGGGAGGACCTGTTAGTTGGAGGTCCAAGAAGCAGACGGAGACGGCACTCTCTTCCGTAGAATCAGAGTACATGGCGATGTTCCATGGGGTGAAGGAGGTGATTTGGCTGAGGAGGCTGTTAGAGGAGATTGGCCAGGAGCAGAAAGTTGCTACGCCGCTGTTTTGTGATAGCAAGGGGGCTCTTGGGATGGCCAGGAACGCTGTGCTTCATGGCCTGAACAAGCACATGCGTATCAAGTGGCACTGGCTGCGTAAGGAGGTGAAGAGGGGGACGGTGAATCCAATCTACATCAAGACTCACCAGCAGCCAGCAGACTTTCTCACCAAGAGGCTTGCGGATGAGCCTCATTGGCGTTGTGTGCGCATGAGTGGAATGAGCATGAACTAGCATGGAATGACGGGGATGCAGCCGGCAGGCTGAGGGGGAGTGTGTTGGGTGCAAATTTACATTGCACGACATCCTGCCGTCTGTTTGTACGAGTATGCGTGTGCGAATGCATTTGTGTGTGAATGGTGTGTTCGTGTGTTTGTTTGCTTTCGCATTTTTCGCTTGATGCATTTGCAGGTACTCGCGCAATGTGCGCTTTGGCACAACATTGTATGCGCTATGAACAGTGCAAGCAGGAAGGACGAGCTCGCAAAGGAACCCAAGATGGAAGCTTTGCAGTTCGGTTGAGTTGATTGCGCAGATTCAGTTCTATCCAACTCGAAATTGTACTGTTTTGTTTGGTAGCAGGGAAGGCACTATAGGGGTACAATTTAGGTGAAGGTTGGATGTTGTTTGTCTGTATCTGCATGCTACAAGGCCAGGAGAAACCAGCGGAACCAGCATTTGGCTGGTTGGGCAAAGACAAAACAGGTTCTGTTTTTAGAACCTGAACCTGGTTGTTGTTTTCCCAGGTTGGAAAAACAGAACCAGAGGTTGTTTACCAACCTACCACCTGCTATTTTGTCCAGCCAGGTTGGTTCTGTTGCTTGGAATTATTTGGGATCATCCCTGGTTGTTCCCAGGTTGATTCCCAAGGTCCTTGCTAGCTAGAACTATTTAATCCTTCTCTGTTTGTACCTGAATATAGTCAAATTGATTCAAGCGAATTCCTTCCTCGCTGGAATTTCGTTTCTGCGCTATTCGACGGCGGAATGCTACCCGAGTCAACGCTAGTATGCTAGCACTCCAACGCTAGGCAAACGCTGTCCGAGCCATAACTTAGTAATGGCAGAACTTTTCGCGAGGCAACTTGGCTCATTTTAAAGCTCTTGGAGCGAGCTTCGATATAGCGAATTCTCAGCTTAATCCGACTGACGGTCTGCACGGCACGCTGTGCGACGTTCAAGGTACTCTTGCTGTTTTGACTAAGTCCTTCTTGATCCCTCTCTCTACAAACTCGGACCCGAGGATAGGGGCTGGTCTTGTACCAGGCACCCAGGGACCCTTGGAGGTGACCCCGAGGAGAGGTTTTAAGTTTGATTAAGTCCTAATAGCTTGAGTTTATTAGGCCATTACACCAACAGTATGGGAGCTGGGAGAAACAGCCGGAGGCAAGGGTGTCCCAGCAGATGGAGCAGATCACCATGCAGCTGGACCTGACTCCTAGTGTGTGGGAGGAGGGAGAGGAGGCAGCTGCTGGAAATGGTGATGGAGAGAAGATACAGGAGGCATCTGCTGGTGGAGAAAATGGTGTGGAAACTGGCGGCAGCACTAGTGGAGCTGCTGGACCCGAGGGAGGAGAGAAGCAGCAGGGAAAAACTAAGAAGCCGAAGGGTGTCGTTATGAAGGGATGGGAGACACCCGTCTCCAGGCCAGGACGTACCCGTATGGCTACTAAGAAGCTGACTGCAGGAACTGATGCAGCAGAGCAGCAGCTAGGGACCGAAGAGGCATTGCTGATTCTACCTCATGGCTATGACCCGGATGAGGAGGATGAGCCTGCGTACTGTTTTCTTGCCCCTGCACCAGAGGAACCAGCTAGCATGGAGGAGGCATTAGCTGGACCAGATAGGGACAAGTGGCTGGCTTCTAGGGATGCTGAGTACCAGAGTCTGCTGGAGAATAGGACATGGGATCTGGTGGTGCTGCCTGATGGGAAGAAAGCGATACAATGCAAGTGGGTGCTGAGGATCAAGACCGATGACAAGGGGCAGGTCACCATCTACAAGAGTAGGCTGGTGGCGAAGGGGTTTATGCAGAAGGAGAAGCAGGACTTCAACGAGATCTTTGCTCCCACTGCCAAACCCCCTACCCTCCGTGTCTTGTTGGCAGATGCAGCTGTTAGTGGGAAATTCATCATTCAGATAGATATTTCAACGGCATTCCTGAATGGGATTTTAGAGGAGGATGTGTACATGACGCAGCCGCCTGGGTATGAGGATGGTACGGGCAGGGTGTGCAAGCTCAACAAGTCCATCTACGGCTTGAAGCAGGCGCCACGCTGCTGGTACCAGAAGTTGGCAGCTGTTTTAGAGGAGATGGGATTCAGGACCAGCAGCTGTGATGAGAGCCTCTTTCTCAAGGGCGAGGGGGAGAAGCTGGTGCTGTTTCTGGTCTATGTGGACGACATTCTTCTCTTCAGCAGCAGCATGAAGGAGATCCAGAAAGTGCAGCAGCAACTGATGGAAAACTTCAAGTGCAAGAACCTTGGGGAGGTAAAGTACTACCTCGGGATGCACGTGGAGAGGGATCCAGATCACAGGTGGTTGAAGCTGCACCAGGAGAAGTTCATCAAGGAGCTGGGGGAGAAGTATGGGATTGAGAATGAGCGCAAGGTTGCAACTCCCCTGCCAGCAGAATTCAAGCTTGTGAAGGCTGCAGAGGATGAAGGGGTTGAAGCTGAAGAGCAGCAGCAATTTCAGTCCTTGGTGGGCAGCCTCTTGTACGCAGCAGTTCACACGAGGCCCGACATCTCTTTCTCGGTTGGGCAGCTGGCTAGGGTGGTGCAGAATCCATCAGAGGAGCAGGTGGATGCAGCTGAGCGTATGGTGAAGTACCTGAACTCTCACCCAAGCATTGGAGTTCAATACTCCGCATCTGCACAGGTGAAGCAGAAAGGGGTGGAGGTGCTGAAAGAGAAGGGGGAGAGGCTTGGAGAAGGCAAGCTATTTCTCACTTGCTTTACCGATGCTACATGGGCTTCTGAGAAGGAGGATTCCTCATCTGTGGGAGGATACATCTGCGTAGTTGGGGGAGGACCTGTTAGTTGGAGGTCCAAGAAGCAGACGGAGACGGCACTCTCTTCTGTAGAATCAGAGTACATGGCGATGTTCCATGGGGTGAAGGAGGTGATTTGGCTGAGGAGGCTGTTAGAGGAGATTGGCCAGGAGCAGAAAGTTGCTACGCCGCTGTTTTGTGATAGCAAGGGGGCTCTTGGGATGGCCAGAAACGCTGTGCTTCATGGCCTGAACAAGCACATGCGTATCAAGTGGCACTGGCTGCGTAAGGAGGTGAAGAGGGGGACGGTGAATCCAATCTACATCAAGACTCACCAGCAGCCAGCAGACTTTCTCACCAAGAGGCTTGCGGATGAGCCTCATTGGCGTTGTGTGCGCATGAGTGGAATGAGCATGAACTAGCATGGAATGATGGGGATGCAGCCGGCAGGCTGAGGGGGAGTGTGTTGGGTGCAAATTTACATTGCACGACATCCTGCCGTCTGTTTGTACGAGTATGCGTGTGCGAATGCATTTGCGTGTGAATGGAATGTTCGTGTGTTTGTTTGCTTTCGCAATTTTCGCTTGATGCATTTGCAGGTACTCGCGCAATGTGCGCTTCGGCACAACATTGTACGCGCTATGAACAGTGCAAGCAGAAAGGACGAGCTCACAAAGGAACCCAAGATGGAAGCTTTGCAGTTCGGTTGAGTTGATTGCGCAGATTCAGTTCTATCCAACTCGAAATTGTACTGTTTTGTTTGGTTAACTATAGTGTAGCAGGGAAGGCACTATAGGGGTACAATTTAGGTGAAGGTTGGATGTTGTTTGTCTGTATCTGCATGCTACAAGGCCAGGGGAAACCAGCGGAACCAGCATTTGGCTGGTTGGGCAAAGACAAAACAGGTTCTGTTTTTAGAACCTGAACCTGGTTGTTGTTTTTCCCAGGTTGGAAAAACAGAACCAGAGGTTGTTTACCAACCTACCACCTGCTATTTTGTCCAGCCAGGTTGGTTCTGTTGCTTGGAATTATTTGGGATCATCCCTGGTTGTTCCCAGGTTGATTCCCAAGGTCCTTGCTAGCTAGAACTATTTAATCCTTCTCTGTTTGTACCTGAATATAGTAAAATTGATTCAAGCGAATTCCTTCCTCGCTGGAATTTCGTTTCTGCGCTATTCGACGGCGGAATGCTACCCGAGTCAACGCTAGTATGCTAGCACTCCAACGCTAGGCAAACGCTGTCCGAGCCAGAACTTAGTAATGGCAGAACTTTTCGCGAGGCAACTTGGCTCATTTTAAAGCTCTTGGAGCGAGCTTCGATATAGCGAATTCTCAGCTTAATCCGACCGACGGTCTGCACGGCACGCTGCGCGACGTTCAAGGTACTCTTGCTGTTTTGACTAAGTCCTTCTTGATCCCTCTCTCTACAAACTCGGACCCGAGGATAGGGGCTGGTCTTGTACCAGGCACCCTGGGACCCTTGGAGGTGACCCCGAGGAGAGGTTTTAAGTTTGGTTAAGTCCTAATAGCTTGAGTTTATTAGGCCCTTACACCAACACCAACGGCACCCACGAGTCATCCCCAACCTTGGTGAGCACCCTGTTCCTAGCGACAGTGGCGTGCCGGACAGCATGAGGCCACATAGAATTGCTCAGCCCAGATTCTATGAGCAGCGCCCTAGCTGTCTCCAGAATGGTCCGGTTTGCCCGTTCTGCTACACCATTGGACTGTGGGGTATAAGCCGTGGTCAGCTCTCTCTGGATGCCCTGCTTCTTGAGCCAGGCCGTCATTTCAGCTCCAAGGAACTCACCACCCCGGTCTGTCCTAATCCGCTTCACTACACACTCCGCCTGCTTCTCCACGAATGGCAGCCAATCGTCCCGTATCGTGGAGGCGGCGTGGTCCTTCTGCTTCAGCGGATACGCCCACATCAGCCTGCTCCAGTCATCCACAATTGTAAGAAAATACCGCTCCCCCTTGTGCCCTTGCACCGGCAGCGGCCCCACCAAGTCCATGTGGACCAGCTCCAAAGGCTTCTTGCTCCTGCCAGCCACACTATGGAAAGGGAAACGGGTGAACTTTGAAAGCAAACAGATTTCACAGTTGTCATCGGGTGGCTGTCCGTTCAGCTTCAGACCCTTAACGGCTCCATCCTTCTCCAGCTGCTTCAGCAAAGGCATTGCCACATGCCCTAAGCGCCGGTGTGCCGTTGCCCAATCTGTCTCCCCAGACCTGGCCGACACTTTCACACCAACTCCTCCAACGGCATTGCACTCCCCCTGGGATGCAGACCCCTCTCCAGCCTGCCCCCCACCATGCCACGCCAGGGCCGGCAGCTGCCACATAGATCTGTACACGTCCTTGCTCTCGTGCAGATCCCAAAGCACCCGATTGCCCAGCTTCCCCTTATAAGTGCGTGCCCCATCCGTGTTGGTGTTCACCCCAGCCTTGCCAAGCTTACGGAGGGAGATAAGGTTGGCCTTCAGGTCGGGGACGAAGAGAACGTCGTGCAGCACCACCGGCTTGCCATCCGCTCCCTTAAACGCAGCTCGTCCCGCACCAGCCACCTTCAACATGTGTCCAGAGGCGGAGCACACTTCATTGATCGGTGCAGCTCGTACTTCGTCCAGCAGGTCCTTGCGCGGCGTCATCGTCCAAGCAGCGCCTGTGTCCAACACCCAATAGTCTAGGGGGTGCAGCTCTGCTCCAACTTTGGCAGAGGCGTCTCCTTGCTCCCCCTTGTCTCCCACATGGAAGAATTGGCCCGCGGTGCGCTCCTTCTTCTTCTCCGCACCGCCGTTGCCCTTCGGGTTGTTGTCGGACGAATCAGCGACCATGTTGGCGCCGTTTTTCTGGTTCCTCCGCGCGCCGCCATCCTGGTGACGATTCTGGGGGGTCCATCCATCGGGTTTCTTATAGCACAAAAACCAGGGGTGCCCTTCCTTCTCACAATACCAGCAACTCCCTTTCATTTTGCCACCAGCACCCGACTTGCCCCCACGTCCAGATTTCGCACCGCGACCCCAACCGGTACCTCCTTGTTGGTCGTTGGAGTCGTCGTCTTTCTTTGCACCGCGTCCAGCACCACCGAAGCCACGTCCTCTGCCACGTCGGCTCCCTTGCATCCCGTAGCCGCTGCTGCCGTCGTCTCCACCCCTCAGTTGGCGGCGACGGAAGTCCTCCTCCAGAATCTTCGTCCGCACCCACTCGAGCGTCCACAAGCTCTGGTTCTGCGGCAGGCTCAATCCGCTCGTAAATTGAAGCCACGATTCTGGCAGCAGCGAGAGCATCTTCAAGCACTTGGTCTGCTCCGGGTAGGTGATTCCCGCGGTCGCCAACTTCGCGTAGAGGTCGCGCATCTTGTCCAGGACTGGTTGCACCGGCTCTCCTTCGCTTAGGCGCAACGCGGACAGCTCCCTCTCCAGCATCAACGTTGCGACAACGGAGGTAGGGGCGTGCAGCTCCTTCAACACGGTCCATGCCTTCGGACCGCATTCAACCTCCGGCAGCAGGTGCATGACGTGGTGACGCTGGTTCAGCTCCAAACTCTGCGACATCAAATAGTAGCCAGCCGAGGAGCGCTCGTCCCAATCTTCCTGCAGCGTGGGGTCACTCGGTCTAGGCTCCTCCCCAATCATTAGTTTCAGCAAACCGATCTGACGGAAATATAATTGCATTTTCCAGGCCCAATCATCATAGCCCTCACCATTGAACTTCTCGACGGTGAAATTCTTCAGCACCTCCTTGACAAGCGAGCCCTGGTTTGTTCGTGCTCCCCTTGGCGCTGAAAGACCAGAATCTTGGCTGCCGCTACGATCTTGGGCTGAAGATTCACCAGCTCCCGCCGAGGTGTTGCCCGCCATAGCTACCTATAACGAGGATCACTATAACGCAGCTCTGATACCAGCTTGTTGGTGTAAGGGCCTAATAAACTCAAGCTATTAGGACTTAATCAAACTTAAAACCTCTCCTCGGGGTCACCTCCAAGGGTCCCTGGGTGCCTGGTACAAGACCAGCCCCTATCCTCGGGTCCGAGTTTGTAGAGAGAGGGATCAAGAAGGACTTAGTCAAAACAGCAAGAGTACCTTGAACGTCGCGCAGCGTGCCGTGCAGACCGTCGGTCGGATTAAGCTGAGAATTCGCTATATCGAAGCTCGCTCCAAGAGCTTTAAAATGAGCCAAGTTGCCTCGCGAAAAGTTCTGCCATTACTAAGTTATGGCTCGGACAGCGTTTGCCTAGCGTTGGAGTGCTAGCATACTAGCGTTGACTCGGGTAGCACTCCGCCGTCGAATAGCGCAGAAACGAAATTCCAGCGAGGAAGGAATTCGCTTGAATCAATTTGACTATATTCAGGTACAAACAGAGAAGGATTAAATAGTTCTAGCTAGCAAGGACCTTGGGAATCAACCTGGGAACAACCAGGGATGATCCCAAATAATTCCAAGCAACAGAACCAACCTGGCTGGACAAAATAGCAGGTGGTAGGTTGGTAAACAACCTCTGGTTCTGTTTTTCCAACCTGGGAAAACAACAACCAGGTTCAGGTTCTAAAAACAGAACCTGTTTTGTCTTTGCCCAACCAGCCAAATGCTGGTTCCGCTGGTTTCCCCTGGCCTTGTAGCATGCAGATACAGACAAACAACATCCAACCTTCACCTAAATTGTACCCCTATAGTGCCTTCCCTGCTACACTATAGTTTACCAAACAAAACAGTACAATTTCGAGTTGGATAGAACTGAATCTGCGCAATCAACTCAACCGAACTGCAAAGCTTCCATCTTGGGTTCCTTTGCGAGCTCGTCCTTTCTGCTTGCACTGTTCATAGCGCGTACAATGTTGTGCCGAAGCGCACATTGCGCGAGTACCTGCAAATGCATCAAGCGAAAAATGCGAAAGCAAACAAACACACGAATACACCATTCACACGCAAATGCATTCGCACACGCATACTCGTACAAACAGACGGCAGGATGTCGTGCAATGTGCATTTGCACCCAACAGGACGGACGGGACAGAAACGAGTCGGGTGCCATGCGCTAACGGGTAGGGTGTGAAGTACGAATGGGAGAGGGTGGGGCGGGCTATGCTAGGCTAGAATCGAAATATACTCATGATACCATTGTTAGAAGCTAAGAAATAGGAATGATTGGCATTTAAAGAGATGTGGAACAAGTACCTAACCCTAAATGGGTCATACCCCTTAGATGGTAACCACTACTGCCTACACACATATGTAAATCATTTTGGCACACCCCCATAGGTGAGTCAACACACAACAAGCAGTCACAAGACCAGTGAAGAAAAGCAACAAAGGAAAGCTCAGGGTGGATGTCAAGATCACCATATAGTCCGAGCACAAGCAAGAGGCTACAAGGCCAGTTCACATGCTGAGTTATAACAGAGCAAGCAGTATAGTGATCACAACCTAGTAAGAGTAAGCAAGCGAGTGAGCCATTGTAGGCAAAAGGCCTAGAGCAGTGCAAAACGATCCTCGGACCCAAGGGCCTTGGTGAAGATATCAGCAGTGTTGGCCTGTGAGGCCACGTAAGCAAGACGAAGCTAACCACTCTATTGTAACTCTCGAGCGAGGAAGTAACGCAGAGCGATGTGCTTTGTTCTGTGCTCTAGTCTCTACTCCGACACAAGGCAATCATGGCCTTGTCGTCAACATACAGAACCAGAGGAAAACGAGGCTGCTCTCCCAAGTCAGTCAGCAAGTAGGTGAGCCAGCGTAACTCCTGTGCACCCATATCCCGGTGTAGGTCTTGGCCTCACAGCTAGAACTAAGTACAGAAGACGAGTGGGTGGACTTCTAAGAGACAGAGCCAGCGCCGAGACTGAAAGTGTAGCCCTATGGCGACCGCTTAATGTCTAGGTCGTCGGCCCAAGAAGCGTCAGAGTGACCAATGACTACAACTCGGCCCCGTCCTCCAAGCACAAGCCCCATGCCAGATATACTGCACAAGCAACGCAATACCCTTTGCGCAGTCCGGTAGTGCTTAGGGTGGTGCTTCCCGGGCGCAACGAAGCACGCCAAGATGCTGAGAGGATAGGCGAGGTCAGGTCGAGTGCAGGTCATCAGGTACGTGAGGCAATCCACAAGCTCTAGATACGGACCACTTGGCTCTACGAACTCGTCAGAAGGTGGAGCTAGAGCGAGTGGCTCGTAGGTAGAGGAGTGGGATGTGACGAGGAGAACCAAAAACGGAAGCGCGTCAGGAACTGCAGCACCATGTGTGACTGAGTCAGAGTGATGGTGCGCCTTGCTCTGTCCCAGGAGATCTAGAAGCCAAGATAGTTGCGCAGCTCACCCAGGTCAGTGCAAGTGTGTCTCTTCTACAGCACTAGCATAGACCAAGTTGTCGACGTACACGAGGATGTAGAACGGTGGTAGAAAAGGGTCGGTGCGCAGAAACAGCAACGGGTCAGCAGTTGAAGGAACAAACCCAAGTGTCATCCTCAGTGTGTCGTGCCACTAACGGGGCGCCTGGCGGGGACCGTAGACTGGTGGACGGAGGCTCCACTGGGTACCCTCAGGAAACGACCCAGTAAAGCCAGGTTGGCGGCACAACCAGATCTCCTCGTGCAGGCTGCCCTGCAAGAAGGCTGTGGAGAAGTCAAGAGAGTGGAACTTATAGTTCTACTGTGCTGCAACGTGCAGTAACACCCAAAGAGTGGTCATCTTTGGGGTGGGGGAGAAGGTCTGGAAGAAGTCAACTTCCTGTCGCTGACTGAATCCTTGTGCAACTGACATAACGCGCCTTGAAGACAGGCGGAGAACCCGGCGACCGCTTCACCCTGAAAATACACATGCCATTGACTATTTTCTCCCTAGGAGGGGGAACTGCGTCGACGTAGGTGCCTGTGGACTTCCAGGATGCCATCTCTGCGTCCATGGTTGTCTGCCACTGAAAGCAGTACTCTACGTAAGAGCGCGGGGTCGGGATGTCCAGTGCATCTGGGTCTCCCTCAGGGGCAAGCAGCATGGAAGCGAGATGAGGTACAGCAGTCGCAAGGCATTCGAGCTCAAACTGCTTGTCCTCAAGGACGTCACTGCCAACGGCAAGCTCATCCTCGACGGATGGAGGACAGTCAGACTCAGAAACAAGACTCGCGAAGTAGTCAAGACAACGAGCAGAGGCAAAGTCAACGAGCAGTGCCTAAGGCAGGCGCAGGAGCAGTCTCAAATGTAGGGTCAGTGACAAGTATGGCCAGGCAACGACTGACAGTGGGATTAGCAGCACGAGCAAGGTCAGAATCAGGGTCAGGAACGTCAAGAAGAGGACGCTGGAGGAGACGGTAGGGCAACACGATGTGGAACAGAGGAAGGACGAAGTCCCATAGTGTGTGTGCGAGGGACAGGTGGAGGACGAACACGATGAGCCAAACGAACAGCGCGAACAGGGGAGGCATGCTGTAATTGTGGCTGAGACTGGCGAGGCAAAGGACACAGAAGGGAAGGAGTATGGCCCGTGGAGGACGGAAGACTGACGATTGAGGCTGCGGCCAGAAAAACGGTCGCCACTGCACAGGCTCCAGTACCTCGAGCTCGTACACCTCTAGCACCAGAACCCCTAGCACCTCTTGCTCCAGTACCTCCAGCGCCTCTTGCTCCTATACCACAAACGTCTCTAGCTCCAGAGCCAGTAACCCCAGGCTCAGTACCTCCAGTTTCAGCACCAACATGCTCAACACCCCCAAAATCAGGACCCCCAGGCTAAGCACCCCCAGAACCAGCACCTCCAGAGTCAGCACGGCGTCCGACTACCCACTCACGCAGCTGCTGGGGTGAGAGAGTCTCTTGCGGACGCGACGGCAGCGGCTTTCCACCCCCAGGCTCAGCACCTCCAGAATCAGCACAGCGCCCAGCTACCACTCACGCAGCTGCTGCGGCGAGAGAGTCTCTTGCGGACGCGACGGCAGCTGCTGCCCACCTCCTTCCGCAGCACCTCCGGGCCCTGCACCTCGAGAACCAGCACCTCCAGTATCAGCACCCTCAAGGCCCACACCTCCAGCGCCACCACCTCCAGTAGCACCACAGTCCACAGCGACAGGCTGCAGAGGCAGCAAAGACGACCGAGGCGGAAAGCCAGGAGGGGTCTCCAAGCGCGGGGAGCGGCGAAATGCCGCAATGTCGTTAGCAGCAGAGTCACCCCCCTCAACCGGGCTACAAGGGTCTAAGGAGACCTCCAAAGGCTCAACCAAGGGGGGTGGTGTGACCTGAGATACACCAAAGGGAGCAGGATGTGAGGTGGGGTGGGGTCTACGGGGGGGTAACTTGCAACTAGGAAGAGGGGCGGTGGGGGGATAGGAGAAGACACGTCGGGAAGGAGACGGTAGTAGCAAACCGACTCGTCATATGTGACGTCCTGGGAGGACAGGATACGACGCGTGGCTGGGTGGTAAAACTGCCGGCCAGATGCGTCGGTGGGAAAGTCAAGAAAGACGCAGCGAACGATGCGAGAAAAGATCTTGCCAGCGGTGATATCATGGTCAAGGGCAAGCGAACCCCAGACCCGGAACACTGACGCATCGCCAACCTCCCCCGTCCTGCGCAGTGTAGGCGAGGTCTCTGGCTCGGAGACACGGGGCTAGAGGTTGAGCTGATGCGAGACGTGAGTGCACGCGACGCAGACACTGCAGGGTGGGGTTACCAAGACGGTGGTGCTAGAGGAGAGACCGGTGCGTGAGTAACCGACACGAGCATGACGCAGCTACCTAACATGAGACAGCTACCTGTGCAGACTTAGTGTGCAGTCTGTTCAGACCAGACCAAGGCCTTCGGGTGAATGTGGCGAGGTGGTCGCCAGTCGGAGATTCCGTACAGATTGCCAAGAGTTTGCCTCCTGGAGTAGTGGTGGTGACCAACTGATCATGGAGGACAGCCTGACTCACCAAGTTGATAGCGAACAAAGGATGTGGAAACCTGTGAGGAAGCCAGGGGTCGCCGGACACGGCAGAATAGTGGTGTCACGAGTCACTACTGGACCTGCCGAGGGGTCGGCCAAAGTGACAGATCCTGCGAGCGGTGTGACTGTGGTGCAGTCGCAAAAAAAACATCAAGACGCGAAGGATTCCAGCGTGAGGGTGTGCAGAGCCTCCAGCGGAACTGCACCTGCGGTAGAGGACTCGCAGGCATCTACACCAGCAGTCACTACACCACCAGAGCTAGGCACACCCAAGTAATAGTCACCCTCAACACCAACAGTAGCAGCATACCTAGCATACATGCCAGCAAGTATTTGGTCCAAATCAAGAGAAAATACATTTATGTTCTTCTTGAGCAATCCTAACCAGTCAAGCATCGTCGCCTTCTCACCAAACTCCGTCCGAAGAGTGTCCTCGAGGCGGTAGAATCAGCGAGTCTCAGCATGGCCCTGCCTGCTGCAGACGTCTCCTGTGCGGGGACCCGTGCACCTGACGTAGGTGAAGCGACCTCCTTCTCCGGGGCCGCCTCGCTGGACCACCCACTCACGCAGCTGCTCTGGCAAGAGGGTCTCCTGTCGATGCGACTGGTGATGCTGTCCACCCCCAGAACCTCTGCCTCCACCAGTTGTGCCCCCGCATGCAGCTCCCTGACCTCCACCCCCACTAGCTCCACCACGACAGCCACCCAAGCCGTCTCCGCCACCCCTAGTGCCACCACCACCCCCGCCACCCCCACCACCCCAGCCACCACCACCTCCACCGCCCCGACTACCGCCACCACCACCGCCCCCGCCACCGCCACCTCCGCCGCCACCCCCACCACCCTTACCCTTCTGACGCCCACCCCTGTTGCGCCTCCTGCTAGGAGCAGACGCCGCACTGGCTTCCTCAGCACCGAGGAAGTCAACAGCAACAGCAGAGGTGACAAAAGTTGCGAGGAGGGAAGGAGCACATTTCTTAAAAAAGGAGGTGCGGGCAGTACTATGGGAGACAGCTACAGCGTGGGCTCTGGTCTCAGGCTCTAAGAGTCGTGACTCAAACGAGGCTCGGGTGAGCTCGGTGGGGTCGAGAGAGAGGAAGTGGTCTCCGATGGGGCGAAGGGAGTCAGGGAGACAGGTCACTAGGAAGTAGAGAGTGATGTACATCGGGGAGGGTGGGGGGGGAGGGGGTCTCAACCAGAAACTCTGGCTTGAGAGCAGCACGGTAGCGAAGGTCACTGGTGTCAACGTGGTAACTTACCACGGTTGAGAAAGAACTGAATGGAAATGACAAGTACAACCCTAGATATATGCCAACCCTAACCATGCAGGGAAAGACAAATGTAACACCAAAACAATATAAAAAAAATATGTTGACACACCCCCATAGTCTAGGTGACGGTAATCCTGTGGAAGCAACACACTTCTCTGAAAGCAAGGGTCGCATGACCAGTCAGAAAGAACAAGCAATGGTCACAAGACCGGTCCACTAGAACAAGACAAAACTCGGGGTGGGTCTCAAGATCACCAGAAAGTCCGAAAACAAGCAAGGAGCCAAAAGACAGCCACATGCAAATATAAAGCAAATATAGAAGATGCAGTGGTATAAAATAAGCAGGACAAGCATCTCTACGTAAGCAAGGAGTCACAAGGCCAGTCGACAAGCTAAGATATAGCAATTATAGTGAGATGTAAGAGTACAAGACAAAGCATCTCTACACAAGCAAATGAGAGCCTGTAAACACAAGGCATAGCTGGGTGCAGAAACGCTGGTGGTCACAAGGCGGCAATGCCTTGGTCAATATATCGGCAGTGTTAGCCTCAGAGACCACACGGACCGGGCTTGGCCACGCTGCTGCAACTTGGCTTGAACGAACCTGAATGCGCTTCGGCTTCCCAACCAGTCGAGGCTCCTCGCACAACAGGACAGCAGACCTGTTGTCAGTGAACAAGACTGGGGGAGAGCGAGGCCGCTCACCAAGGTCGGTGAGGAGGAACGACAACCAGCAAAGCTGCTCGGCGACCATGGCCGCAGCGTACACCTCTGCCTCACAGCTGGAACCAGAGACGGACGACGCACGAGTCGACCGCCATGAAATAGCACCTCACCTGAGCCTAAAGGAGTAACCCTGTGTAGACCGTTTGTTGGGTGCAAATTTACATTGCACGACATCCTGCCGTCTGTTTGTACAAGTATGCGTGTGCGAATGCATTTGCGTGTGAATGGTGTGTTCGTGTATTTGTTTGCTTTCGCAATTTTCGCTTGAAGCATTTGCAGGTACTCGCGCAATGTGCGCTTCGGCACAACATTGTACGCGCTATGAACAGTGCAAGAAGAAAGGACGAGCTCGCAAAGGAACCCAGGATGGAAGCTTTGCAGTTCGGTTGAGTTGATTGCGCAGATTCAGTTCTATCCAACTCGAAATTGTACTGCTTTGTTTGGTTGACTATAGTGTAGCAGGGTAGGCACTATAGGGGTACAATTTAGGTGAAGGTTGGATGTTGTTTGTCTGTATCTGCATACTACAAGGCCAGGGGAAACCAGCAGAACCAGCATTTGGCTGGTTGGGCAAAGACAAAACAGGTTCTGTTATTAGAACCTGAACCTGGTTGTTGTTTTCCCAGGTTGGAAAAACAGAACCAGAGGTTGTTTACCAACCTACCACCTGCTATTTTGTCCAGCCAGGTTGGTTCTGTTGCTTGGAATTATTTGGGATCATCCCTGGTTGTTCCCAGGTTGATTCCCAAGGTCTTTGCTAGCTAGAACTATTTAATCCTTCTCTGTTTGTACCTGAACATAGTCAATTGATTCATGCGAATTTCTTCCTCGCTGGAATTTCGTTTCTACGCGGTTCGTTGGCGGAATGCTACCCGAGTCAACGCTAGTACGCTAGCGCTCTAATGCTAGGCAATTACCCTCCGAGCCAGAACTTAGTAATGGCAGAACTTTTCGCGAGGCAACTTGGCTTATTTTAAAGCTCTTGGAGCGAGCTTCGATATAGCAAATTCTCAGCTTAATCGGATCGACGGTCTGCACGGCACGCTGCGCGACATTCAAGGTACTCTTGCTGTTTTGACTAAGTCCTTCTTGATCCCTCTCTCTACAAACTCGGACCCGAGGATAGGGGCTGGTCTTGTACCAGGCACCCAGGGACCCTTGGAGGTGACCCCGAGGAGAGGTTTAAGTTTGATTGAGTCCTAATAGCTTAAGGGCCTACCCTTACACCAACACCGTTGCGTCTCAGCGTCGTCGGCCCACGACGAGTCCGAGTAACCTGTGAGTGTAACTGGCTGCTTCCCTCCAAGGACAAGTCCCATGCCTGATGTGCTCGCCACATACTTTGCTACCCTCTTAGCAGCCAACCAGTGGGACGGTCGGTGTCTCTCTGGTGCAACAAAGTGCTCAAGGACACTGAGGGGGTAGGCCAAGTCTGGGCGAGTACATGAGACAACCCACCAACTCAGGATATGGACCGCTAGACTCAAATGACTCGTCCGAAGGTGGAGCCGTGAGCCCATGATCCACCGTCGACGACGAAACAACGAAGTCATCGTCCTACGGTGCCGGCTTGCAGACTTGGAGTCGTCGATGGGAACACAGACGAAACCATGCACGCTCTCCCCCACGACATGGGCAACACGCTTGCCGAGCTCATGCTTGAACTTGAAGAATTGACGTTGGAAAATCGTCAGGTATGCGCCGAAATGCAACAGCTTCGCAATTTGGCTTGTAACCCCTATGGTCATGCCGCACCATTTCCTGCACCCAACACGTCGACTGGCGCGGAAACGCTACTGGAAAATCGAAGCGCACTCAAGCCACGGAGACCCGAGTTGTTTCACCCAAGTCAATGCAACGCGAACGTGCGGACGTGGCTCTTCATGCTCAACAACTACTTCGCCGCGAGCGGGGTGCAAGAGGCGGACGCGCAGCAGCGGATCGAGTACGTCGTAATGCTGCTGAGGGGCCCGGCCTTGGAGTGGTGGCGCCAACTTAACCAGACTGCTGTACGGAGGGCTCAGTTAGACAGGCGTCTACAGGGCAAGGTGCATGCAACTGCAACTTTGAGCTTTGGGTGTTACCACGGTTCCGATGACATGGGAAGGATTTGAAGCAGCGTTGAAAAGTAGGTTCAATTTGGTGAACGCCTCCAAAGCTGTTAAGAAGCGTCTGCGTCATTTCCGACAGATAGGAAACGTCCAGGAGTACACACGACGGTTCTTGAGCATCTGCAACAAAATAGACGACATCACAGGAAATAGACGACATCACGGAAGCAGAGATGCGCGATCGCTACCTCGAGGGGTTAAAGTCGGACATCGCGGAGATCATCGCAATGCACGGGCAGTAGTTGACGCAGTAGTCGCAGCAGCAGAACGCGTCGACGCAGTACGAAGCCGACGGGGTCGTGACGATCGCGATAGGGGATACTGTCAAACATATGCCTATGTTATATTTGTGGGTAGGCTATAGTGGGGTAGATAATGTGGGGTTTAACCTTTTAGGGTTTTCTTCTTGTACCATTCTCTCGATAGTCAACACTCACCCATGTCTAGTTTCTAAGATGGTATCTAGAGCAGTAGGTCCTTAGGACCTAAGATTCGGGCCCACCGGTTACCGCGTTACCTCACCTACAGCCTTGCCTGCCTGCCTGCCTTGCCTGCTGCCCGCGCGCGCCTCGGCTGCGCGCGCGCGCTTTTTTTTTTTTAGCGCGCCCCGCTCCTGCAGCCCGCGCGTAGCCCGCAGCAGCCTCGCGCGCCGCGCTCAGCCGCCCGTACGCCCGCTGCTGCCTCGCGCGAAGCCCGCAGCCGCGCGCAGCCCGCCGCCGCACGCAGCCTGCAGCCGCGCGCAGCTCGTAGTCGCGCGCAGCCCGCTGCAGCCGCGCGCAGCCCGCAGCTGCGTGCCCTGCCCGTGCGCCGCCCGTCGCCGCTGCGCCCTGCCCTACCCGTGTGCCGCGCGTCCGCTCTAGCCGCACGCTGCCCACCTTGCGCCTGCCTGCCTTGCGCCTGCCTGCCTTGCGCCTTGCCTGAAGTGCGCCTGCCTGCCCTGCGCCTTGCCTGACGTGCGCATGCATGCCTTGCGCCTTGCCTGAAGTGCGCCTGCCTGCCTTGCGCCTTGCCTGAAGTGCGCCTGCCTGCCTGAAGTGCGCCTGCCTGCCTTGCGCCTGCCTGCCTGAAGTGCGCCTGCCTGCCTTGCGCCTGCCTGCCTGAAGTGCACTTGCCCGCCTTTTTCTGCTGCCTTGGCCTACTGCTTTTGCCTGCACTGCTATAATGGCGACACTGAGTGTTCTCGCGTTTGAGCCTGACGGTCGCCCGATAGAGTTTGCCACTTGGCTTGACGACCTGCAGCTGTTTCTCATGACGGATGCCAAAGACGGCGTTTCACTGTTCGATCACGCTTCTGGCACTGCCGCTGCTCCTGCTGACAGTGCTCCTGCTCTTGACCGCTCACAGTGGCAGACTCGCGATGCTGCTGCGCGCCTCGCTATCCGCAACCACCTGCCGATCACTGAGCGCGCGCATTTTAGTCAGCACAAGACTGCTAAGGCGCTGTATGACGCTGTAGTTGCGCGCTATTCCTCCCCAGCCACTGCAGCCGTAGGACGTCTCATCCTGCCCTACCTGTTCCCCGACCTGTCCTCGTTTACCACCGCTGAGGACCTCATCTCTCACCTCCGCGCTAGTGACGCCCGCTTTCGTTACGAGTTCCTAGCCACGAACACCCCCCCGTTGTACTTTACCCTCTACATCCTCGTCACCCGCCTCCCTGACACTCTTAGCTCGGTCAGGGACCATTTCCTCGCCAAAGACCCTACCACTATCACTCTAGCAGACTTCAAGGAGCAGCTCCTAGCAGCAGAGAAGAACATCCTCGCTGTAGGTGCTACCCGTGGCACTCCTCGCACTCCCCTCTTTGAGGGGTGCTCCCCCTCCCCTCTTGCCCCCTCCCACACCTCAGCTGCTGCTGCAGTCGACCTCCTCGGTGCTGAGAAGGTCGCAGCGGCTTCCGCTCCTAGTGGGAAGCGCGGCGGTGGCAGGGGCGGCAAGGGTGGCAGGGGTGGTGGAGGTGGCGGTGGAGGGAGCGGTGGTGGAGGCGGCGGGGGTGGTGGAGGTGGTAGGGGTGGTCGTGGGGGTGGAGGAGGTGGGTGGGGCGGCGGTGGGACCGGGAGTGGTGGAGGTGGCAGCGGCGGTAGTGGGGGAGGAGGCAGTAGTGGTGGCGGTGGAGGTGGGGGCGGGAGTGGGACCGGCCAGAAGGGGAGCTCCAGTGGGGGCCTGCAGCAGCCGCAGCAGCAGCAGCAGCGCCAGACCCCCTCTTCTCAGCAGCTCCATGACTGGTATGCCGGGCGTGGGGCGTCTAGGGGTCCTGGTTGCTGCCCCTATGTTATTCTCACTGGCCTCCGCAAGGGTCGCCCATGCAACGGCTTTCACACTGAGTACCGCTGCTTTGCTCGGCTCAGCGACGCCTGGCGCGCCAAGTTTCCTGATGCCACTGAGTTCCCCAACTGGGCAGACCTGCTTAGGCGTGATGTACCTATCTATGATCTTGACTATGATGCAATCCTTGCTACCATGTATGCATTGACTGTTAGTGCTGAGGGTGATTGTTACTTGTGTGTCCCGCCTGACCCAGGTATAGAGACTACAACCCTAGGTGCTAGTGAGTCTGCCCTCTCTGGTACTGCGTCAGCTCAGGCCTTGCACACGTTTACACTTGACTCTGGTGCTTCTCGCTGTTTCTTTTGTGACAGTACCACCGTCACCCCCCTCCCTGCACCTGTCCCTGTCTCACTGGCTGACCCCTCTGGGGGCCCGGTGCTTGCACGAGCCTCGACTGTGCTTCTGTGCCCGGCGGTCCCGTGTGGTGAGCTGTCAGGTCTCCACTTTCCCTCGTTCTCTACAAACCTGGTGAGCAACGCCGTCCTTCAGGATCACTGGGTTGACACCTGGACTCCTGGAGGGCAGCGTGTGGCGATCTGCACTTGCTCTCGGACTGGCCGCCACCTGGCCACGTTCACTCGTGAGCCGGGGTCCAGTCTGTACACCCTCACCACTGTTTCACGCTACACCCCTTTGTCTCCACAGCTGTACGTGTCTGCTCAGGTAGCTACCCAGTGTGAGTGTCGCCGCCTGTCGCACGACACTCTCCTGTGGCACCACCGCCTTGGTCACCCCTCCCTGCCTCGCCTTCTTAGCATGCACTCTCGCTTCCTGGTCTCTGGTCTTCCCAGGTCTCTGCCTGCCCTCCCTCCCTCACCTGCGCCGCCCTGCATTCCTTGCGTCAAGGGGCGGCAGCGCGCCGCTCCTCACTCCTCCTCGTTCCCTCCCACAGAGGCTCCACTGCAGACTCTCCACCTGGACGTGTGGGGCCCCGCCCGCGTCCAGGGGCACGGCCGCGAGCGGTACTTCCTGCTGGTTGTCGACGACTACACACGCTACACCACGGTCTTCCCCTTGCAGCGCAAGGGTCAGGTCCCTGATGTTCTGATCCCCTGGATCCGTGCTGTTCGTCTCCAGCTCCGCGAGCGGTTCCAGTCGGACTTTCCTGTCCTGCGTCTGCACTCTGACAGAGGTGGTGAGTTCTCCTCCGACCTCTTGGCAGCCTTCTGTGCGGAGCACGGCATCCGCCAGACGTTCACGCTTCCGGCCTCTCCGCAGCAGAATGGGGTTGCTGAGCGCCGCATTGGCTTAGTCATGGAGGTTGCTCGTACCTCCATGATCCATGCGGCTGCCCCCCATTTTTTGTGGCCGTTTGCGGTCCGGTACGCTGTGCATCAGCTCAACCTCTGGCCCCGTGTCTCCTTGCCGGAGACCTCGCCCACACTGCTGTGGACGGGGGAGGTTGGCGATGCGTCGCGTTTCCGGGTCTGGGGTGCTCGTGCCTTTGTCCGCGATACCACCGCGGACAGGCTCTCAGCTCGCACCATTCCCTGTGTCTTCCTTTTCCCTCTGACGCGCCTGGCTGGCAGTTTTACGACCCCGCCTCGCGCCGTGTCTTTGCATCTCAGGACGTCACCTTTGACGAGTCCGTTCCCTTCTACCGTCTCTTTCCCTACCGTACTTCCCCTCGCACCCCCCCGCCGCTCTTCCTCGCTCCAGGTCCTCCCCAGGTAGACCCCCTTCCCGCGCCAGGTCCTGCTCCTTCAGGTGTTTCTCAGGTAGACCCTCCCGTGCCTGCACCTGTTGAGGTCACTGGTGACTCCGGTCCTGTTGGGGGTGGTGCTGTCTCTGGGGGTGCTGGTCCTTGGGGTGCGGAGCCTGGGGGTGCTGAGCTTGGAGGTGCGGAGCCTGGGGGTGCGGAGCTTGTGGGTGCTGAGCCTGGGGGTGCGGAGCCTGAGCGTGAGGAGCCTGGGGGTGCTGAGACTGGGGGTGCGGAGTCTGGGGGCGCTGCGCCTGAGCGTGAGGAGCCCGAGGGTGCGGAGCCTGGCGGTGCTGCGTCTAGCGTGAGGAGACTGGAGGTACTGCGCCTGGGGGTGCTACGTCTGGGGGTGCTGAGCCTGCGTGTGCGGAGTCTGGGGGTGCTGAGTCTGGGGGTGAGACGCCTGAGGGTGCTGAAACTGCTGGTGCGCGGTCTCCTTGGAGTGGCCGCCTTCGTCCGCGTGTGCCTCTCACCTCCCAGCAGCTGCACGACTGGTACGGTCGCCGTCATGGCCGCGCTGCTGGAGCTTGGAGTTCTGCCGCTGGAGGTGCTTCTATGGACGTCCCTGGTCCCGGAGGTGCTCGTACTGGAGGTACTGGAGCTGCTGGGGCTAGAGGCGTTGTGCTTATGGGTGCTGCTGCTGGAGACACTGAGGCTGGAGACCTTGGGACTGGAGGTACCGGTTCTGGGGGTGCTTCTGCTGGTGGAGCTGGTCCTGGCGGAGCTGGCACTGGGGGTTCTGGAGCTGCTGGAGTTGCTGGAGCTGCTGGAGGTGCTGGAGCTGCTGGTGCTGGTGGCACTGCACAGCCGCGCCTGTTCTTCGCGCCGCCGTCTCCGTCGTCACAGCCGCCGCCTGACTCTGTGCTTCGCCAGGTTCGTAGCCTACCTTCGTCTACTGGTCTTCCGTTACAGCCTGGCTCACCACTGCCTGCTCCTTCTCCTTACATTGAGCAGTCTAGGGGTCTTGCTGAGCGTCGTGAGCCTGCGTCGCGTCCTGTCTCGCCTGTCCCCTCTGGTCGTTCCGGTCGTCGTGTTCCTCGTCCGCGTCAGCCGGCTGTCCCCGGCACACACCTCGTAGTCCGTCGTCCTTCCTCTGCTCCGCAGTCTGTTCCTCTGCCGTCTCCCCCTGCGTCCTCTCTGCTTGACATTGCGGACTCTGAGTCTGACCGGTTTCGTGCTGAGCACCCTACTGTCACGCGTCTGCTAGCCACTGTTGTCACTGACCCGTCGTTTGAGTCTGCTGCTGCGTCTGCCTTGGTCGCTGAGCTTGTTGACTTTGCTGCTGCCTGTCGTCTAAACTACCCTGCTAGCCTTGTGGCTGAGTCTGAGTCTGTCTGTCCTCCGTCCGTTGGGGGTGAGTGTGCTCTTGGCACAGACGTCCTTGAGGACAGGCAGGAGGACCTTGAGTGTCTTGCAGCCGCTGCGCCTCATCTCGTGGCCATGCTGCTTGCCCCTGAGGGAGACCCGGATGCTCTAGACATCCCAACCCCGCGCTCTTACGCTGAGGCGATCGCGGGTGAGTACTCCTCTCAGTGGCAGGCAGCCATGGACGCAGAGATGGCATCATGGAAGTCCACAGGCACTTACGTCGATGAGGTTCCCCCTCCCGGGGCGAACATCGTTGATGGCATGTGGATTTTCAGGGTGAAGCGGCCGTCGGGTTCTCCGTCTGTCTTCAAGGCTCGTTACGTTGCTCGAGGTTTCAGTCAGCGAGAGGGAGTTGACTTCTTCCAGACCTTCTCCCCCACCCCGAAGATGACCACTCTTCGGGTGCTGCTGCACATTGCTGCTCAGCGTGACTACGAGCTTCACTCACTGGACTTCAGCACATCCTTCTTACAGGGCAGCCTGCACGAGGAGATCTGGCTGCGCCGCCCACGTGGCTTCACTGGGTCGTTCCCTCCTGGTACCCAGTGGAGCCTCCGGCGGCCAGTCTACGGTCTCCGCCAGGTGCCTCGTGAGTGGCACGACACACTGAGAACTACACTTGCGGCTCTTGGGTTTGCTCCTTCGACTGCTGACCCGTCGCTATTTCTGCGCACCGACACTTCGCTGCCGCCATTCTACATCCTCGTGTACGTCGACGACTTGGTCTTTGCCACTGCTGACACTGAGGCTCTTGCCCTGGTGAAGTCCGAACTGTAGAAGAGACACACGTGCACAGACCTGAGTGAGCTGCGCAGCTACCTTGGCTTGCAGATCACCCGGGACAGAGCACGCCGCACCATCACACTGACTCATGTTGGTGTAAGGGCCTAATAAACTCAAGCTATTAGGACTTAATCAAACTTAAAACCTCTCCTCGGGGTCACCTCCAAGGGTCCCTGGGTGCCTGGTACAAGACCAGCCCCTATCCTCGGGTCCGAGTTTGTAGAGAGAGGGATCAAGAAGGACTTAGTCAAAACAGCAAGAGTACCTTGAACGTCGCGCAGCGTGCCGTGCAGACCGTCGATCGGATTAAGCTGAGAATTCGCTATATCGAAGCTCGCTCCAAGAGCTTTAAAATGAGCCAAGTTGCCTCGCGAAAAGTTCTGCCATTACGAAGTTATGGCTCAGACGATGTTTGCCTAGCATTAGAGTGCTAGCGTACTAGCGTTGACTCGGGTAGCATTCCGCCAACGAACCGCGTAGAAACGAAATTCCAGCGAGGAAGGAATTCGCATGAATCAATTTTACTATATTCAGGTACAAACAGAGAAGGATTAAATAGTTCTAGCTAGCAAGGACCTTGGGAATCAACCTGGGAACAACCAGGGATGATCCCAAATAATTCCAAGCAACAGAACCAACCTGGCTGGACAAAATAGCAGGTGGTAGGTTGGTAAACAACCTCTGGTTCTGTTTTTCCAACCTGGGAAAACAACAACCAGGTTCAGGTTCTAAAAACAGAACCTGTGTTGTCTTTGCCCAACCAGCCAAATGCTGGTTCCGCTGGTTTCTCCTGGCCTTGTAGCATGCAGATACAGACAAACAACATCCAACCTTCACCTAAATTGTACCCCTATAGTGCCTTCCCTGCTACACTATAGTTAACCAAACAAAACAGTACAATTTCGAGTTGGATAGAACTGAATCTGCGCAATCAACTCAACCGAACTGCAAAGCTTCCATCTTGGGTTCCTTTGCGAGCTCGTCCTTTCTGCTTGCACTGTTCATAGCGCGTACAATGTTGTGCCGAAGCGCACATTGCGCGAGTACCTGCAAATGCATCAAGCGAAAAATGCGAAAGCAAACAAACACACGAACACACCATTCACACGCAAATGCATTCGCACACGCATACTCGTACAAACAGACGGCAGGATGTCGTGCAATGTGCATTTGCACCCAACACACTCCCCCTCAGCCTGCCGGCTGCATCCCCGTCATTCCATGCTAGTTCATGCTTATTCCACTCATGCGCACACAACGCCAATGAGGCTCATCCGCAAGCCTCTTGGTGAGAAAGTCTGCTGGCTGCTGGTGAGTCTTTGTTGGGTGCAAATGCACATTGCACGACATCCTGCCGTCTGTTTGTACGAATATGCGTGTGCGAATGCATTTGCGTGTGAATGGTGTGTTCGTGTGTTTGTTTGCTTTCGCATTTTTCACTTGATGCATTTGCAGGTACTCGCGCAATGTGCGCTTTGGCACAACATTGTATGCGCTATGAACAGTGCAAGCAGGAAGGACGAGCTCGCAAAGGAACCCAAGATGGAAGCTTTGCAGTTTGGTTGAGTTGATTGCGCAGATTCAGTTCTATCCAACTCGGAATTGTACTGTTTTGTTTGGTTAACTATAGTGTAGCAGGGAAGGCACTATAGGGGTACAATTTAGGTGAAGGTTGGATGTTGTTTGTCTGTATCTGCATGCTACAAGGCCAGGGGAAACCAGCGGAACCAGCATTTGGCTGGTTGGGCAAAGACAAAACAGGTTCTGTTTTTAGAACCTGAACCTGGTTGTTGTTTTCCCAGGTTGGAAAAACAGAACCAGAGGTTGTTTACCAACCTACCACCAGCTATTTTGTCCAGCCAGGTTGGTTCTGTTGCTTGGAATTATTTGGGATCATCCCTGGTTGTTCCCAGGTTGATTCCCAAGGTCCTTGCTAGCTAGAACTATTTAATCCTTCTCTGTTTGTACCTGAATATAGTAAAAATTGATTCAAGCGAATTCCTTCCTCGCTGGAATTTCGTTTCTGCGCTATTCGACGGCGGAATGCTACCCGAATCAACGCTAGTATGCTAGCACTTCAACGCTAGTATGCTAGCACTCCAACGCTAGGCAAACGCTGTCCGAGCCATAACTTAGTAATGGCAGAACTTTTCGCGAGGCAACTTGGCTCATTTTAAAGCTCTTGGAGCGAGCTTCGATATAGCGAATTCTCAGCTTAATCCGACCGACGGTCTGCACGGCACGCTGCGCGACGTTCAAGGTACTCTTGCTGTTTTGACTAAGTCCTTCTTGATCCCTCTCTCTACAAACTCGGACCCGAGGATAGGGGCTGGTCTTGTGCCAGGCACCCAGGGACCCTTGGAGGTGACCCCGAGGAGAGGTTTTAAGTTTGATTAAGTCCTAATAGCTTGAGTTTATTAGGCCCTTACACCAACAAGCTGGTATCAGAGCTGCGTTATAGTGATCCTCGTTATAGGTAGCTATGGCGGGCAACACCTCGGCGGGAGCTGGTGAATCTTCAGCCCAAGATTGTAGCGGCAGCCAAGATTCTGGTCTTTCAGCGCCAAGGGGAGCGCGAACAAACCAGGGCTCGCTTGTCAAGGAGGTGCTGAAGAATTTCACCGTCGAGAAGTTCAATGGTGAGGGCTATGATGATTGGGCCTGGAAAATGCAATTATATTTCCGTCAGATCGGTTTGCTGAAACTAATGATTGGGGAGGAGCCTAGACCGAGTGACCCCACGCTGCAGGAAGATTGGGACGAGCGCTCCTCGGCTGGCTACTATTTGATGTCGCAGAGTTTGGAGCTGAACCAGCGTCACCACGTCATGCACCTGCTGCCGGAGGTTGAATGCGGTCCGAAGGCGTGGACCGTGTTGAAGGAGCTGCACGCCCCGACCTCCGTTGTCGCAACGTTGATGCTGGAGAGGGAGCTGTCCGCGTTGCGCCTGAGCGAGGGAGAGCCGGTGCAACCAGTCCTGGACAAGATGCGCGACCTCTACGCGAAGTTGGCGACCGCGGGAATCACCTACCCGGAGCAGACCAAGTGCTTGAAGATGCTCTCGCTGCTGCCGGAATCGTGGCTTCAATTTACGAGCGGATTGAGCCTGCCGCAGAACCAGAGCTTGTGGACGCTCGAGTGGGTGCGGACGAAGATTCTGGAGGAGGACTTCCGTCGCCGCCAACTGAGGGGTGGAGACGACGGCAGCAGCGGCTACGGGATGCAAGGGAGCCGACGTGGCAGAGGACGTGGCTTCGGTGGTGCTGGACGCGGTGCAAAGAAAGACGACGACTCCAACGACCAACAAGGAGGTACCGGTTGGGGTCGCGGTGCGAAATCTGGACGTGGGGGCAAGTCGGGTGCTGGTGGCAAAATGAAAGGGAGTTGCTGGTATTGTGAGAAGGAAGGGCACCCCTGGTTTTTGTGCTATAAGAAACCCGATGGATGGACCCCCCAGAATCGTCACCAGGATAGCGGCGCGCGGAGGAACCAGAAAAACGGCGCCAACATGGTCGCTGATTCGTCCGACAACAACCCGAAGGGCAACGGCGGTGCGGAGAAGAAGAAGGAGCGCACCGCGGGCCAATTCTTCCATGTAGGAGACAAGGGGGAGCAAGGAGACGCCTCTGCCAAAGTTGGAGCAGAGCTGCACCCCCTAGACTATTGGGTGTTGGACACAGGCGCTGCTTGGACGATGACGCCGCGCAAGGACCTGCTGGACGAAGTACGAGCTGCACCGATCAATGAAGTGTGCTCCGCCTCTGGACACATGTTGAAGGTGGCTGGTGCGGGACGAGCTGCGTTTAAGGGAGCGGATGGCAAGCCGGTGGTGCTGCACGACGTTCTCTTCGTCCCCGACCTGAAGGCCAACCTTATCTCCCTCCGTAAGCTTGGCAAGGCTGGGGTGAACACCAACACGGATGGGGCACGCACTTATAAGGGGAAGCTGGGCAATCGGGTGCTTTGGGATCTGCACGAGAGCAAGGACGTGTACAGATCTATGTGGCAGCTGCCGGCCCTGGCGTGGCATGGTGGGGGGCAGGCTGGAGAGGGGTCTGCATCCCAGGGGGAGTGCAATGCCGTTGGAGGGGTTGGTGTGAAAGTGTCGGCCAGATCTGGGGAGACAGATTGGGCAACGGCACACCGGCGCTTAGGGCATGTGGCAATGCCTTTGCTGAAGCAGCTGGAGAAGGATGGAGCCGTTAAGGGTCTGAAGCTGAACGGACAGCCACCCGATGACAACTGTGAAATCTGTTTGCTTTCAAAGTTCACCCGTTTCCCTTTCCATAGTGTGGCTGGCAGGAGCAAGAAGCCTTTGGAGCTGGTCCACATGGACTTGGTGGGGCCGCTGCCGGTGCAAGGGCACAAGGGGGAGCGGTATTTTCTTACAATTGTGGATGACTGGAGCAGGCTGATGTGGGCGTATCCGCTGAAGCAGAAGGACCACGCCGCCTCCACGATACGAGACGATTGGCTGCCATTCGTGGAGAAGCAGGCGGAGTGTGTAGTGAAGCGGATTAGGACAGACCGGGGTGGTGAGTTCCTTGGAGCTGAAATGACGGCCTGGCTCAAGAAGCAGGGCATCCAGAGAGAGCTGACCACGGCTTATACCCCACAGTCCAATGGTGTAGCAGAACGGGCAAACCGGACCATTCTGGAGACAGCTAGGGCGCTGCTCATAGAATCTGGGCTGAGCAATTCTATGTGGCCTCATGCTGTCCGGCACGCCACTGTCGCTAGGAACAGGGTGCTCACCAAGGTTGGGGATGACTCGTGGGTGCCGTTGGAGAGGTGGCTTGGGAGGAAGCCGCCGGTGGACATGCTGAGGGTGTTTGGCTGCATGGCAGTCGCCCACGTCCCCAAGACCTACCGCAGTAAGTTGGGGGCGAGTGCAATCTGGTGTGTGCATTTGGGGCTGGCTGCTGAGAGCAAGGGATGGCTGCTGTGGGAACCATCCAAGGGTGTGTTGTTTGACAGCAGGGATGTGAAATTCATTGAGGGCATGATGTATGGGAGCTGGGAGAAACAGCCGGAGGCAAGGGTGTCCCAGCAGATGGAGCAGATCACCATGCAGCTGGACCTGACTCCTAGTGTGTGGGAGGAGGGAGAGGAGGCAGCTGCTGGAAATGGTGATGGAGAGAAGGTACAGGAGGCATCTGCTGGTGGAGAAAATGGTGTGGAAACTGGCGGCAGCACTAGTGGAGCTGCTGGACCCGAGGGAGGAGAGAAGCAGCAGGGAAAAACTAAGAAGCCGAAGGGTGTCGTTATGAAGGGATGGGAGACACCCGTCTCCAGGCCAGGACGTACCCGTATGGCTACTAAGAAGCTGACTGCAGGAACTGATGCAGCAGAGCAGCAGCTAGGGACCGAAGAGGCATTGCTGATTCTACCTCATGGCTATGACCCGGATGAGGAGGATGAGCCTGCGTACTGTTTTCTTGCCCCTGCACCAGAGGAACCAGCTAGCATGGAGGAGGCATTAGCTGGACCAGATAGGGACAAGTGGCTGGCTTCTAGGGATGCTGAGTACCAGAGTCTGCTGGAGAATAGGACATGGGATCTGGTGGTGCTGCCTGATGGGAAGAAAGCGATACAATGCAAGTGGGTGCTGAGGATCAAGACCGATGACAAAGGGCAGGTCACCATCTACAAGAGTAGGCTGGTGGCGAAGGGGTTTATGCAGAAGGAGAAGCAGGACTTCAACGAGATCTTTGCTCCCACTGCCAAACCCCCTACCCTCCGTGTCTTGTTGGCAGATGCAGCTGTTAGTGGGAAATTCATCATTCAGATGGATATTTCAACGGCATTCCTGAATGAGATTTTAGAGGAGGATGTGTACATGACGCAGCCGCCTGGGTATGAGGATGGTACGGGCAGGGTGTGCAAGCTCAACAAGTCCATTTACGGCTTGAAGCAGGCGCCACGCTGCTGGTACCAGAAGTTGGCAGCTGTTTTAAAGGAGATGGGATTCAGGACCAGCAGCTGTGATGAGAGCCTCTTTCTCAAGGGCGAGGGGGAGAAGCTGGTGCTGTTTCTGGTCTATGTGGACGACATTCTTCTCTTCAGCAGCAGCATGAAGGAGATCCAGAAAGTGCAGCAGCAACTGATGGAAAACTTCAAGTGCAAGAACCTTGGGGAGGTAAAGTACTACCTCGGGATGCACGTGGAGAGGGATCCAGATCACAGGTGGTTGAAGCTGCACCAGGAGAAGTTCATCAAGGAGCTGGGGGAGAAGTATGGGATTGAGAATGAGCGCAAGGTTGCAACTCCCCTGCCAGCAGAATTCAAGCTTGTGAAGGCTGCAGAGGATGAAGGGGTTGAAGCTGAAGAGCAGCAGCAATTTCAGTCCTTAGTGGGCAGCCTCTTGTACGCAGCAGTTCACACGAGGCCCGACATCTCTTTCTCGGTTGGGCAGCTGGCTAGGGTGGTGCAGAATCCATCAGAGGAGCAGGTGGATGCAGCTGAGCGTGTGGTGAAGTACCTGAACTCTCACCCAAGCATTGGAGTTCAATACTCCGCATCTGCACAGGTGAAGCAGAAAGGGGTGGAGGTGCTGAAAGAGAAGGGGGAGAGGCTTGGAGAAGGCAAGCTATTTCTCACTTGCTTTACCGATGCTACATGGGCTTCTGAGAAGGAGGATTCCTCATCTGTGGGAGGATACATCTGCGTAGTTGGGGGAGGACCTGTTAGTTGGAGGTCCAAGAAGCAGACGGAGACGGCACTCTCTTCCGTAGAATCAGAGTACATGGCGATGTTCCATGGGGTGAAGGAGGTGATTTGGCTGAGGAGGCTGTTAGAGGAGATTGGCCAGGAGCAGAAAGTTGCTACGCCGCTGTTTTGTGATAGCAAGGGGGCTCTTGGGATGGCCAGGAACGCTGTGCTTCATGGCCTGAACAAGCACATGCGTATCAAGTGGCACTGGCTGCGTAAGGAGGTGAAGAGGGGGACGGTGAATCCAATCTACATCAAGACTCACCAGCAGCCAGCAGACTTTCTCACCAAGAGGCTTGCGGATGAGCCTCATTGGCGTTGTGTGCGCATGAGTGGAATGAGCATGAACTAGCATGGAATGACGGGGATGCAGCCGGCAGGCTGAGGGGGAGTGTGTTGGGTGCAAATGCACATTGCACGACATCCTGCCGTCTGTTTGTACGAATATGCGTGTGCGAATGCATTTGCGTGTGAATGGTGTGTTCGTGTGTTTGTTTGCTTTCGCATTTTTCGCTTGATGCATTTGCAGGTACTCGCGCAATGTGCGCTTTGGCACAACATTGTATGCGCTATGAACAGTGCAAGCAGGAAGGACGAGCTCGCAAAGGAACCCAAGATGGAAGCTTTGCAGTTTGGTTGAGTTGATTGCGCAAATTCAGTTCTATCCAACTCGGAATTGTACTGTTTTGTTTGGTTAACTATAGTGTAGCAGGGCAGGCACAATAGGGGTACAATTTAGGTGAAGGTTGGATGTTGTTTGTCTGTATCTGCATGCTACAAGGCCAGGGGAAACCAGCGGAACCAGCATTTGGCTGGTTGGGCAAAGACAAAACAGGTTCTGTTTTTAGAACCTGAACCTGGTTGTTGTTTTCCCAGGTTGGAAAAACAGAACCAGAGGTTGTTTACCAACCTACCACCTGCTATTTTGTCCAGCCAGGTTGGTTCTGTTGCTTGGAATTATTTGGGATCATCCCTGGTTGTTCCCAGGTTGATTCCCAAGGTCCTTGCTAGCTAGAACTATTTAATCCTTCTCTGTTTGTACCTGAATATAGTAAAAATTGATTCAAGCGAATTCCTTCCTCGCTGGAATTTCGTTTCTGCGCTATTCGACGGCGGAATGCTACCCGAATCAACGCTAGTATGCTAGCACTTCAACGCTAGTATGCTAGCACTCCAACGCTAGGCAAACGCTGTCCGAGCCATAACATAGTAATGGCAGAACTTTTCGCGAGGCAACTTGGCTCATTTTAAAGCTCTTGGAGCGAGCTTCGATATAGCGAATTCTCAGCTTAATCCGACCGACGGTCTGCACGGCACGCTGCGCGACGTTCAAGGTACTCTTGCTGTTTTGACTAAGTCCTTCTTGATCCCTCTCTCTACAAACTCGGACCCGAGGATAGGGGCTGGTCTTGTGCCAGGCACCCAGGGACCCTTGGAGGTGACCCCGAGGAGAGGTTTTAAGTTTGATTAAGTCCTAATAGCTTGAGTTTATTAGGCCCTTACACCAACAGTCTTGATGTAGATCGGATGCACCGTCCCCCTCTTCACCTCTTTACGCAGCCAGTGCCACTTGATACGCATGTGCTTGTTCAGCCCATGAAGCACAGCGTTTCTGGCCATCCCAAGAGCCCCCTTGCTATCACAAAACAGCGGCGTAGCAACTTTCTGCTCCTGGCCAATCTCCTCTAACAGCCTCCTCAGCCAAATCACCTCCTTCACCCCATGGAACATCGCCATGTACTCTGATTCTACGGAAGAGAGTGCCGTCTCCGTCTGCTTCTTGGACCTCCAACTAACAGGTCCTCCCCCAACTAAGCAGATATATCCTCCCACAGATGAGGAATCCTCCTTCTCAGAAGCCCACGTAGCATCGGTAAAGCAAGTGAGAAATAGCTTGCCTTCTCCAAGCCTCTCCCCCTTCTCTTTCAGCACCTCCACCCCTTTCTGCTTCACCTGTGCAGATGCGGAGTATTGAACTCCAATGCTTGGGTGAGAGTTCAGGTACTTCACCACATGCTCAGCTGCATCCACCTGCTCCTCTGATGGATTCTGCACCACCCTAGCCAGCTGCCCAACCGAGAAAGAGATGTCGGGCCTCGTGTGAACTGCTGCGTACAAGAGGCTGCCCACCAAGGACTGAAATTGCTGCTGCTCTTCAGCTTCAACCCCTTCATCCTCTGCAGCCTTCACAAGCTTGAATTCTGCTGGCAGGGGAGTTGCAACCTTGCGCTCATTCTCAATCCCATACTTCTCCCCCAGCTCCTTGATGAACTTCTCCTGGTGCAGCTTCAACCACCTGTGATCTGGATCCCTCTCCACGTGCATCCCGAGGTAGTACTTTACCTCCCCAAGGTTCTTGCACTTGAAGTTTTTCATCAGTTGCTGCTGCACTTTCTGGATCTCCTTCATGCTGCTGCTGAAGAGAAGAATGTCATCCACGTAGACCAGAAACAGCACCAGCTTCTCCCCCTCGCCCTTGAGAAAGAGGCTCTCATCACAGCTGCTGGTCCTGAATCCCATCTCCTCTAAAACAGCTGCCAACTTCTGGTACCAGCAGCGTGGCGCCTGCTTCAAGCCGTAGATGGACTTGTTGAGCTTGCACACCCTGCCCGTACCATCCTCATACCCAGGCGGCTGCGTCATGTACACATCCTCCTCTAAAATCCCATTCAGGAATGCCGTTGAAATATCCATCTGAATGATGAATTTCCCACTAACAGCTGCATCTGCCAACAAGACACGGAGGGTAGGGGGTTTGGCAGTGGGAGCAAAGATCTTGTTGAAGTCCTGCTTCTCCTTCTGCATAAACCCCTTCGCCACCAGCCTACTCTTGTAGATGGTGACCTGCCCCTTGTCATCGGTCTTGATCCTCAGCACCCACTTGCATTGTATCGCTTTCTTCCCATCAGGCAGCACCACCAGATCCCATGTCCTATTCTCCAGCAGACTCTGGTACTCAGCATCCCTAGAAGCCAGCCACTTGTCCCTATCTGGTCCAGCTAATGCCTCCTCCATGCTAGCTGGTTCCTCTGGTGCAGGGGCAAGAAAACAGTACGCAGGCTCATCCTCCTCATCCGGGTCATAGCCATGAGGTAGAATCAGCAATGCCTCTTCGGTCCCTAGCTGCTGCTCTGCTGCATCAGTTCCTGCAGTCAGCTTCTTAGTAGCCATACGGGTACGTCCTGGCCTGGAGACGGGTGTCTCCCATCCCTTCATAACGACACCCTTCGGCTTCTTAGTTTTTCCCTGCTGCTTCTCTCCTCCCTCGGGTCCAGCAGCTCCACTAGTGCTGCCGCCAGTTTCCACACCATTTTCTCCACCAGCAGATGCCTCCTGTATCTTCTCTCCATCACCATTTCCAGCAGCTGCCTCCTCTCCCTCCTCCCACACACTAGGAGTCAGGTCCAGCTGCATGGTGATCTGCTCCATCTGCTGGGACACCCTTGCCTCCGGCTGTTTCTCCCAGCTCCCATACATCATGCCCTCAATGAATTTCACATCCCTGCTGTCAAACAACACACCCTTGGATGGTTCCCACAGCAGCCATCCCTTGCTCTCAGCAGCCAGCCCCAAATGCACACACCAGATTGCACTCGCCCCCAACTTACTGCGGTAGGTCTTGGGGACGTGGGCGACTGCCATGCAACCGAACACCCTCAGCATGTCCACCGGCGGCTTCCTCCCAAGCCACCTCTCCAACGGCACCCACGAGTCATCCCCAACCTTGGTGAGCACCCTGTTCCTAGCGACAGTGGCGTGCCGGACAGCATGAGGCCACATAGAATTGCTCAGCCCAGATTCTATGAGCAGCGCCCTAGCTGTCTCCAGAATGGTCCGGTTTGCCCGTTCTGCTACACCATTGGACTGTGGGGTATAAGCCGTGGTCAGCTCTCTCTGGATGCCCTGCTTCTTGAGCCAGGCCGTCATTTCAGCTCCAAGGAACTCACCACCCCGGTCTGTCCTAATCCGCTTCACTACACACTCCGCCTGCTTCTCCACGAATGGCAGCCAATCGTTCCGTATCGTGGAGGCGGCGTGGTCCTTCTGCTTCAGCGGATACGCCCACATCAGCCTACTCCAGTCATCCACAATTGTAAGAAAATACCGCTCCCCCTTGTGCCCTTGCACCGGCAGCGGCCCCACCAAGTCCATGTGGACCAGCTCCAAAGGCTTCTTGCTCCTGCCAGCCACACTATGGAAAGGGAAACGGGTGAACTTTGAAAGCAAACAGATTTCACAGTTGTCATCGGGTGGCTGTCCGTTCAGCTTCAGACCCTTAACGGCTCCATCCTTCTCCAGCTGCTTCAGCAAAGGCATTGCCACATGCCCTAAGCGCCGGTGTGCCGTTGCCCAATCTGTCTCCCCAGATCTGGCCGACACTTTCACACCAACCCCTCCAACGGCATTGCACTCCCCCTGGGATGCAGACCCCTCTCCAGCCTGCCCCCCACCATGCCACGCCAGGGCCGGCAGCTGCCACATAGATCTGTACACGTCCTTGCTCTCGTGCAGATCCCAAAGCACCCGATTGCCCAGCTTCCCCTTATAAGTGCGTGCCCCATCCGTGTTGGTGTTCACCCCAGCCTTGCCAAGCTTACGGAGGGAGATAAGGTTGGCCTTCAGGTCGGGGACGAAGAGAACGTCGTGCAGCACCACCGGCTTGCCATCCGCTCCCTTAAACGCAGCTCGTCCCGCACCAGCCACCTTCAACATGTGTCCAGAGGCGGAGCACACTTCATTGATCGGTGCAGCTCGTACTTCGTCCAGCAGGTCCTTGCGCGGCGTCATCGTCCAAGCAGCGCCTGTGTCCAACACCCAATAGTCTAGGGGGTGCAGCTCTGCTCCAACTTTGGCAGAGGCGTCTCCTTGCTCCCCCTTGTCTCCTACATGGAAGAATTGGCCCGCGGTGCGCTCCTTCTTCTTCTCCGCACCGCCGTTGCCCTTCGGGTTGTTGTCGGACGAATCAGCGACCATGTTGGCGCCGTTTTTCTGGTTCCTCCGCGCGCCGCCATCCTGGTGACGATTCTGGGGGGTCCATCCATCGGGTTTCTTATAGCACAAAAACCAGGGGTGCCCTTCCTTCTCACAATACCAGCAACTCCCTTTCATTTTGCCACCAGCACCTGACTTGCCCCCACGTCCAGATTTCGCACCGCGACCCCAACCGGTACCTCCTTGTTGGTCGTTGGAGTCGTCGTCTTTCTTTGCACCGCGTCCAGCACCACCGAAGCCACGTCCTCTGCCACGTCGGCTCCCTTGCATCCCGTAGCCGCTGCTGCCGTCGTCTCCACCCCTCAGTTGGCGGCGACGGAAGTCCTCCTCCAGAATCTTCGTCCGCACCCACTCGAGCGTCCACAAGCTCTGGTTCTGCGGCAGGCTCAATCCGCTCGTAAATTGAAGCCACGATTCTGGCAGCAGCGAGAGCATCTTCAAGCACTTGGTCTGCTCCGGGTAGGTGATTCCCGCGGTCGCCAACTTCGCGTAGAGGTCGCGCATCTTGTCCAGGACTGGTTGCACCGGCTCTCCCTCGCTCAGGCGCAACGCGGACAGCTCCCTCTCCAGCATCAACGTTGCGACAACGGAGGTCGGGGCGTGCAGCTCCTTCAACACGGTCCACGCCTTCGGACCGCATTCAACCTCCGGCAGCAGGTGCATGACGTGGTGACGCTGGTTCAGCTCCAAACTCTGCGACATCAAATAGTAGCCAGCCGAGGAGCGCTCGTCCCAATCTTCCTGCAGCGTGGGGTCACTCGGTCTAGGCTCCTCCCCAATCATTAGTTTCAGCAAACCGATCTGACGGAAATATAATTGCATTTTCCAGGCCCAATCATCATAGCCCTCACCATTGAACTTCTCGACGGTGAAATTCTTCAGCACCTCCTTGACAAGCGAGCCCTGGTTTGTTCGCACTCCCCTTGGCGCTGAAAGACCAGAATCTTGGCTGCCGCTACGATCTTGGGCTGAAGATTCACCAGCTCCCGCCGAGGTGTTGCCCGCCATAGCTACCTATAACGAGGATCACTATAACGCGGCTCTGATACCAGCTTGTTGGTGTAAGGGCCTAATAAACTCAAGCTATTAGGACTTAATCAAACTTAAAACCTCTCCTCGGGGTCACCTCCAAGGGTCCCTGGGTGCCTGGTACAAGACCAGCCCCTATCCTCGGGTCCGAGTTTGTAGAGAGAGGGATCAAGAAGGACTTAGTCAAAACAGCAAGAGTACCTTGAACGTCGCGCAGCGTGCCGTGCAGACCGTCGGTCGGATTAAGCTGAGAATTCGCTATATCGAAGCTCGCTCCAAGAGCTTTAAAATGAGCCAAGTTGCCTCGCGAAAAGTTCTGCCATTACGAAGTTATGGCTCAGACGATGTTTGCCTAGCATTAGAGTGCTAGCGTACTAGCGTTGACTCGGGTAGCATTCCGCCAACGAACCGCGTAGAAACGAAATTCCAGCGAGGAAGGAATTCGCATGAATCAATTTTACTATATTCAGGTACAAACAGAGAAGGATTAAATAGTTCTAGCTAGCAAGGACCTTGGGAATCAACCTGGGAACAGCCAGGGATGATCCCAAATAATTCCAAGCAACAGAACCAACCTGGCTGGACAAAATAGCAGGTGGTAGGTTGGTAAACAACCTCTGGTTCTGTTTTTCCAACCTGGGAAAACAACAACCAGGTTCAGGTTCTAAAAACAGAACCTGTGTTGTCTTTGCCCAACCAGCCAAATGCTGGTTCCGCTGGTTTCTCCTGGCCTTGTAGCATGCAGATACAGACAAACAACATCCAAACTTCACCTAAATTGTACCCCTATAGTGCCTTCCCTGCTACACTATAGTTAACCAAACAAAACAGTACAATTTCGAGTTGGATAGAACTGA
The DNA here is from genome assembly GCA_947470075.1 of Closterium sp. Yama58-4. Classification (NCBI taxonomy): domain Eukaryota; kingdom Viridiplantae; phylum Streptophyta; class Zygnematophyceae; order Desmidiales; family Closteriaceae; genus Closterium; species Closterium sp. Yama58-4. The sequence goes on along the minus strand of CANIUD010000749.1, from coordinate 136,535 downwards.
ATCTGCGCAATCAACTCAACCGAACTGCAAAGCTTCCATCTTGGGTTCCTTTGCGAGCTCGTCCTTTCTGCTTGCACTGTTCATAGCGCGTACAATGTTGTGCCGAAGCGCACATTGCGCGAGTACCTGCAAATGCATCAAGCGAAAAATGCGAAAGCAAACAAACACACGAACACACCATTCACACGCAAATGCATTCGCACACGCATACTCGTACAAACAGACGGCAGGATGTCGTGCAATGTGCATTTGCACCCAACAAATCAGTCACACATGGTGCAGCAGGTCCTTCAGCGCTTCGGCTTCACCTGGTCCTCGCCACAGTCCACTCCTCTAGCTACAGGTCACTCGCTCTCAGCTCCACCTTCGGACGAATCCGTAGAGCCGAGTGGTCCTTACCCAGAGTTAGTGGGCTGCCTCATGTACCTGATGACTTGCACTCGTCCTGACCTTGCGTACCCTCTTGGCCTTCTGGCTCGCTACGTGGCTCCTGGTCGGCACCGAAAGGTGCACTGGGATGCTGCGAAGAGGGTACTGCGCTACTTGTGCAGTACATCGGGCATGGGGCTCGTGCTTGGAGGGCAGAGAGACGTGGTCCTCACTGGGCACTCAGTTGCTTCTTGGGTTGATGACCAGGCTACGCAGCGGTCGTCACAGGGTTACACTTTCAGCCTTGGCTCCGGTTCTGTTTCTTGGCGTTCTACTCGCTCGTCTTCTGTTCTCAACTCCAGTTGTGAGGCTGAGACCTACGCCACAGCCATGGCTGCACAGGAGTTACGCTGGCTCACCTACCTGTTGACCGACTTGGGAGAGAGGCCTCGTTCTCCTCCAGTTCTGTACGTCAACAACAAGGCCGCCATTGCCTTGTGTGAGGAGCACAGACTGGAGCACAGAACGAAGCACATCGCTCTGCGTTACTTCCTCGCTCGAGAGTTGCAGCAGCGGGGTCAGCTTCGCCTTGCTCACGTGGCCACTCGGGCCAACACTGCTGATATATTCACCAAGGCACTTCCGTCTGGTGACCATCAGCGCTTTTGTACTTTGTTGGGCCTTGTGCCTACGTTTCCACACTTGCTGTAGACTTTGCTTGTATTGTGATCTATATATATACCTGCATGCTTACTCTTGCTAGGTAGAGATCACTGTACTGTTCTTGTTGCATATATACCTCTGCATTTAAACTGGCCTTGTGGCCCTTTGTTTGTGCTCAGTGTGTGTGGTGACGTTGTGATCCACCCTGAGCTTGCTTTGCTTTTCTTGACTGGTCTTGTGACCTCTTGCTCTCCCCCACTTTGCCTATGGGGGTGTGTCAAAATATGTATATGTTATATTTGTGGGTAGGCTGTAGTGGGGTAGATAATGTGGGGTATAACCCCTCAGGGTTTTCTTCTTGTACCATTCTCTCGATAGTCAACACTCACCCATGCCTAGTTTCTAAGAGATACAACAAACCAATCAACAACGCTTGATCGAGGGACGGACCATTGCCCATGAAGATTGATGCAGTTAACAATGGTGGATCACAACGAACGGGATTTAGGGGGAACAATCAGTATGAACCCTTGCGCTAGGAATTGCAGTCAAGGTAGACGGGGAGTTCCGGGAGCTGCCACAGTGGAGCGATAGGGCCACATCGTCTTCAGCTATCATCAATGCTATTCGTGTGCGAAAGTTGGTGAAGCTAGTGGCACGGATCTTTACGCTCTTTCTTGAGGAGGTGGAAGCTGAGGGGGGGAAAGGAGGGAGTGCAACAGTTAGTGAGAAGGTGACTCTTCCTGCTGAGGTGAGTCCACTGTTTGCAGACGTCTTCACAGACAAGTTGCCCCCAGGGTTACCTCCCAGCCGAGCAGTAGACCATCGAATAGAGTTGGAGCCGGGGAGCAGGACAGTAGCGAAGCTGCAGTGGAGGTTGAGTCCAGTGGAGGGAGAGGAGATAACGTAGCAGGCTAGGCAATTCCTAGCGCAAGGGTTCATACAGCCATCTAGATCGCCTTGGGCAGCACCGATCCTTTTCGTGCCTAAGAAATACGGGGGGTTATGGATGTGCATAGATTACCGCGCTCTGAATGCCGCCTCCATGAAGAATAGATTTCCAGTGCCGAAAGCAGAGGATCTTCTCAATGCAGTATGCAGGGCGCTAGAGTCTTTTCAAAGATAGACCTTCGTTCGGGTTACCACCAGATTCGCGTAGTTCCAGAGGACCAGCACAAGACGGCGTTTCGTACGAAGCAGGGGTTGTACGAGTTAAGGGTTCTTCCGTTCGGTTTGACCAACGCCCTAGCAACGTTTCTGACGCTCATGAACACCGTCCTCTCCGAGTTCCTAGGTTCGTTCATTGTAGTTTACCTAGACGACATCCTAGTTTTCTCCAAAATGAAAGAGGAGCACGTGTAACACTTGCAGAAGGTCTTTGAGGTCTTGCGGAGGGAGCAGTTGTATGCTAAGCAGTCAAAGAGTGAGTTCTTCCTCCCAAACGTCGAGTTTCTAGGTCACGTCGTATCTGCTAGTGGCTTTAGGACCGACCCAAAGAAGATCACAGCAGCACAGGATTGGATAGTACTGATCTCAGTCAAGGAACTGTAGAGCTTCTTCGGTTTCGCGAATTACTACCGTTGTTTCGTTCAGAGTTACGCTTCCATTGCTAGTCCACTCACCGACCTACTTCGAAAGAGCGTAGAGTACGTTTGGGGCCCAGCGCAGCAGCAGGCGTTCGACCAGTTTAAGCATTCACTCACGTCTTCACCGACACTGTCATACCCTGATACTACTTGCCCACACATTGTAGTGACCGACGTTTTAGATCAGGCCATAGGAGCAGTGCTTATACAGGACCAGGGCCCGCGGGCTGCAGCCGATCTCGTACGAGTCGTGTCAACCGAGGGGAGTAAAGCTGAACTATCCAATTTACGATAAAGAGGCGCTCGCGATCATCCATGCGTATAAGGTGTGGAGGTGCTACCTAGAGGGGGCAGATAGTGTTATACGCACGGACCATTGCTCGCTTCGCTTTCTCAAGTCACAGCCGCAGTTGAGTCGTTGCTAGGCTGATTAGATGGATGGAGTTCATGGAGGGGAGTTTCCACTACAAGAAAGAGTACAAACCACGCGGTTCGCAACCCAGCCGATCTGCTCACTCGCCCTAGTTGCCATCTCGATAGTCTCACAGCCAACGCTGCCATCCACTTCTCACAGAACTCTTCGAGCATGGTTCCACAGTAGATCTCGACTTCACACTGCAGCTGCTCGCAGGAGCAGAGGTGCAGGGTAGTGTCTACATACGGAAGGGTACAGCACGGATTTGGGTTCTAGCCTACCGCCCTCTTCGACAACTTCTTCTTTCAGAGGCGCACGATGTTGTTAGCGCAAGTAACTTCAGAGCAGATAAGATGGCTAAGGCGCTTAGTTGTACGTACTACTGGCCAGGGCTTGCAGCAGACGTAGAGGATTACATTCGCTTCTACGACACGTGTCAGCGCGAAGCAGGACTTTTGCAGCCGATTCCACCGCCCGTCCTGTTAGAGACTAAGGACGGAGTCTAGAACGTTTAGGGGCCGAAATATCTCAAAATCGTTGGACCTAATCTCTGGACAGAAATGTCGACTTCACACGAAACGTCGTCGACGAAAAACTAACTGTCAGAATTCTCTCAAACTCGAGTATGTTGTAGCCCTTGACCGTGGCTATCTTTCCCAATTTGAATCGTATCAAAAGATGAAGTATATCTCGAGTTATGATTTTCGGCGCACTAGGGGGTATGCTGCCATGGAAACTTATCTCAATCACAATTGTCTCATTGTATCACAAAGAGAATTGGAGTAGCTAGAAACCAGGTAGGAGGGAAGAGGAGGACGAGAGGGAAGGTCCCCAAGGAGTCCCCAACCAAGGAAACCCCCATACCACACAATTCCCCTCTCTATAAGCACCCCAACTTTGACATTTGTCACTTTCCCAACCCATGCCATCCACCTCACCCAACTTGGCCACACTTGCCAACCTGGTTTGGCTTCTCCCAACCATTTGGCATCAACTACAGTAGAGTGACGAATTTTCCCAACCCCCAAAAGTCTATACCCCGTATAGAGTCACTCCACAAAATCCCAAAGTCGCCTCTTCACTATCAAAACTTCGAACGATAATAACTTTCTCGTTCTTGCTCCGATCGCGGCGATTCTTGGTTCGTCAGAAAGTTCTTGAGCAGAGGAGTCTATTCAGATATCTGCTCAAGCCAAATAACATTCACACACACTCAGAAAATTCAAACCATGCCAATCATAAATTCTTGCACACGTTCACACCACGCATGCAACGCACGAACATATGATGGGAGGCAGACAGACGTGAATGCGAATGATAGCATCACACAAAAAACTCCCCCTCTGGCTGCCAACCATCATCCCACATGTCATAGCTCATGCATGCACCCTCAATGCACACTCATTCCAGCAAGCTTCATCCCCTTCTAGTGTTCATATTCAGCCAGGCGCTTGGTGAGAATGTCAGCCGCCTGCTGCTGGGTCTTCACAATCTCCAGTCGCACCTCCTTGTCCAGGAGCCTCCTCACCCAATGCCACTTGGGCCTGATGTGTTTAGTCAGCCCATGAAGAGAAGCATTCTTCGCAAGCTTCACTGCCGACTCATTGTCACAAAACATCACAGTCGGCTCCCTCTGACCAACACCGATCTCCTCCAACAAACGCCTCAGCCACACCACCTCCTTGGCCCCATGATGAAGGGCCATGTACTCTGTCTCACACGAGGACAGCCCCACCTCAATCTGCATCTTGCTGCGCCAGCTCACTGCAACACCTCCAAACAGGCATACATAACCTCCAATGCTGGTGCCATCTGCCTTCACAGAGTTGAAGCTAGCGTCGGTGTAGCAAGTCAAGAGTATCTCCCCTTTACCCAAATCAGCAGCACCCCGCTGCTGCCTTTGCCTCACAGCACTGTACTCCAAGCCCACTGATGCTGTAGCACTCACATAGCGAACCAACCTCTTGGCCGCTTCCAGCTGCTCATGACTGGGACGTGAAACCACACTCGCAAGCCTGGATGTTGCAAATGCAATGTCAGGCCGCGTGTGGTTAGCCGCATAGTTGAGTGCCCCAACCATTGAATGAAACAGCTTCCTGTCACTCTCACCCACCACCTCCTCATCAGCACAGGGCTCCACAGTGAACCCCGAAGGCAGTGGGGTGGCTGGCTTTCCTCCATCTTGCAGCCCGTACTTCTCGGCCAGCCCCTCACAATACTTCCTCTGGTGCAACCTCAACACTCCCTTGTCAAGGTCTCCCACCACATGCATCCCCAGATAGTACTTCACATCTCCCATCTTGGAACACTTGAACTGCATCTCCAGCATCTCCTCCACACGTTCAATCATTGCAGACGACTCAGAGAAGAGCAGCATATCGTCCACATACACCAGGAGCATGAGAAACTGCTCCTTCTCTTGCAGCAGGAACAGGCTGTGGTCGCACTCACTCTTCTTGAAACCCCCAGCCAGCAGTGTCTCCTCCAGCTTGTGGTACCATGCACGAGGAGCCTGCTTCAAGCCATAGATGGCCTTCTTCAGCCTGCACACCCTGCCGCTCCCATCATCCAACCCCTCAGGTTGCAGCATGTACAGCTCCTCTAGGATGATCCCATTGAGGAACGCAGTCGTGATATCCATCTGCTTGATCTTCCATCCGCGGTTTGCAGCCGTTCCCAACATCACCCTCAGTGTTGTCCCTTTCCCCACATGAGCATAGAGCTCGTCAAAGTCCTTTCCCTTAGTCTGCTGAAACCCCTTAGCCACAAGCCCTGACTTGTAGTTGGTCAGCTCCCCATCAGGTCCGTACTTGTGCCTGAAGATCAGCTTGGAAGAAATGGCCTTCTTCCCAGGAGGCAGCTCACACAGCTCGCACGTCTCGTTCTCCAGCAGAGAATCATACTCCTCCTTCACACTATGCTTCCACTTTTCAGCATCGTGCCCACTCAACGCCTCTGCTAGCGTCTTGGGCTCAGGGACGGCTGCCCAGTAGCAGTGCGCTATCTCTTCCTCATCACACTGCTCAGCCACACTCCCAGCCCTTACCACCTTTGGCTTGCCAAAGCTCGGTTTGGTCAACCGGTTAGGAGGGCGCACATCCCTCCTAGGACGGTCAGCCGGACGTGCGGCACCTTGTGGAGCACCTTGCTGCTGCTGCTGCTGCTGCTCCACCTCGGCTTCTCCCCCATCCTCAGTCACCCCAGAGATCTCCTCCTCTGAAACCGTAACCTCCACTTGCCTCGAAGGCCGCTGCACCTCATCGGCCTCAACGATCAGCGGCGTAGTTGGAAGCTTCTGGTGCTGCTGCTTCCACTCCATGTAGTGTAGGGATTCAAGGAACTTCAGATCCCTTGACACAGTCAGCTGCCGGGTGGTCAAGTCCCATAGCAACCAGCCCTTATGATCCTTAGCAAGCCCCAAGTGCACACCCCATCTCCCAGAAGCTTCCAGCTTTCCCCTCTTCTCCTTTGGCACATGAAACACCACCATGCAGCTGTAGGCTCTCAGCATGTTGGCTGCTGATGCACTCCCATACCACTTGGTGTAGGGGACCCACTGCTTGTCCCCCACAGTCGCCAGCACCCTGTTCTTCACAAGAGCGACCTGCCTCAGTGTAGTCACCCAAAACGGATCCGGCTGCCCTACACGCCCAAGGAGAGTGCGAGCACCTTCCTGCAGGGTCCGGTTGAACCGCTCAGCCACGCCGTTCTGCTGAGGGTTGTAGGGCACTGTGAGCTGATGCTGAATGCCCTTCTTCTTCAGCACCGCCTCAAACTCATTGCCAATGAACTCTCCCCCGTTGTCGGTGCGGATCACCTTCACCTTGTGTCCGCTCTCCCTTTTGTTGGTGTAAGGGCCTAATAAACTCAAGCTATTAGGACTTAATCAAACTTAAAACCTCTCCTCGGGGTCACCTCCAAGGGTCCCTGGGTGCCTGGTACAAGACCTAGGTTGGTAAACAACCTCTGGTTCTGTTTTTCCAACCTGGGAAAAAACAACAACCAGGTTCAGGTTCTAAAAACAGAACCTGTTTTGTCTTTGCCCAACCAGCCAAATGCTGGTTCCGCTGGTTTCCCCTGGCCTTGTAGCATGCAGATACAGACAAACAACATCCAACCTTCACCTAAATTGTACCCCTATAGTGCCTTCCCTGCTACACTATAGTTAACCAAACAAAACAGTACAATTCCGAGTTGGATAGAACTGAATCTGCGCAATCAACTCAACCGAACTGCAAAGCTTCCATCTTGGGTTCCTTTGCGAGCTCGTCCTTTCTGCTTGCACTGTTCATAGCGCATACAATGTTGTGCCGAAGCGCACATTGCGCGAGTACCTGCAAATGCATCAAGCGAAAAATGCGAAAGCAAACAAACACACGAACACACCATTCACACGCAAATGCATTCGCACACGCATACTCGTACAAACAGACGGCAGGATGTCGTGCAATGTGCATTTGCACCCAACACACTCCCCCTCAGCCTGCCGGCTGCATCCCCGTCATTCCATGCTAGTTCATGCTCATTCCACTCATGCGCACACAACGCCAATGAGGCTCATCCGCAAGCCTCTTGGTGAGAAAGTCTGCTGGCTGCTGGTGAGTCTTGATGTAGATCGGATGCACCGTCCCCCTCTTCACCTCCTTACGCAGCCAGTGCCACTTGATACGCATGTGCTTGTTCAGCCCATGAAGCACAGCGTTTCTGGCCATCCCAAGAGCCCCCTTGCTATCACAAAACAGCGGCGTAGCAACTTTCTGCTCCTGGCCAATCTCCTCTAACAGCCTCCTCAGCCAAATCACCTCCTTCACCCCATGGAACATCGCCATGTACTCTGATTCTACGGAAGAGAGTGCCGTCTCCGTCTGCTTCTTGGACCTCCAACTAACAGGTCCTCCCCCAACTACGCAGATGTATCCTCCCACAGATGAGGAATCCTCCTTCTCAGAAGCCCACGTAGCATCGGTAAAGCAAGTGAGAAATAGCTTGCCTTCTCCAAGCCTCTCCCCCTTCTCTTTCAGCACCTCCACCCCTTTCTGCTTCACCTGTGCAGATGCGGAGTATTGAACTCCAATGCTTGGGTGAGAGTTCAGGTACTTCACCACACGCTCAGCTGCATCCACCTGCTCCTCTGATGGATTCTGCACCACCCTAGCCAGCTGCCCAACCGAGAAAGAGATGTCGGGCCTCGTGTGAACTGCTGCGTACAAGAGGCTGCCCACCAAGGACTGAAATTGCTGCTGCTCTTCAGCTTCAACCCCTTCATCCTCTGCAGCCTTCACAAGCTTGAATTCTGCTGGCAGGGGAGTTGCAACCTTGCGCTCATTCTCAATCCCATACTTCTCCCCCAGCTCCTTGATGAACTTCTCCTGGTGCAGCTTCAACCACCTGTGATCTGGATCCCTCTCCACGTGCATCCCGAGGTAGTACTTTACCTCCCCAAGGTTCTTGCACTTGAAGTTTTCCATCAGTTGCTGCTGCACTTTCTGGATCTCCTTCATGCTGCTGCTGAAGAGAAGAATGTCGTCCACATAGACCAGAAACAGCACCAGCTTCTCCCCCTCGCCCTTGAGAAAGAGGCTCTCATCACAGCTGCTGGTCCTGAATCCCATCTCCTCTAAAACAGCTGCCAACTTCTGGTACCAGCAGCGTGGCGCCTGCTTCAAGCCGTAGATGGACTTGTTGAGCTTGCACACCCTGCCCGTACCATCCTCATACCCAGGCGGCTGCGTCATGTACACATCCTCCTCTAAAATCCCATTCAGGAATGCCGTTGAAATATCCATCTGAATGATGAATTTCCCACTAACAGCTGCATCTGCCAACAAGACACGGAGGGTAGGGGGTTTGGCAGTGGGAGCAAAGATCTCGTTGAAGTCCTGCTTCTCCTTCTGCATAAACCCCTTCGCCACCAGCCTACTCTTGTAGATGGTGACCTGCCCCTTGTCATCGGTCTTGATCCTCAGCACCCACTTGCAGTGTATCGCTTTCTTCCCATCAGGCAGCACCACCAGATCCCATGTCCTATTCTCCAGCAGACTCTGGTACTCAGCATCCCTAGAAGCCAGCCACTTGTCCCTATCTGGTCCAGCTAATGCCTCCTCCATGCTAGCTGGTTCCTCTGGTGCAGGGGCAAGAAAACAGTACGCAGGCTCATCCTCCTCATCCGGGTCATAGCCATGAGGTAGAATCAGCAATGCCTCTTCAGTCCCTAGCTGCTGCTCTGCTGCATCAGTTCCTGCAGTCAGCTTCTTAGTAGCCATACGGGTACGTCCTGGCCTGGAGACGGGTGTCTCCCATCCCTTCATAACGACACCCTTCGGCTTCTTAGTTTTTCCCTGCTGCTTCTCTCCTCCCTCGGGTCCAGCAGCTCCACTAGTGCTGCCGCCAGTTTCCACACCATTTTCTCCACCAGCAGATGCCTCCTGTACCTTCTCTCCATCACCATTTCCAGCAGCTGCCTCCTCTCCCTCCTCCCACACACTAGGAGTCAGGTCCAGCTGCATGGTGATCTGCTCCATCTGCTGGGACACCCTTGCCTCCGGCTGTTTCTCCCAGCTCCCATACATCATGCCCTCAATGAATTTCACATCCCTGCTGTCAAACAACACACCCTTGGATGGTTCCCACAGCAGCCATCCCTTGCTCTCAGCAGCCAGCCCCAAATGCACACACCAGATTGCACTCGCCCCCAACTTACTGCGGTAGGTCTTGGGGACGTGGGCGACTGCCATGCAACCGAACACCCTCAGCATGTCCACCGGCGGCTTCCTCCCAAGCCACCTCTCCAACGGCACCCACGAGTCATCCCCAACCTTGGTGAGCACCCTGTTCCTAGCGACAGTGGCGTGCCGGACAGCATGAGGCCACATAGAATTGCTCAGCCCAGATTCTATGAGCAGCGCCCTAGCTGTCTCCAGAATGGTCCGGTTTGCCCGTTCTGCTACACCATTGGACTGTGGGGTATAAGCCGTGGTCAGCTCTCTCTGGATGCCCTGCTTCTTGAGCCAGGCCGCCATTTCAGCTCCAAGGAACTCACCACCCCGGTCTGTCCTAATCCGCTTCACTACACACTCCGCCTGCTTCTCCACGAATGGCAGCCAATCGTCCCGTATCGTGGAGGCGGCGTGGTCCTTCTGCTTCAGCGGATACGCCCACATCAGCCTGCTCCAGTCATCCACAATTGTAAGAAAATACCGCTCCCCCTTGTGCCCTTGCACCGGCAGCGGCCCCACCAAGTCCATGTGGACCAGCTCCAAAGGCTTCTTGCTCCTGCCAGCCATGTTGGTGTAAGGGCCTAATAAACTCAAGCTATTAGGACTTAATCAAACTTAAAACCTCTCCTCGGGGTCACCTCCAAGGGTCCCTGGGTGCCTGGTACAAGACCAGCCCCTATCCTCGGGTCCGAGTTTGTAGAGAGAGGGATCAAGAAGGACTTAGTCAAAACAGCAAGAGTACCTTGAACGTCGCGCAGCGTGCCGTGCAGACCGTCGGTCGGATTAAGCTGAGAATTCGCTATATCGAAGCTCGCTCCAAGAGCTTTAAAATGAGCCAAGTTGCCTCGCGAAAAGTTCTGCCATTACTAAGTTATGGCTCGGACAGCGTTTGCCTAGCGTTGGAGTGCTAGCATACTAGCGTTGACTCGGGTAGCATTCCGCCGTTGAATAGCGCAGAAACGAAATTCCAGCGAGGAAGGAATTCGCTTGAATCAATTTGACTATATTCAGGTATAAACAGAGAAGGATTAAATAGTTCTAGCTAGCAAGGACCTTGGGAATCAACCTGGGAACAACCAGGGATGATCCCAAATAATTCCAAGCAACAGAACCAACCTGGCTGGACAAAATAGCAGGTGGTAGGTTGGTAAACAACCTCTGGTTCTGTTTTTCCAACCTGGGAAAACAACAACCAGGTTCAGGTTCTAAAAACAGAACCTGTTTTGTCTTTGCCCAACCAGCCAAATGCTGGTTCCGCTGGTTTCCCCTGGCCTTGTAGCATGCAGATACAGACAAACAACATCCAACCTTCACCTAAATTGTACCCCTATAGTGCCTTCCCTGCTACACTATAGTTAACCAAACAAAACAGTACAATTTCGAGTTGGATAGAACTGAATCTGCGCAATCAACTCAACCGAACTGCAAAGCTTCCATCTTGGGTTCCTTTGCGAGCTCGTCCTTTCTGCTTGCATTGTTCATAGCGCGTACAATGTCGTGCCGAAGCGCACATTGCGCGAGTACCTGCAAATGCATCAAGCGAAAAATGCGAAAGCAAACAAACACACGAACACACCATTCACACGCAAATGCATTCGCACACGCATACTCGTACAAACAGACGGCAGGATGTCGTGCAATGTGCATTTGCACCCAACACACTCCCCCTCAGCCTGCCGGCTGCATCCCCGTCATTCCATGCTAGTTCATGCTCATTCCACTCATGCGCACACAACGCCAATGAGGCTCATCCGCAAGCCTCTTGGTGAGAAAGTCTGCTGGCTGCTGGTGAGTCTTGATGTAGATTGGATTCACCGTCCCCCTCTTCACCTCCTTACGCAGCCAGTGCCACTTGATACGCATGTGCTTGTTCAGGCCATGAAGCACAGCGTTCCTGGCCATCCCAAGAGCCCCCTTGCTATCACAAAACAGCAGCGTAGCAACTTTCTGCTCCTGGCCAATCTCCTCTAACAGCCTCCTCAGCCAAATCACCTCCTTCACCCCATGGAACATCGCCATGTACTCTGATTCTACGGAAGAGAGTGCCGTCTCCGTCTGCTTCTTGGACCTCCAACTAACAGGTCCTCCCCCAACTACGCAGATGTATCCTCCCACAGATGAGGAATCCTCCTTCTCAGAAGCCCACGTAGCATCGGTAAAGCAAGTGAGAAATAGCTTGCCTTCTCCAAGCCTCTCCCCCTTCTCTTTCAGCACCTCCACCCCTTTCTGCTTCACCTGTGCAGATGCGGAGTATTGAACTCCAATGCTTGGGTGAGAGTTCAGGTACTTCACCACACGCTCAGCTGCATCCACCTGCTCCTCTGATGGATTCTGCACCACCCTAGCCAGCTGCCCAACCGAGAAAGAGATGTCGGGCCTCGTGTGAACTGCTGCGTACAAGAGGCTGCCCACCAAGGACTGAAATTGCTGCTGCTCTTCAGCTTCAACCCCTTCATCCTCTGCAGCCTTCACAAGCTTGAATTCTGCTGGCAGGGGAGTTGCAACCTTGCGCTCATTCTCAATCCCATACTTCTCCCCCAGCTCCTTGATGAACTTCTCCTGGTGCAGCTTCAACCACCTGTGATCTGGATCCCTCTCCACGTGCATCCCGAGGTAGTACTTTACCTCCCCAAGGTTCTTGCACTTGAAGTTTTCCATCAGTTGCTGCTGCACTTTCTGGATCTCCTTCATGCTGCTGCTGAAGAGAAGAATGTCGTCCACATAGACCAGAAACAGCACCAGCTTCTCCCCCTCGCCCTTGAGAAAGAGGCTCTCATCACAGCTGCTGGTCCTGAATCCCATCTCCTCTAAAACAGCTGCCAACTTCTGGTACCAGCAGCGTGGCGCCTGCTTCAAGCCGTAGATGGACTTGTTGAGCTTGCACACCCTGCCCGTACCATCCTCATACCCAGGCGGCTGCGTCATGTACACATCCTCCTCTAAAATCCCATTCAGGAATGCCGTTGAAATATCCATCTGAATGATGAATTTCCCACTAACAGCTGCATCTGCCAACAAGACACGGAGGGTAGGGGGTTTGGCAGTGGGAGCAAAGATCTCGTTGAAGTCCTGCTTCTCCTTCTGCATAAACCCCTTCGCCACCAGCCTACTCTTGTAGATGGTGACCTGCCCCTTGTCATCGGTCTTGATCCTCAGCACCCACTTGCATTGTATCGCTTTCTTCCCATCAGGCAGCACCACCAGATCCCATGTCCTATTCTCCAGCAGACTCTGGTACTCAGCATCCCTAGAAGCCAGCCACTTGTCCCTATCTGGTCCAGCTAATGCCTCCTCCATGCTAGCTGGTTCCTCTGGTGCAGGGGCAAGAAAACAGTACGCAGGCTCATCCTCCTCATCCGGGTCATAGCCATGAGGTAGAATCAGCAATGCCTCTTCGGTCCCTAGCTGCTGCTCTGCTGCATCAGTTCCTGCAGTCAGCTTCTTAGTAGCCATACGGGTACGTCCTGGCCTGGAGACGGGTGTCTCCCATCCCTTCATAACGACACCCTTCGGCTTCTTAGTTTTTCCCTGCTGCTTCTCTCCTCCCTCGGGTCCAGCAGCTCCACTAGTGCTGCCGCCAGTTTCCACACCATTTTCTCCACCAGCAGATGCCTCCTGTACCTTCTCTCCATCACCATTTCCAGCAGCTGCCTCCTCTCCCTCCTCCCACACACTAGGAGTCAGGTCCAGCTGCATGGTGATCTGCTCCATCTGCTGGGACACCCTTGCCTCCGGCTGTTTCTCCCAGCTCCCATACATCATGCCCTCAATGAATTTCACATCCCTGCTGTCAAACAACACACCCTTGGATGGTTCCCACAGCAGCCATCCCTTGCTCTCAGCAGCCAGCCCCAAATGCACACACCAGATTGCACTCGCCCCCAACTTACTGCGGTAGGTCTTGGGGACGTGGGCGACTGCCATGCAACCGAACACCCTCAGCATGTCCACCGGCGGCTTCCTCCCAAGCCACCTCTCCAACGGCACCCACGAGTCATCCCCAACCTTGGTGAGCACCCTGTTCCTAGCGACAGTGGCGTGCCGGACAGCATGAGGCCACATAGAATTGCTCAGCCCAGATTCTATGAGCAGCGCCCTAGCTGTCTCCAGAATGGTCCGGTTTGCCCGTTCTGCTACACCATTGGACTGTGGGGTATAAGCCGTGGTCAGCTCTCTCTGGATGCCCTGCTTCTTGAGCCAGGCCGTCATTTCAGCTCCAAGGAACTCACCACCCCGGTCTGTCCTAATCCGCTTCACTACACACTCCGCCTGCTTCTCCACGAATGGCAGCCAATCGTCTCGTATCGTGGAGGCGGCGTGGTCCTTCTGCTTCAGCGGATACGCCCACATCAGCCTGCTCCAGTCATCCACAATTGTAAGAAAATACCGCTCCCCCTTGTGCCCTTGCACCGGCAGCGGCCCCACCAAGTCCATGTGGACCAGCTCCAAAGGCTTCTTGCTCCTGCCAGCCACACTATGGAAAGGGAAACGGGTGAACTTTGAAAGCAAACAGATTTCACAGTTGTCATCGGGTGGCTGTCCGTTCAGCTTCAGACCCTTAACGGCTCCATCCTTCTCCAGCTGCTTCAGCAAAGGCATTGCCACATGCCCTAAGCGCCGGTGTGCCGTTGCCCAATCTGTCTCCCCAGATCTGGCCGACACTTTCACACCAACCCCTCCAACGGCATTGCACTCCCCCTGGGATGCAGACCCCTCTCCAGCCTGCCCCCCACCATGCCACGCCAGGGCCGGCAGCTGCCACATAGATCTGTACACGTCCTTGCTCTCGTGCAGATCCCAAAGCACCCGATTGCCCAGCTTCCCCTTATAAGTGCGTGCCCCATCCGTGTTGGTGTTCACCCCAGCCTTGCCAAGCTTACGGAGGGAGATAAGGTTGGCCTTCAGGTCGGGGACGAAGAGAACGTCGTGCAGCACCACCGGCTTGCCATCCGCTCCCTTAAACGCAGCTCGTCCCGCACCAGCCACCTTCAACATGTGTCCAGAGGCGGAGCACACTTCATTGATCGGTGCAGCTCGTACTTCGTCCAGCAGGTCCTTGCGCGGCGTCATCGTCCAAGCAGCGCCTGTGTCCAACACCCAATAGTCTAGGGGGTGCAGCTCTGCTCCAACTTTGGCAGAGGCGTCTCCTTGCTCCCCCTTGTCTCCCACATGGAAGAATTGGCCCGCGGTGCGCTCCTTCTTCTTCTCCGCACCGCCGTTGCCCTTCGGGTTGTTGTCGGACGAATCAGCGACCATGTTGGCGCCGTTTTTCTGGTTCCTCCGTGCGCCGCCATCCTGGTGACGATTCTGGGGGGTCCATCCATCGGGTTTCTTATAGCACAAAAACCAGGGGTGCCCTTCCTTCTCACAATACCAGCAACTCCCTTTCATTTTGCCACCAGCACCCGACTTGCCCCCACGTCCAGATTTCGCACCGCGACCCCAACCGGTACCTCCTTGTTGGTCGTTGGAGTCGTCGTCTTTCTTTGCACCGCGTCCAGCACCACCGAAGCCACGTCCTCTGCCACGTCGGCTCCCTTGCATCCCGTAGCCGCTGCTGCCGTCGTCTCCACCCCTCAGTTGGCGGCGACGGAAGTCCTCCTCCAGAATCTTCGTCCGCACCCACTCGAGCGTCCATAAGCTCTGGTTCTGCGGCAGGCTCAATCCGCTCATAAATTGAAGCCACGATTCTGGCAGCAGCGAGAGCATCTTCAAGCACTTGGTCTGCTCCGGGTAGGTGATTCCCGCGGTCGCCAACTTCGCGTAGAGGTCGCGCATCTTGTCCAGGACTGGTTGCACCGGCTCTCCCTCGCTCAGGCGCAACGCGGACAGCTCCCTCTCCAGCATCAACGTTGCGACAACGGAGGTAGGGGCGTGCAGCTCCTTCAACACGGTCCACGCCTTCGGACCGCATTCAACCTCCGGCAGCAGGTGCATGACGTGGTGACGCTGGTTCAGCTCCAAACTCTGCGACATCAAATAGTAGCCAGCCGAGGAGCGCTTGTCCCAATCTTCCTGCAGCGTGGGGTCACTCGGTCTAGGCTCCTCCCCAATCATTAGTTTCAGCAAACCGATCTGACGGAAATATAATTGCATTTTCCAGGCCCAATCATCATAGCCCTCACCATTGAACTTCTCGACGGTGAAATTCTTCAGCACCTCCTTGACAAGCGAGCCCTGGTTTGTTCGCGCTCCCCTTGGCGCTGAAAGACCAGAATCTTGGCTGCCGCTACGATCTTGGGCTGAAGATTCACCAGCTCCCGCCGAGGTGTTGCCCGCCATAGCTACCTATAACGAGGATCACTATAACGCAGCTCTGATACCAGCTTGTTGGTGTAAGGGCCTAATAAACTCAAGCTATTAGGACTTAATCAAACTTAAAACCTCTCCTCGGGGTCACCTCCAAGGGTCCCTGGGTGCCTGGTACAAGACCAGCCCCTATCCTCGGGTCCGAGTTTGTAGAGAGAGGGATCAAGAAGGACTTAGTCAAAACAGCAAGAGTACCTTGAACGTCGCGCAGCGTGCCGTGCAGACCGTCAGTCGGATTAAGCTGAGAATTCGCTATATCGAAGCTCGCTCCAAGAGCTTTAAAATGAGCCAAGTTGCCTCGCGAAAAGTTCTGCCATTACTAAGTTATGGCTCGGACAGCGTTTGCCTAGCGTTGGAGTGCTAGCATACTAGCGTTGACTCGGGTAGCATTCCGCCGTCGAATAGCGCAGAAATGAAATTCCAGCGAGGAAGGAATTCGCTTGAATCAATTTGACTATATTCAGGTACAAACAGAGAAGGATTAAATAGTTCTAGCTAGCAAGGACCTTGGGAATCAACCTGGGAACAACCAGGGATGATCCCAAATAATTCCAAGCAACAGAACCAACCTGGCTGGACAAAATAGCAGGTGGTAGGTTGGTAAACAACCTCTGGTTCTGTTTTTCCAACCTGGGAAAACAACAACCAGGTTCAGGTTCTAAAAACAGAACCTGTTTTGTCTTTGCCCAACCAGCCAAATGCTGGTTCCGCTGGTTTCCCCTGGCCTTGTAGCATGCAGATACAGACAAACAACATCCAACCTTCACCTAAATTGTACCCCTATAGTGCCTTCCCTGCTACACTATAGTTAACCAAACAAAACAGTACAATTTCGAGTTGGATAGAACTGAATCTGCGCAATCAACTCAACCGAACTGCAAAGCTTCCATCTTGGGTTCCTTTGCGAGCTCGTCCTTTCTGCTTGCATTGTTCATAGCGCGTACAATGTTGTGCCGAAACGCACATTGCGCGAGTACCTGCAAATGCATCAAGCGAAAAATGCGAAAGCAAACAAACACACGAACACACCATTCACACGCAAATGCATTCGCACACGCATACTCGTACAAACAGACGGCAGGATGTCGTGCAATGTGCATTTGCACCCAACAAGCCACACTATGGAAAGGGAAACGGGTGAACTTTGAAAGCAAACAGATTTCACAGTTGTCATCGGGTGGCTGTCCGTTCAGCTTCAGACCCTTAACGGCTCCATCCTTCTCCAGCTGCTTCAGCAAAGGCATTGCCACATGCCCTAAGCGCCGGTGTGCCGTTGCCCAATCTGTCTCCCCAGATCTGGCCGACACTTTCACACCAACCCCTCCAACGGCATTGCACTCCCCCTGGGATGCAGACCCCTCTCCAGCCTGCCCCCCACCATGCCACGCCAGGGCCGGCAGCTGCCACATAGATCTGTACACGTCCTTGCTCTCGTGCAGATCCCAAAGCACCCGATTGCCCAGCTTCCCCTTATAAGTGCGTGCCCCATCCGTGTTGGTGTTCACCCCAGCCTTGCCAAGCTTACGGAGGGAGATAAGGTTGGCCTTCAGGTCGGGGACGAAGAGAACGTCGTGCAGCACCACCGGCTTGCCATCCGCTCCCTTAAACGCAGCTCGTCCCGCACCAGCCACCTTCAACATGTGTCCAGAGGCGGAGCACACTTCATTGATCGGTGCAGCTCGTACTTCGTCCAGCAGGTCCTTGCGCGGCGTCATCATCCAAGCAGCGCCTGTGTCCAACACCCAATAGTCTAGGGGGTGCAGCTCTGCTCCAACTTTGGCAGAGGCGTCTCCTTGCTCCCCCTTGTCTCCCACATGGAAGAATTGGCCCGCGGTGCGCTCCTTCTTCTTCTCCGCACCGCCGTTGCCCTTCGGGTTGTTGTCGGACGAATCAGCGACCATGTTGGCGCCGTTTTTCTGGTTCCTCCGCGCGCCGCCATCCTGGTGACGATTCTGGGGGGTCCATCCATCGGGTTTCTTATAGCACAAAAACCAGGGGTGCCCTTCCTTCTCACAATACCAGCAACTCCCTTTCATTTTGCCACCAGCACCCGACTTGCCCCCACGTCCAGATTTCGCACCGCGACCCCAACCGGTACCTCCTTGTTGGTCGTTGGAGTCGTCGTCTTTCTTTGCACCGCGTCCAGCACCACCGAAGCCACGTCCTCTGCCACGTCGGCTCCCTTGCATCCCGTAGCCGCTGCTGCCGTCGTCTCCACCCCTCAGTTGGCGGCGACGGAAGTCCTCCTCCAGAATCTTCGTCCGCACCCACTCGAGCGTCCACAAGCTCTGGTTCTGCGGCAGGCTCAATCCGCTCGTAAATTGAAGCCACGATTCTGGCAGCAGCGAGAGCATCTTCAAGCACTTGGTCTAATCCGGGTAGGTGATTCCCGCGGTCGCCAACTTCGCGTAGAGGTCGCGCATCTTGTCCAGGACTGGTTGCACCGGCTCTCCCTCGCTCAGGCGCAACGCGGACAGCTCCCTCTCCAGCATCAACGTTGCGACGACGGAGGTCGGGGCGTGCAGCTCCTTCAACACGGTCCACGCCTTCGGACCGCATTCAACCTCCGGCAGCAGGTGCATGACGTGGTGACGCTGGTTCAGCTCCAAACTCTGCGACATCAAATAGTAGCCAGCCGAGGAGCGCTCGTCCCAATCTTCCTGCAGCGTGGGGTCACTCGGTCTAGGCTCCTCCCCAATCATTAGTTTCAGCAAACCGATCTGACGGAAATATAATTGCATTTTCCAGGCCCAATCATCATAGCCCTCACCATTGAACTTCTCGACGGTGAAATTCTTCAGCACCTCCTTGACAAGCGAGCCCTGGTTTGTTCGCGCTCCCCTTGGCGCTGAAAGACCAGAATCTTGGCTGCCGCTACGATCTTGGGCTGAAGATTCACCAGCTCCCGCCGAGGTGTTGCCCGCCATAGCTACCTATAACGAGGATCACTATAACGCAGCTCTGATACCAGCTTGTTGGTGTAAGGGCCTAATAAACTCAAGCTATTAGGACTTAATCAAACTTAAAACCTCTCCTCGGGGTCACCTCCAAGGGTCCCTGGGTGCCTGGTACAAGACCAGCCCCTATCATCGGGTCCGAGTTTGTAGAGAGAGGGATCAAGAAGGACTTAGTCAAAACAGCAAGAGTACCTTGAACGTCGCGCAGCGTGCCGTGCAGACCGTCGATCGGATTAAGCTGAGAATTCGCTATATCGAAGCTCGCTCCAAGAGCTTTAAAATGAGCCAAGTTGCCTCGCGAAAAGTTCTGCCATTACTAAGTTATGGCTCGGACAGCATTTGCCTAGCGTTGGACTGCTAGCATACTAGCGTTGACTCGGGTAGCATTCCGCCGTCGAATAGCGCAGAAACGAAATTCCAGCAAGGAAGGAATTTGCTTGAATCAATTTGACTATATTCAGGTACAAACAGAGAAGGATTAAATAGTTCTAGCTAGCAAGGATCTTGGGAATCAACCTGGGAACAACCAGGGATGATCCCAAATAATTCCAAGCAACAGAACCAACCTGGCTGGACAAAATAGCAGGTGGTAGGTTGGTAAACAACCTCTGGTTCTGTTTTTCCAACCTGGGAAAACAACAACCAGGTTCAGGTTCTAAAAACAGAACCTGTTTTGTCTTTGCCCAACCAGCCAAATGCTGGTTCCGCTGGTTTCCCCTGGCCTTGTAGCATGCAGATACAGACAAACAACATCCAACCTTCACCTAAATTGTACCCCTATAGTGCCTTCCCTGCTACACTATAGTTAACCAAACAAAACAGTACAATTCCGAGTTGGATAGAACTGAATCTGCGCAATCAACTCAACCGAACTGCAAAGCTTCCATCTTGGGTTCCTTTGCGAGCTCGTCCTTTCTGCTTGCACTGTTCATAGCGCATACAATGTTGTGCCGAAGCGCACATTGCGCGAGTACCTGCAAATGCATCAAGCGAAAAATGCGAAAGCAAACAAACACACGAACACACCATTCACACGCAAATGCATTCGCACACGCATACTCGTACAAACAGGCGGCAGGATGTCGTGCAATGTGCATTTGCACCCAACACCTTTGTGCTCTCGGCATCCACTCCTTAAGAACAGCCGCTGCCACCTCCCCCTTAGTCTTGAGAGGGTACACCCACACCGCACGTATGTGGTCGTCTACAATGGTCAAAAAGTAGCGGCTGCCCAAAAGAGAAAGGGCCCTAGTGGGGCCCACCACATCCATGTGCACAAGCGCTAGTGGTGCCTTGGCTGGTCCTGTGCTGCTGCTGAAAGGGAACTTGGTGAACATAGTCTCAAGGCACGTAGGGCAGCTCCCAATCTCCTTTGCTGCCCCCTTCACCTCCAACCCCTTCAAGCTCCCATCCTTCACCAACTTCTGCAGCATAGGGATGTTGATGTGACACAACCTCTCGTGCCACGTCTCCCAATCAGCCTCACCACTCCCAGATGAAGCCTTTGCCCATGCAGCTGTCTCATCCACACTAGCAAGCACCTCAACATGTAAATGCTATGGCTGCTGCACCTTCTTGACTGCATCCAGGGCCCCAGCAGTTGGTGCAGTCTCCTCTCCTCCCGCAGTTGCTTTAGCCGTTGCTGCTGCCGCTGCCGTTGCTGGAGGTTTCCCGTTCCAAGGGATGATGGGCAGCTGCCATAGGTCCTTGATGCAGCTGCTCTTCTCCTCCAGATCCCACAACAACAGCTTCCCAAGCTTCGCACGGCAGCTGGTTGGGCCGAAGGTGACTTTGGCCTTGCTCTTCTGCAGCCGGCGCACAGAAAGAAGGTTAGCGGACAAACCTTCAACCAACAGCACATTCCCAAGCCCCACAAGCTCCCCATTGGCTCCCATCACCTTGGCATTCCCAACACCAATCACAGGGAGCAAAGCACCTGAAGTGGCAGCCACAAACTTGATCTTTCCAGGGGGCTTTACCTCATCAAGTAAATCTGCCCATGCGGTCATGTAACTTGTGCAACTTTAATCTATCACCCAGTGAGTGATTGGGTGCATCACAACCTTCCCAACCGAACCCACATCACCCTCACTCCCATTCACATCCTCAACCATGAGGAACATCCCAGGGGAGGCTTTACCTTGTGCACCTTCACCTTGTGCACCTGAACCTTGCACAGCGCCACCTCGTGCACGTTCACCACTCGGCGGCTTCATGCCTGGGGGTGCCCATCCCTCAGGCCGGCTGAAACACTTGAACCAAGGGTGTTTAGCCTTCTTGCAGTACCAATAAGCTCCCTCCATTCGGGTGCTCCCCCTACCACCAGAGCCCTCATTGTAGTCACCTCGGCCTCTCCCTCTGCCAAAGCCTCTCCCACGGCCTCGGCCTCTCCCTCCCCCTCTTCCTCTGCTGCCTCCTGCAGCTCCATATCCCTCAGCAGTTTTGTTGGCAGCACCACCTCCCGTGTGGCGCCTGCGGAAGTCCTCCTGCAGGATCTGCTGCCGTAGCCATTCAGGCGTCCACTTGTCCTGCTGAACGTTGAGGGTGGGGATGAGGTTCTCCCACGAGTTGTCGAGCACCGAGATGATCTTGGTGCACTGCTGCATCTGCGACACCTTGCTGCCATCCTCGGATAAGTGTCCTTGATGAGGTCGAACAACACCGCGCTCCGCTCAATCCACCGATCCCGAGCATCTCCTTCCTCGGGCATTTTCTCTTCTCCCATCGCAAGTTTCAGCAGCTTGTAGCGCTTGAAGACGCTCCTCATCCGCCCACTCCA
The DNA here is from genome assembly GCA_947470075.1 of Closterium sp. Yama58-4. NCBI lineage: Eukaryota > Viridiplantae > Streptophyta > Zygnematophyceae > Desmidiales > Closteriaceae > Closterium > Closterium sp. Yama58-4. Next base: position 114,741 of record CANIUD010000749.1, on the reverse strand, counting down.
TTCCTCGTAGTTGGAGCCATCCAATGCCTCAATCTTGGATGGTGGCGGCTCACTCCTCTTTTCAGCTGCATCTCCACTCCCTTGACTCATCTCCTCTGCTCCCAATCACAGCTTTCAGCTCCCCCTTTGCTGGTCACAATGTAGATCCACAAAATTTTCACAAGTGTCGGCGCCAACGAAATTTCGGCAGAGTTTCCCCTTAGCGGAAGTCACATCCAACCTTCAAAATACCTTTTAGGCACGCCCACTGGCTATGGTGGGTCTAGAAGGGTCTTCATACCTCAGTAGACTCCCCACAAAGTCCTCAATCAGCTCTGATACCACTTGTTAGAGACTAAGGACGGAGTCTAGAACGTTTAGGGGCCGAAATATCTCAAAATCGTTGGACCTAATGTCGGAACTTCACCTCCTCCCTGCTACTCTCTCTGTCTGACTCATGTCCTTGCTGGTCTCTCCTCTCCTTATCTCCCAGGACTGCGCTTGCTACCTCCCTTTCTGATTTGCTGCTACTTACACTCGTCCTCATCCTCCATAGCTTCTCGTGATACTCTCACTCTTGCCCCCGCTCTAGCTCCTTCACATAACACTCCTAGCTAACTACTTGTCACATTGCTGCTTGTAATATCTCCTTCTTCTCACCACTTGCTCAACGGAATGCAAGAAATCGTCAGCTGAGGATCCCCAGCTCCTCTTCCAATGTCTTGATCTCAGCCTGGTATGCTTCTCTCGGTTCTCTGCGGATGAATCTGACAGGCAGTTCCGCCATTGGCCTGTTCTTCTCCCAGGTACCACTCGGTACGTCAGCTTCTCCTCCCACATGCATATGGTGGCGCCTATGCTGTACAGGAACTCCACCCCGAGCAGCAGGTCGTAGTCTTCCGAGGGTGAGATTCCGCACTGCAGCTTCACCGAGCATTCCTCTGGGCTCCCTTGCCGTATGTAAATTTCCACAGTGCTTTTAGTTCTCGGCATCCACTCAGTGCCTCCTCCCTCGGCAGTCATCAGTAGCAGTCCTTCCTCGATCTGGCGTTCCGGTCGGTCCAGCTGCAGCTGCTGAGCGAGCCTCCTGCCTATCAGCTTTGGGTGGGCCCCGGTGTCTATGATAGCCTGCTTCACTGACACCCCCCCACCGTTATGTAGCCCTTCTCCGCTACCAAGACAGATGCGGCGCAGCTGAGCCTTTCCAGAGGGTGCCTGCGCGGAGGATGCCGGTCCTCTTCTTCTGCTTCCGCCCTCCTCCTTGGGCCTGCTTCCCTTCTTGCCTCCGTCCGTGGCCTCAGGTTCCTTTCCCATGCCCTCAGCCCCAATTCCTCCCGATCCCTTGCTGGCCGTGCCATCAGGCAGAACTCCTCCTCGCTACCCTCCTCTTCCTCTTGCCGCGCCACCATGGCCGGTTTTCTTTCACCTCCTGGCTCGCGTCCTTCTAACTGCGCCCTCAGCCTCTCAATCTCCGCTCTCATTTCCGCCACTTCGCTCCTTTCGCGACTTTCTCCCCGTCCTTCTCCCTTGCGCGAGTAGCAGTCTCTCTCCACGTGCCCCCTTCGCCCGCACTTCCCACACACCGGCACCTCCGGGCAGTCACGCCTCTAATGTTCCTCTTGTCCGCAGATGGAGCACGCCGGTGGGTTCCTGCACTCCCGCCTCAAGTGCCCCGTCTGCCCACAATTGTGGCATTTACGTGTGTCTCCTAGGCCTCTCGGCGGTCGCTCTCTGTCCACTGGAGCCGCGCTCCAAGCGGGCCTCCTGCGATCTGCCGCCCGTTCCGGTGTAAGTTCCACCTCGAATAGCCGCCTGCCCGTTTCCACCCTTTTCGCCGTCTCGTATGCCACGCCTAACGTCGCCGCCGCTCCCATTTCGAAGATCTTCACTTGCACGTCGCGCTGTAGCTCGTAATTCAGCCCGTTCAGGAACTTGCTTACGAGCCGCCCCTGATCCACGCAATTCATATCTTCAGCCAATTCCACCAGTCGGCCGTAGTATGCGAGCAGCGATTCCCCCGATCTGCGCTTGAACTCTCGAAATTCAATCACTCGCTCTGGTGTCTGCAGCGGAAATTGCTCCCTTTGCATCTCCAGGAAGCGCTTAGTGGGATTCCTTTCCCCCGGTCGGGCCTGAGCTGCCCGATCCAGCAGTTCGCGCCGGCAGATGCGGTAGTACGTTTCAGCTTCCCCGGTCAAGGTGTTCGCCAGTCCTCTGAAGAATTCGTCTGCACCTAGCCTGTCACGTTCCCACCTCGCTCGCAGATTCTCCAACTGCATCAGGTAGTTCTTCAACGACGGTCCGCGTCGGACTTCTCCCGAGAAGCGTTCCGGCACCTCCACCTTCGGAAGCATGGTGTAGCGCCAGCGAGTCGACGCCGCATCGTCTTCGAAACCTTGCCATGACGCGCTTCGCCGATACGGCTTGCCACCTTCACCCGCTGGTACTGCCACCACAGCCTCTCCGAGGGGCGTCCCTCCCAACTTCTCCTTAGCTCCTTCCTTGTCCGCGAGAGGCTGCTGGTCTCGCCCTTCTCCTGAGCCCGTGGCTCCGTCCGTTCCGTTGTCTCCCTTTCCGTCGGCGCCGGGCGCGTTCGTCCCCGCTCCTGGCGCTCGCTCGCTCCCTTCTACACCCTCCGTCATCTCGCCCCCTTTATTATGATCCTTCGCGGCAAACTCTAATCCGGACCGTGTGGGCATAGCCTTAATGCTTGTATGTGATAAGCTCTAGCTCCTTCACATAACACTCCTAGCTAACTACTTGTCACATTGTTGCTTGTAATATCTCCTTCTTCTCACCACTTGCTCAACGGAATGCAAGAAATCGTGTTACAAAGGAAACATACAAGCATTAAGGCTAGCTCTGACAGGTTCCGCCTATTCTACCAGCTCTGCCTCCACCATGCCTGCTCCCCCTCTACCCATCTCCTCTCTAGCTGCTAAGGCTGCCTTCGAGAAGACATACATCTTTGCTGCCTGCCACCTGTGTTACCCGCCTCTAGCTACTTTGCCTCCAGCTGACACTTCCAGATCCAGCTGGCTCCGGAGAGCTTGCCTGCACACACGGGAAAACAAACAAGCATGCATGCTTACACCCATCCAAGTGCCAGTGATGAACCCCTGCCTCCGCTGCCTCTGCCATGTACTGTAATTCCGCCCCGTACTCTCCCTCCTCTTACGTAAGTGCCGCCCCACACCACTACCATGCATTCCCCGACCTTTCGCTTCGGCAGACATCTCTTCCCTCGCACCTACTTGTCTCCCTGCACACCTCAAACCCCGCCTTGACCCTTCGCATCCCATCCTCGGCACTGCCCAGCTCGCTATGTACAGTATATACAATTTGTACACCTCCCACTCTCTCCTCACTATCTCGCTCACATTCACACAAATGTGACAGCTGTCAGAACCTCACCTCCTCCCTGCTGCTCTCTCTGTCTGACTCATGTCCTTGCTGGTCTCTCCTCTCCTTATCTCTCAGGACTGCGCTTGCTACCTCCCTGTTGGTGTAAGGGCCTAATAAACTCAAGCTATTAGGACTTAATCAAACTTAAAACCTTTCCTCGCTGGAATTTCGTTTCTGCGCTATTCGACGGCGGAATGCTACCCGAGTCAACGCTAGTATGCTAGCACTCCAACGCTAGGCAAACACTGTCCGAGCCAGAACTTAGTAATGGCAGAACTTTTCGCGAGGCAACTTGGCTCATTTTAAAGCTCTTGGAGCGAGCTTCGATATAGCGAATTCTCAGCTTAATCCGACCGACGGTCTGCACGGCACGCTGCGCGACGTTCAAGGTACTCTTGCTGTTTTGACTAAGTCCTTCTTGATCCCTCTCTCTACAAACTCGGACCCGAGGATAGGGGCTGATCTTGTACCAGGCACCCAGGGACCCTTGGAGGTGACCCCGAGGAGTTTATTAGGTTTAAGTTTTATTAAGTCCTAATAGCTTGAGTTTATTAGGCCCTTACACCAACAAAAACAGTACGCAGGCTCATCCTCCTCATCCGGGTCATAGCCATGAGGTAGAATCAGCAATGCCTCTTCGGTCCCTAGCTGCTGCTCTGCTGCATCAGTTCCTGCAGTCAGCTTCTTAGTAGCCATACGGGTACGTCCTGGCCTGGAGACGGGTGTCTCCCATCCCTTCATAACGACACCCTTCGGCTTCTTAGTTTTCCCCTGCTGCTGCTCTCCTCCCTCAGATCCAGCAGCTCCACTAGTGCTGCCGCCAGTTTCCACACCATTTTCTCCACCAGCAGATGCCTCCTGTACCTTCTCTCCATCACCATTTCCCGCAGCTGCCTTCTCTCCCTCCTCCCACACACTAGGAGTCAGGTCCAGCTGCATGGTGATCTGCTCCATCTGCTGGGACACCCTTGCCTCCGGCTGTTTCTCCCAGCTCCCATACATCATGCCCTCAATGAATTTCACATCCCTGCTGTCAAACAACACACCCTTGGATGGTTCCCACAGCAGCCATCCCTTGCTCTCAGCAGCCAGCCCCAAATGCACACACCAGATTGCACTCGCCCCCAACTTACTGCGGTAGGGCTTGGGGACGTGGGCGACTGCCATGCAACCGAACACCCTCAGCATGTCCACCGGCGGCTTCCTCCCAAGCCACCTCTCCAACGGCACCCACGAGTCATCCCCAACCTTGGTGAGCACCCTGTTCCTAGCGACAGTGGCGTGCCGGACAGCATGAGGCCACATAGAATTGCTCAGCCCAGATTCTATGAGCAGCGCCCTAGCTGTCTCCAGAATGGTCCGGTTTGCCCGTTCTGCTACACCATTGGACTGTGGGGTATAAGCCGTGGTCAGCTCTCTCTGGATGCCCTGCTTCTTGAGCCAGGCCGTCATTTCAGCTCCAAGGAACTCACCACCCCGGTCTGTCCTAATCCGCTTCACTACACACTCCGCCTGCTTCTCCACGAATGGCAGCCAATCGTCCCATATCGTGGAGGCGGCGTGGTCCTTCTGCTTCAGCGGATACGCCCACATCAGCCTGCTCCAGTCATCCACAATTGTAAGAAAATACCGCTCCCCCTTGTGCCCTTGCACCGGCAGCGGCCCCACCAAGTCCATGTGGACCAGCTCCAAAGGCTTCTTGCTCCTGCCAGCCACACTATGGAAAGGGAAACGGGTGAACTTTGAAAGCAAACAGATTTCACAGTTGTCATCGGGTGGCTGTCCGTTCAGCTTCAGACCCTTAACGGCTCCATCCTTCTCCAGCTGCTTCAGCAAAGGCATTGCCTCATGCCCTAAGCGCTGGTGTGCCGTTGCCCAATCTGTCTCCCCAGACCTGGCCGACACTTTCACACCAACCCCTCCAACGGCATTGCACTCCCCATGGGATGCAGACCACCACCACCTCCAGCCTGCCCCCCACCATGCCACGCCAGGGCCGGCAGCTGCCACATAGATCTGTACACGTCCTTGCTCTCGTGCAGATCCCAAAGCACCCAATTGCCCAGCTTCCCCTTATAAGTGCGTGCCCCATCCGTGTTGGTGTTCACCCCAGCCTTGCCAAGCTTACGGAGGGAGATAAGGTTGGCCTTCAGGTCGGGGACGAAGAGAACGTCGTGCAGCACCACCGGCTTGCCATCCGCTCCCTTAAACGCAGCTCGTCCCGCACCAGCCACCTTCAACATGTGTCCAGAGGCGGAGCACACTTCATTGATCGGTGCAGCTCGTACTTCGTCCAGCAGGTCCTTGCGCGGCGTCATCGTCCAAGCAGCGCCTGTGTCCAACACCCAATAGTCTAGGGGGTGCAGCTCTGCTCCAACTTTGGCAGAGGCGTCTCCTTGCTCCCCCTTGTCTCCCACATGGAAGAATTGGCCCGCGGTGCGCTCCTTCTTCTTCTCCGCACCGCCGTTGCCCTTCGGGTTGTTGTCGGACGAATCAGCGACCATGTTGGCGCCGTTTTTCTGGTTCCTCCGCGCGCCGCCATCCTGGTGACGATTCTGGGGGGTCCATCCATCGGGTTTCTTATAGCACAAAAACCAGGGGTGCCCTTCCTTCTCACAATACCAGCAACTCCCTTTCATTTTGCCACCAGCACCCGACTTGCCCCCACGTCCAGATTTCGCACCGCGACCCCAACCGGTACCTCCTTGTTGGTCGTTGGAGTCGTCGTCTTTCTTTGCACCGCGTCCAGCACCACCGAAGCCACGTCCTCTGCCACGTCGGCTCCCTTGCATCCCGTAGCCGCTGCTGCCGTCGTCTCCACCCCTCAGTTGGCGGCGACGGAAGTCCTCCTCTAGAATCTTCGTCCGCACCCACTCGAGCGTCCACAAGCTCTGGTTCTGCGGCAGGCTCAATCCGCTCGTAAATTGAAGCCACGATTCTGGCAGCAGCGAGAGCATCTTCAAGCACTTGGTCTGCTCCGGGTAGGTGATTCCCGCGGTCGCCAACTTCGCGTAGAGGTCGCGCATCTTGTCCAGGACTGGTTGCACCGGCTCTCCCTCGCTCAGGCGCAACGCGGACAGCTCCCTCTCCAGCATCAACGTTGCGACAACGGAGGTCGGGGCGTGCAGCTCCTTCAACACGGTCCACGCCTTCGGACCGCATTCAACCTCCGGCAGCAGGTGCATGACGTGGTGACGCTGGTTCAGCTCCAAACTCTGCGACATCAAATAGTAGCCAGCCGAGGAGCGCTCGTCCCAATCTTCCTGCAGCGTGGGGTCACTCGGTCTAGGCTCCTCCCCAATCATTAGTTTCAGCAAACCGATCTGACGGAAATATAATTGCATTTTCCAGGCCCAATCATCATAGCCCTCACCATTGAACTTCTCGACGGTGAAATTCTTCAGCACCTCCTTGACAAGCGAGCCCTGGTTTGTTCGCGCTCCCCTTGGCGCTGAAAGACCAGAATCTTGGCTGCCGCTACGATCTTGGGCTGAAGATTCACCAGCTCCCGCCGAGGTGTTGCCCGCCATAGCTACCTATAACGAGGATCACTATAACGCAGCTCTGATACCAGCTTGTTGGTGTAAGGGCCTAATAAACTCAAGCTATTAGGGCTTAATCAAACTTAAAACCTCTCCTCGGGGTCACCTCCAAGGGTCCCTGGGTGCCTGGTACAAGACCAGCCCCTATCCTCGGGTCCGAGTTTGTAGAGAGAGGGATCAAGAAGGACTTAGTCAAAACAGCAAGAGTACCTTGAACGTCGCGCAGCGTGCCGTGCAGACCGTCGGTCGGATTAAGCTGAGAATTCGCTATATCGAAGCTCGCTCCAAGAGCTTTAAAATGAGCCAAGTTGCCTCGCGAAAAGTTCTGCCATTACTAAGTTATGGCTCGGACAGCGTTTGCCTAGTGTTGGAGTGCTAGCATACTAGCGTTGACTCGGGTAGCATTCCGCCGTCGAATAGCGCAGAAACGAAATTCCAGCGAGGAAGGAATTCGCTTGAATCAATTTGACTATATTCAGGTACAAACAGAGAAGGATTAAATAGTTCTAGCTAGCAAGGACCTTGGGAATCAACCTGGGAACAACCAGGGATGATCCCAAATAATTCCAAGCAACAGAACCAACCTGGCTGGACAAAATAGCAGGTGGTAGGTTGGTAAACAACCTCTGGTTCTGTTTTTCCAACCTGGGAAAACAACAACCAGGTTCAGGTTCTAAAAACAGAACCTGTTTTGTCTTTGCCCAACCAGCCAAATGCTGGTTCCGCTGGTTTCCCCTGGCCTTGTAGCATGCAGATACAGACAAACAACATCCAACCTTCACCTAAATTGTACCCCTATAGTGCCTTCCCTGCTACACTATAGTTAACCAAACAAAACAGTACAATTTCGAGTTGGATAGAACTGAATCTGCGCAATCAACTCAACCGAACTGCAAAGCTTCCATCTTGGGTTCCTTTGCGAGCTCGTCCTTTCTGCTTGCACTGTTCATAGCGCGTACAATGTTGTGCCGAAGCGCACATTGCGCGAGTACCTGCAAATGCATCAAGCGAAAAATGCGAAAGCAAACAAACACACGAACACACCATTCACACGCAAATGCATTCGCACACGCATACTCGTACAAACAGACGGCAGGATGTCGTGCAATGTGCATTTGCACCCAACACTCCCTTTCTGATTTGCTGCTGCTTACACTCGTCCTTATCCTCCATAGCTTCTCGTGATACTCTCACTCTTGCCCCCTCCCATGACCAGCTGTCGCCGTCCTCGCCCTGGTCATGGGACCCGTGTACTGCTGCACTCCCTTCGCCTTCCCAGCCAAGGCCACATTAGTCATATGGTCCATGACCCGCTTTCCATTCTCTCCCTCCAGCACTAACACCCCAGAGTCTCGCACCTCCTTCACTGTCTACCTCTGCTGTGATACTCCCAGATCCAGCCCATCTCGTTTCGCTCGCCTGACATACACTTCACATCCTTCCTCCACAGGCGGGTCTCGGCCTTGCATCTTCGCCAGCTGCCGCTGTCTGTAGCGGTGAATGTCTCGCAGCTGAGCCACCTTCAAGCTCTCCATCGCCGCGGGCAGCATCTTCCTGAGGTACGCCGCCCTCGCATCCGCCAGTGCCACCCATTTCTCCGCTGTCCCTGCCAACACGCTGTCCGTGAGCACCTTGGGAGCTCCCACATGCAGGATCGGATGCTTCCCAAAGAGCAAGTAGTAGGGAGATACGTCCTTGAGCGCTGCTTGCTTGCTGAACCTGTATCCTGCGACCCATGCCAACTTCTTGTCCCAGTCCCCTTTGTGTGCCTCCCCGTACACGCGCAAGCCTCTTTTGACTGTCTGCACCAGCCGCTCTGTCAGTCCGTCTGCCTGTGGATGATTCCGTGAGGTCGTGCGGTGCTGGATCCCGTTAGACGCCAGCACCTCCTTTAACTCTCCCTCGAACTCTGTCCCCTGATCTGTGAGCACCTCTCCGCATGCCCCAAACCGTGTTATCACCATTTCCTCAAATGCCTCTGCCACAGCTGCTGCAGTCTTGTTCACCAGAGGCCGCGCTTCCGCCCATTTGCTCACATGTTCAATCATGAGCACGATATATCTCCGTCCTCTCCTTGACACTGGCAGCTCCCCCGCTATGTCCAGAGACCAGCGATACCCAAGCTCCACTATTGCCAGTGGCTGCAGCTCCGCCTGACTCCTGAGCAGTGTGGCCTTGTTCCTGCAGCAAAGCTCGCACTTCTCCACCCACTCCTTTACTTCTTGCCTCATTCCTGCCCACCACCAGCCCGTCTGCAACAGCTGGATGGTGCGCAGGGGCCCGAGGTGACCCAGCTTGCCATGGACTTCCTCAATCAGCGCTGCGCATTCTGCTGGCTCCCGGACCCGCTTCCACCCATCCTTCGTCTGTAGCTGCACCTGCCCCTGGTACCATCTGTAGTGTTGACCTTGGGCCCTGACCATGCTCTCCATGCCTCCATCTTCAGTAGTCTCTCCCTTTATCCATGCTAGTGTTGCTTCGTCCAGCCACACATCCGCCGCTCCTCTCCCCTGTTCTCCCACTGCCCCCCGCTCTCTGACCATGGTTGTCAATGCCGCAACTGGCTGCCCCCTATCTGTGTCCCCGTCCTCCCTCTCCTTTGGCGGGTTCCGTGAAACCCGTCCACATGCTGCATGGTCCTGCCTGGGCGGTGCTTCGCGGTAAAATCATATTCCTGCAGCTTCATCGCCCATCGTGCGTTCCGCCCAGTCAGTGTCTGGTTCTGCATCAGCCATAGCAGAGGCTGGTGATCCGTCACCAGTGTGAAGTGTCTTCCTTGCAGATACACCCGAAAATGCCCCACCGCCCAGACTGCCGCCAGTTCTCCTTCGTACGACGAGTAGTTGGCCTCCGCAGGGTTGCAGGTCCTGCTCGCGAACGCTACCACCTTCTCCTGCCCTCCTTCCAGCTGACTCAGGACTGCTCCCATGCCTACACTGCTCCAGTCCGTGTAGAGCATGAACGGTGCCTTCCCGTCTGGAAGCTTCAGTACTGCCCCTGACTTCACCGCCTCCATCAGCCCTTTCAGTGCCGCCTCCTGTGCCTCCCCCCACTGCCATTTCTGGTCCTCTCTCAGCAGCCGGTTCAGTCGTGCCGCGCGCTTGCTGAAGTCAGGGATGAACTTCCTGTAGTAATTCAGAAAGCCTAGGAGCGCACGTAACCCACTCCTGTCCTTCGGTCGCCCCACCCTGTCTAACACCTCCACCTTCGCCTTCTGGATGCTCAGCTCTCCTCCTGCCACCTCGAACCCCAGGTAAGCCACGCTGCCATGACCGAACCGACACTTGCCTGGATGGCACGTCAGCCCCGCTGCTTGGATGGCCGCCAGTGTTGCCTCAATGTCCTCCACATGCTTCTCGCTGTTCGGGCTGAAGATTATGACGTCATCGATGTAACAAGCCGCAGCCTTCACGTCCCTCAGCACTGTATCCATCACCCGCTGAAACACTACTGAGGCGTTCCTCAATCCGAAAGGCATGAAATTCCATTCGTACAAGCCATCCGGACCGTGGAATGCCGTTTTCCTCTTGTCCTCTTCTGCTATCGGGATCTGGTTGAAGCCCTGCCTCAGATCCAGCGTTGAGAACACCCAACTCCCGTGCAGCTGATCGAAAATCTCTTCGGCCATGGGCATGGGGTAACGGTCCGTGTCTGTGACCTTATTGAGACCCCTATAGTCCCCGCACATCCTCCTGGACAGTACAGCTCCAGTCAGATCTGTTCTAGCGGCTACTACGGTGGCTGCTGCATAGTCAGACGCCGATCTGCGTATCAGTCCCGCCGCCAATAACTCGTGGCATTTGCAGTGCACACCTCAATGTCCTGTGGGCTCATCCTCCTCCGCCTCTGGTACACGGGCACCTCACTTGTCAGTGGCAGCTACATGGTGCTTATCGTACACCTCCCCAGCTCCTGTAAGCTATGGGCGAATGCGCTGCATGCTGCCGCAGGACTGCTTCCAGCCTGATCGCCGCCGTACCCTGCAGGGCTGTGCCTATGTTCCATGTGTGCTCCCTCGTTGCTGCCGCCGCCTCTGCTCGCATTCCTTCACCCGTTGCTGCCTGTGGCGCTTGCCCTTCATCCCTGTCTGCCGCTTCTGTTTCCTCTCCTCCGACCCCTTCTCCTCTCTCTTCCGTCTGTTCGTTCCCCCCTTGGCTGCTCAGCGCCATGTATGCTCTTCCTGGGCCCAGGAACACCTCGTCTGGGTCAGGGATCCAGTAGTCTGTGTTGGGTGCAAATGCACATTGCACGACATCCTGCCGTCTGTTTGTACGAGTATGCGTGTGCGAATGCATTTGCGTGTGAATGGTGTGTTCGTGTGTTTGTTTGCTTTCGCATTTTTCGCTTGATGCATTTGCAGGTACTCGCGCAATGTGCGCTTCGGCACAACATTGTATGCGCTATGAACAGTGCAAGCAGAAAGGACGAGCTCGCAAAGGAACCCAAGATGGAAGCTTTGCAGTTCGGTTGAGTTGATTGCGCAGATTCAGTTCTATCCAACTCGGAATTGTACTGTTTTGTTTGGTTAACTATAGTGTAGCAGGGGAGGCACTATAGGGGTACAATTTAGGTGAAGGTTGGATGTTGTTTGTCTGTATCTACATGCTACAAGGCCAGGGGAAACCAGCGGAACCAGCATTTGGCTGGTTGGGCAAAGACAAAACAGGTTCTGTTTTTAGAACCTGAACCTGGTTGTTGTTTTTCCCAGGTTGGAAAAAACAGAACCAGAGGTTGTTTACCAACCTACCACCTGCTATTTTGTCCAGCCAGGTTGGTTCTGTTGCTTGGAATTATTTGGGATCATCCCTGGTTGTTCCCAGGTTGATTCCCAAGGTCCTTGCTAGCTAGAACTATTTAATCCTTCTCTGTTTGTACCTGAATATAGTAAAATTGATTCAAGCGAATTCCTTCCTCGCTGGAATTTCGTTTCTGCGCTATTCGACGGCGGAATGCTACCCGAGTCAACGCTAGTATGCTAGCACTCCAACGCTAGGCAAACGCTGTCCGAGCCAGAACTTAGTAATGGCAGAACTTTTCGCGAGGCAACTTGGCTCATTTTAAAGCTCTTGGAGCGAGCTTCGATATAGCGAATTCTCAGCTTAATCCGACCGACGCTCTGCACGGCACGCTGCGCGACGTTCAAGGTACTCTTGCTGTTTTGACTAAGTCCTTCTTGATCCCTCTCTCTACAAACTCGGACCCGAGGATAGGGGCTGGTCTTGTGCCAGGCACCCAGGGACCCTTGGAGGTGACCCCGAGGAGAGGTTTTAAGTTTGATTAAGTCCTAATAGCTTGAGTTTATTAGGCCCTTACACCAACAAGCTGGTATCAGAGCTGCGTTATAGTGATCCTCGTTATAGGTAGCTATGGCGGGCAACACCTCGGCGGGAGCTGGTGAATCTTCAGCCCAAGATCGTAGCGGCAGCCAAGATTCTGGTCTTTCAGCGCCAAGGGGAGCGCGAACAAACCAGGGCTCGCTTGTCAAGGAGGTGCTGAAGAATTTCACCGTCGAGAAGTTCAATGGTGAGGGCTATGATGATTGGGCCTGGAAAATGCAATTATATTTCCGTCAGATCGGTTTGCTGAAACTAATGATTGGGGAGGAGCCTAGACCGAGTGACCCCACGCTGCAGGAAGATTGGGACGAGCGCTCCTCGGCTGGCTACTATTTGATGTCGCAGAGTTTGGAGCTGAACCAGCGTCACCACGTCATGCACCTGCTGCCGGAGGTTGAATGCGGTCCGAAGGCGTGGACCGTGTTGAAGGAGCTGCACGCCCCGACCTCCGTTGTCGCAACGTTGATGCTGGAGAGGGAGCTGTCCGCGTTGCGCCTGAGCGAGGGAGAGCCGGTGCAACCAGTCCTGGACAAGATGCGCGACCTCTACGCGAAGTTGGCGACCGCGGGAATCACCTACCCGGAGCAGACCAAGTGCTTGAAGATGCTCTCGCTGCTGCCGGAATCGTGGCTTCAATTTACGAGCGGATTGAGCCTGCCGCAGAACCAGAGCTTGTGGACGCTCGAGTGGGTGCGGACGAAGATTCTGGAGGAGGACTTCCGTCGCCGCCAACTGAGGGGTGGAGACGACGGCAGCAGCGGCTACGGGATGCAAGGGAGCCGACGTGGCAGAGGACGTGGCTTCGGTGGTGCTGGACGTGGTGCAAAGAAAGACGACGACTCCAACGACCAACAAGGAGGTACCGGTTGGGGTCGCGGTGCGAAATCTGGACGTGGGGGCAAGTCGGGTGCTGGTGGCAAAATGAAAGGGAGTTGCTGGTATTGTGAGAAGGAAGGGCACCCCTGGTTTTTGTGCTATAAGAAACCCGATGGATGGACCCTGTTGGGTGCAAATGCACATTGCACGACATCCTGCCGTCTGTTTGTATGAGTATGCGTGTGCGAATGCATTTGCGTGTGAATGGTGTGTTCGTGTGTTTGTTTGCTTTAGCATTTTTCGCTTGATGCATTTGCAGGTACTCGCGCAATGTGCGCTTCGGCACAACATTGTACGCGCTATGAACAGTGCAAGCAGAAAGGACGAGCTCGCAAAGGAACCCAAGATGGAAGCTTTGTAGTTCGGTTGAGTTGATTGCGCAGATTCAGTTCTATCCAACTCAAAATTGTACTGTTTTGTTTGGTTAACTATAGTGTAGCAGGGAAGGCACTATAGGGGTACAATTTAGGTGAAGGTTGGATGTTGTTTGTCTGTATCTGCATGCTACAAGGCCAGGGGAAACCAGCGGAACCAGCATTTGGCTGGTTGGGCAAAGACAAAACAGGTTCTGTTTTTAGAACCTGAACCTGGTTGTTGTTTTCCCAGGTTGGAAAAACAGAACCAGAGGTTGTTTACCAACCTACCACCTGCTATTTTGTCCAGCCAGGTTGGTTCTGTTGCTTGGAATTATTTGGGATCATCCCTGGTTGTTCCCAGGTTGATTCCCAAGGTCCTTGCTAGCTAGAACTATTTAATCCTTCTCTGTTTGTACCTGAATATAGTCAATTGATTCAAGCGAATTCCTTCCTCGCTGGAATTTCGTTTCTACGCGGTTCGTTGGCGGAATGCTACCCGAGTCAACGCTAGTACGCTAGCACTCTAATGCTAGGCAAACACCGTCTGAGCCATAACTTCGTAATGGCAGAACTTTTCGCGAGGCAACTTGGCTCATTTTAAAGCTCTTGGAGCGAGCTTCGATATAGCGAATTCTCAGCTTAATCCGATCGACGGTCTGCACGGCACGCTGCGCGACGTTCAAGGTACTCTTGCTGTTTTGACTAAGTCCTTCTTGATCCCTCTCTCTACAAACTCGGACCCGATGATAGGGGCTGGTCTTGTACTAGGCACCCAGGGACCCTTGGAGGTGACCCCGAGGAGAGGTTTTAAGTTTGATTAAGTCCTAATAGCTTGAGTTTATTAGGCCCTTACACCAACAAGCTGGTATCAGAGCTGCGTTATAGTGATCCTCGTTATAGGTAGCTATGGCGGGCAACACCTCGGCGGGAGCTGGTGAATCTTCAGCCCAAGATCGTAGCGGCAGCCAAGATTCTGGTCTTTCAGCGCCAAGGGGAGCGCGAACAAACCAGGGCTCGCTTGTCAAGGAGGTGCTGAAGAATTTCACCGTCGAGAAGTTCAATGGTGAGGGCTATGATGATTGGGCCTGGAAAATGCAATTATATTTCCGTCAGATCGGTTTGCTGAAACTAATGATTGGGGAGGAGCCTAGACCGAGTGACCCCACGCTGCAGGAAGATTGGGACGAGCGCTCCTCGGCTGGCTACTATTTGATGTCGCAGAGTTTGGAGCTGAACCAGCGTCACCACGTCATGCACCTGCTGCCGGAGGTTGAATGCGGTCCGAAGGCGTGGACCGTGTTGAAGGAGCTGCACGCCCCGACCTCCGTTGTCGCAACGTTGATGCTGGAGAGGGAGCTGTCCGCGTTGCGCCTGAGCGAGGGAGAGCCGGTGCAACCAGTCCTGGACAAGATGCGCGACCTCTACGCGAAGTTGGCGACCGCGGGAATCACCTACCCGGAGCAGACCAAGTGCTTGAAGATGCTCTCGCTGCTGCCGGAATCGTGGCTTCAATTTACGAGCGGATTGAGCCTGCCGCAGAACCAGAGCTTGTGGACGCTCGAGTGGGTGCGGACGAAGATTCTGGAGGAGGACTTCCGTCGCCGCCAACTGAGGGGTGGAGACGACGGCAGCAGCGGCTACGGGATGCAAGGGAGCCGACGTGGCAGAGGACGTGGCTTCGGTGGTGCTGGACGTGGTGCAAAGAAAGACGACGACTCCAACGACCAACAAGGAGGTACCGGTTGGGGTCGCGGTGCGAAATCTGGACGTGGGGGCAAGTCGGGTGCTGGTGGCAAAATGAAAGGGAGTTGCTGGTATTGTGAGAAGGAAGGGCACCCCTGGTTTTTGTGCTATAAGAAACCCGATGGATGGACCCTGTTGGGTGCAAATGCACATTGCACGACATCCTGCCGTCTGTTTGTATGAGTATGCGTGTGCGAATGCATTTGCGTGTGAATGGTGTGTTCGTGTGTTTGTTTGCTTTAGCATTTTTCTCTTGATGCATTTGCAGGTACTCGCGCAATGTGCGCTTCGGCACAACATTGTACGCGCTATGAACAGTGCAAGCAGAAAGGACGAGCTCGCAAAGGAACCCAAGATGGAAGCTTTGTAGTTCGGTTGAGTTGATTGCGCAGATTCAGTTCTATCCAACTCAAAATTGTACTGTTTTGTTTGGTTAACTATAGTGTAGCAGGGAAGGCACTATAGGGGTACAATTTAGGTGAAGGTTGGATGTTGTTTGTCTGTATCTGCATGCTACAAGGCCAGGGGAAACCAGCGGAACCAGCATTTGGCTGGTTGGGCAAAGACAAAACAGGTTCTATTTTTAGAACCTGAACCTGGTTGTTGTTTTCCCAGGTTGGAAAAACAGAACCAGAGGTTGTTTACCAACCTACCACCTGCTATTTTGTCCAGCCAGGTTGGTTCTGTTGCTTGGAATTATTTGGGATCATCCCTGGTTGTTCCCAGGTTGATTCCCAAGGTCCTTGCTAGCTAGAACTATTTGATCCTTCTCTGTTTGTACCTGAATATAGTCAATTGATTCAAGCGAATTCCTTCCTCGCTGGAATTTCGTTTCTACGCGGTTCGTTGGCGGAATGCTACCCGAGTCAACGCTAGTACGCTAGCACTCTAATGCTAGGCAAACACCGTCTGAGCCATAACTTCGTAATGGCAGAACTTTTCGCGAGGCAACTTGGCTCATTTTAAAGCTCTTGGAGCGAGCTTCGATATAGCGAATTCTCAGCTTAATCCGATCGACGGTCTGCACGGCACGCTGCGCGACGTTCAAGGTACTCTTGCTGTTTTGACTAAGTCCTTCTTGATCCCTCTCTCTACAAACTCGGACCCGATGATAGGGGCTGGTCTTGTACCAGGCACCCAGGGACCCTTGGAGGTGACCCCGAGGAGAGGTTTTAAGTTTGATTAAGTCCTAATAGCTTGAGTTTATTAGGCCCTTACACCAACAAGCTGGTATCAGAGCTGCGTTATAGTGATCCTCGTTATAGGTAGCTATGGCGGGCAACACCTCGGCGGGAGCTGGTGAATCTTCAGCCCAAGATCGTAGCGGCAGCCAAGATTCTGGTCTTTCAGCGCCAAGGGGAGCGCGAACAAACCAGGGCTCGCTTGTCAAGGAGGTGCTGAAGAATTTCACCGTCGAGAAGTTCAATGGTGAGGGCTATGATGATTGGGCCTGGAAAATGCAATTATATTTCCGTCAGATCGGTTTGCTGAAACTAATGATTGGGGAGGAGCCTAGACCGAGTGACCCCACGCTGCAGGAAGATTGGGACGAGCGCTCCTCGGCTGGCTACTATTTGATGTCGCAGAGTTTGGAGCTGAACCAGCGTCACCACGTCATGCACCTGCTGCCGGAGGTTGAATGCGGTCCGAAGGCGTGGACTGTGTTGAAGGAGCTGCACGCCCCGACCTCCGTTGTCGCAACGTTGATGCTGGAGAGGGAGCTGTCCGCGTTGCGCCTGAGCGAGGGAGAGCCGGTGCAACCAGTCCTGGACAAGATGCGCGACCTCTACGCGAAGTTGGCGACCGCGGGAATCACCTACCCGGAGCAGACCAAGTGCTTGAAGATGCTCTCGCTGCTGCCAGAATCGTGGCTTCAATTTACGAGCGGATTGAGCCTGCCGCAGAACCAGAGCTTGTGGACGCTCGAGTGGGTGCGGACGAAGATTCTGGAGGAGGACTTCCGTCGCCGCCAACTGAGGGGTGGAGACGACGGCAGCAGCGGCTACGGGATGCAAGGGAGCCGACGTGGCAGAGGACGTGGCTTCGGTGGTGCTGGACGCGGTGCAAAGAAAGACGACGACTCCAACGACCAACAAGGAGGTACCGGTTGGGGTCGCGGTGCGAAATCTGGACGTGGGGGCAAGTCGGGTGCTGGTGGCAAAATGAAAGGGAGTTGCTGGTATTGTGAGAAGGAAGGGCACCCCTGGTTTTTGTGCTATAAGAAACCCGATGGATGGACCCCCCAGAATCGTCACCAGGATGGCGGCGCGCGGAGGAACCAGAAAAACGGCGCCAACATGGTCGCTGATTCGTCCGACAACAACCCGAAGGGCAACGGCGGTGCGGAGAAGAAGAAGGAGCGCACCGCGGGCCAATTCTTCCATGTGGGAGACAAGGGGGAGCAAGGAGACGCCTCTGCCAAAGTTGGAGCAGAGCTGCACCCCCTAGACTATTGGGTGTTGGACACAGGCGCTGCTTGGACGATGACGCCGCGCAAGGACCTGCTGGACGAAGTACGAGCTGCACCGATCAATGAAGTGTGCTCCGCCTCTGGACACATGTTGAAGGTGGCTGGTGCGGGACGAGCTGCGTTTAAGGGAGCGGATGGCAAGCCGGTGGTGCTGCACGACGTTCTCTTCGTCCCCGACCTGAAGGCCAACCTTATCTCCCTCCGTAAGCTTGGCAAGGCTGGGGTGAACACCAACACGGATGGGGCACGCACTTATAAGGGGAAGCTGGGCAATCGGGTGCTTTGGGATCTGCACGAGAGCAAGGACGTGTACAGATCTATGTGGCAGCTGCCGGCCCTGGCGTGGCATGGTGGGGGGCAGGCTGGAGAGGGGTCTGCATCCCAGGGGGAGTGCAATGCCGTTGGAGGGGTTGGTGTGAAAGTGTCGGCCAGATCTGGGGAGACAGATTGGGCAACGGCACACCGGCGCTTAGGGCATGTGGCAATGCCTTTGCTGAAGCAGCTGGAGAAGGATGGAGCCGTTAAGGGTCTGAAGCTGAACGGACAGCCACCCGATGACAACTGTGAAATCTGTTTGCTTTCAAAGTTCACCCGTTTCCCTTTCCATAGTGTGGCTGGCAGGAGCAAGAAGCCTTTGGAGCTGGTCCACATGGACTTGGTGGGGCCGCTGCCGGTGCAAGGGCACAAGGGGGAGCGGTATTTTCTTACAATTGTGGATGACTGGAGCAGGCTGATGTGGGCGTATCCGCTGAAGCAGAAGGACCACGCCGCCTCCACGATACGGGACGATTGGCTGCCATTCGTGGAGAAGCAGGCGGAGTGTGTAGTGAAGCGGATTAGGACAGACCGGGGTGGTGAGTTCCTTGGAGCTGAAATGACGGCCTGGCTCAAGAAGCAGGGCATCCAGAGAGAGCTGACCACGGCTTATACCCCACAGTCCAATGGTGTAGCAGAACGGGCAAACCGGACCATTCTGGAGACAGCTAGGGCGCTGCTCATAGAATCTGGGCTGAGCAATTCTATGTGGCCTCATGCTGTCCGGCACGCCACTGTCGCTAGGAACAGGGTGCTCACCAAGGTTGGGGATGACTCGTGGGTGCCGTTGGAGAGGTGGCTTGGGAGGAAGCCGCCGGTGGACATGCTGAGGGTGTTCGGTTGCATGGCAGTCGCCCACGTCCCCAAGACCTACCGCAGTAAGTTGGGGGCGAGTGCAATCTGGTGTGTGCATTTGGGGCTGGCTGCTGAGAGCAAGGGATGGCTGCTGTGGGAACCATCCAAGGGTGTGTTGTTTGACAGCAGGGATGTGAAATTCATTGAGGCCATGATGTATGGGAGCTGGGAGAAACAGCCGGAGGCAAGGGTGTCCCAGCAGATGGAGCAGATCACCATGCAGCTGGACCTGACTCCTAGTGTGTGGGAGGAGGGAGAGGAGGCAGCTGCTGGAAATGGTGATGGAGAGAAGGTACAGGAGGCATCTGCTGGTGGAGAAAATGGTGTGGAAACTGGCGGCAGCACTAGTGGAGCTGCTGGACCCGAGGGAGGAGAGAAGCAGCAGGGAAAAACTAAGAAGCCGAAGGGTGTCGTTATGAAGGGATGGGAGACACCCGTCTCCAGGCCAGGACGTACCCGTATGGCTACTAAGAAGCTGACTGCAGGAACTGATGCAGCAGAGCAGCAGCTAGGGACCGAAGAGGCATTGCTGATTCTACCTCATGGCTATGACCCGGATGAGGAGGATGAGCCTGCGTACTGTTTTCTTGCCCCTGCACCAGAGGAACCAGCTAGCATGGAGGAGGCATTAGCTGGACCAGATAGGGACAAGTGGCTGGCTTCTAGGGATGCTGAGTACCAGAGTCTGCTGGAGAATAGGACATGGGATCTGGTGGTGCTGCCTGATAGGAAGAAAGCGATACAATGCAAGTGGGTGCTGAGGATCAAGACCGATGACAAGGGGCAGGTCACCATCTACAAGAGTAGGCTGGTGGCGAAGGGGTTTATGCAGAAGGAGAAGCAGGACTTCAACGAGATCTTTGCTCCCACTGCCAAACCCCCTACCCTCCGTGTCTTGTTGGCAGATGCAGCTGTTAGTGGGAAATTCATCATTCAGATGGATATTTCAACGGCATTCCTGAATGGGATTTTAGAGGAGGATGTGTACATGACGCAGCCGCCTGGGTATGAGGATGGTACGGGCAGGGTGTGCAAGCTCAACAAGTCCATCTACGGCTTGAAGCAGGCGCCACGCTGCTGGTACCAGAAGTTGGCAGCTGTTTTAGAGATGGGATTCAGGACCAGCAGCTGTGATGAGAGCCTCTTTCTCAAGGGCGAGGGGGAGAAGCTGGTGCTGTTTCTGGTCTATGTGGACGACATTCTTCTCTTCAGCAGCAGCATGAAGGAGATCCAGAAAGTGCAGCAGCAACTGATGGAAAACTTCAAGTGCAAGAACCTTGGGGAGGTAAAGTACTACCTCGGGATGCACGTGGAGAGGGATCCAGATCACAGGTGGTTGAAGCTGCACCAGGAGAAGTTCATCAAGGAGCTGGGGGAGAAGTATGGGATTGAGAATGAGCGCAAGGTTGCAACTCCCCTGCCAGCAGAATTCAAGCTTGTGAAGGCTGCAGAGGATGAAGGGGTTGAAGCTGAAGAGCAGCAGCAATTTCAGTCCTTGGTGGGCAGCCTCTTGTACGCAGCAGTTCACACGAGGCCCGACATCTCTTTCTCGGTTGGGCAGCTGGCTAGGGTGGTGCAGAATCCATCAGAGGAGCAGGTGGATGCAGCTGAGCGTGTGGTGAAGTACCTGAACTCTCACCCAAGCATTGGAGTTCAATACTCCGCATCTGCACAGGTGAAGCAGAAAGGGGTGGAGGTGCTGAAAGAGAAGGGGGAGAGGCTTGGAGAAGGCAAGCTATTTCTCACTTGCTTTACCGATGCTACGTGGGCTTCTGAGAAGGAGGATTCCTCATCTGTGGGAGGATACATCTGCGTAGTTGGGGGAGGACCTGTTAGTTGGAGGTCCAAGAAGCAGACGGAGACGGCACTCTCTTCCGTAGAATCAGAGTACATGGCGATGTTCCATGGGGTGAAGGAGGTGATTTGGCTGAGGAGGCTGTTAGAGGAGATTGGCCAGGAGCAGAAAGTTGCTACGCCGCTGTTTTGTGATAGCAAAGGGGCTCTTGGGATGGCCAGAAACGCTGTGCTTCATGGGCTGAACAAGCACATGCGTATCAAGTGGCACTGGCTGCGTAAGGAGGTGAAGAGGGGGACGGTGCATCCGATCTACATCAAGACTCACCAGCAGCCAGCAGACTTTCTCACCAAGAGGCTTGCGGATGAGCCTCATTGGCGTTGTGTGCGCATGAGTGGAATGAGCATGAACTAGCATGGAATGACGGGGATGCAGCCGGCAGGCTGAGGGGGAGTGTGTTGGGTGCAAATGCACATTGCACGACATCCTGCCATCTGTTTGTACGAGTATGCGTGTGCGAATGCATTTGCGTGTGAATGGTGTGTTCGTGTGTTTGTTTGCTTTCGCATTTTTCGCTTGATGCATTTGCAGGTACTCGCGCAATGTGCGCTTTGGCACAACATTGTATGCGCTATGAACAGTGCAAGCAGGAAGGACGAGCTCGCAAAGGAACCCAAGATGGAAGCTTTGCAGTTCGGTTGAGTTGATTGCGCAGATTCAGTTCTATCCAACTCGGAATTGTACTGTTTTGTTTGGTTAACTATAGTGTAGCAGGGAAGGCACTATAGGGGTACAATTTAGGTGAAGGTTGGATGTTGTTTGTCTGTATCTGCATGCTACAAGGCCAGGGGAAACCAGCGGAACCAGCATTTGGCTGGTTGGGCAAAGACAAAACAGGTTCTGTTTTTAGAACCTGAACCTGGTTGTTGTTTTCCCAGGTTGGAAAAACAGAACCAGAGGTTGTTTACCAACCTACCACCTGCTATTTTGTCCAGCCAGGTTGGTTCTGTTGCTTGGAATTATTTGGGATCATCCCTGGTTGTTCCCAGGTTGATTCCCAAGGTCCTTGCTAGCTAGAACTATTTAATCCTTCTCTGTTTGTACCTGAGCATAGTCAAATTGATTCAAGCGAATTCCTTCCTCGCTGGAATTTCGTTTCTGCGCTATTCGACGGCGGAATGCTACCCGAGTCAACGCTAGTATGCTAGCACTCCAACGCTAGGCAAACGCTGTCCGAGCCATAACTTCGTAATGGCAGAACTTTTCGCGAGGCAACTTGGCTCATTTTAAAGCTCTTGGAGCGAGCTTCGATATAGCGAATTCTCAGCTTAATCCGATCGACGGTCTGCACGGCACGCTGCGCGACGTTCAAGGTACTCTTGCTGTTTTGACTAAGTCCTTCTTGATCCCTCTCTCTACAAACTCGGACCCGAGGATAGGGGCTGGTCTTGTACCAGGCACCCAGGGACCCTTGGAGGTGACCCCGAGGAGAGGTTTTAAGTTTGATTAAGTCCTAATAGCTTGAGTTTATTAGGCCCTTACACCAACAACGAGCACATGGAGGACAAAGAGTGGTTCAGTCATGTGGGGGACAACAGGCGGATGTGACAGTGACAAAACGGGAGAGAAAACAGCCGGAGCCGAGTCCGTGTTGGACTGTACGCGGTAGGAGACTGTAAGCGGCAGAAGGAGGAGAGGGAATACCCAGGGCCCGAAGGCCACTTACAGGTGGGAATAACTGCTGCAAGAGAGGCGGCTGCTACTGCCGCTGCCGCTGGTGCTGCTGCTCTGCCGGAGCCAGCTGCTGCCGCTGCTGCTGCTGCTGCTGCTGCCGCTGCTTCTGCTGCTGCTGCTGCTGCTGCTCGTGCTGCTGCTGCTGCTCCTGCTGCTGTTGCTACAACTCCTGTTGCTGTTGCTACAACTCTTGCTGCTATTGCTACAGCTCCTGCTGCTTCTGCTGGTCAAGCTGCTGGAGCTCCTGCCTCTCCTACTCCAACCGCTCCTGCTCCTCGTGCTCAAGTCGACGAAGAGCCTCCAGCTCTAGTTGCCTCAAACTAGAACCTCCAGTGCGAGCACCACCTGCTCTACCACCTCCAAAACCACGACCTCTACGGTCAGGAACTATTGCTCCAGCTCCCCAGCACCTCCAGCTCCAACACCCCCCGAAGTAGCTGTTGATTGTGTAGGTGGTTGTAGTATTTTGCTCTAGCTGGTTGTGGGCTAAGGGTTTGGGCAAAATGTGGTGGTTAGACTTGTTGCGGGCTGGAATTGATCTCGCACCCAACAAGCACCAACAAACCTTTGCTATTCACTACAACACCTTTGGTGTTGCTAGTTTGGCATTTTGGGTTGTTGGGGATTGTTGTAGGGCGAGGGTTGGGTTGGTAGGGTTTGACAAACTCGTCACTTTTGGTTGTTGGGAGACACGAGACAAGACGCTGACTAGCCATGCTGCGGAGGCGGGGGAGTGACGGGTGTCCAAGACAGTGGTGCCATAGGACTGTCAGGTGGGCAAGGGACCGACAGGAGCAAGACGCAGCAACCTGACCTCAGGCAGCTACCTGACTGGGCGCAGTAACCTGACCAGACGCAACCACCTGGGGGGGCGGAATGTGCGGGACGAAGAGACCTGAGTAAGGCTCTTTGGTGAACGTGGCAAGAACTGCTCCGGTGAAAGCATCTGTACAGATCGCAGTCCTCCTGTGCGCAGGAAAAGTGACTGTGATCATACGGTCCTGAACGTATCCAGCACCCACCATGTTTCGAGAGAACGAAGGGATGTAGAGACCAGTGAGGGAACTAGAGGGGACAGCCGGGCACGGGAGGGTGGTAGAACTGCGAGCGACTGCTGTTCCTGAAGTAGGATCCACCAGGCCAACTGAGACCAGAGCAGCAAGAGGTGTGACAGTGGTGTGGTTGCGGAAGAAGCACTGGGACGTGCCAGAGTTCATTGTGAAGGACAGTGACACGTCAGTAATCGTCACATCTGCACTAGTAACTACACAAGCACCTACACTAGAAGCACAAGCACCTACACCAGTGACACGCAAAGGTCCTAAGCTGGGTACACGCAAGGGCAGAGATCCATATGTGATAGAATAAACTGCATCCATAGACATATCAAGAGAAACCGGGCCAGATCGGTGGAGCTGAGTCAGGGGTAAAACGCTCGCAGTTCAGGTCGTCGAGGCGGCTGTGGCAGCGCAGTGCAGAGTGGTCAGGACACCAGCAAGTAGTGCCAGCATGAGGGCCGGTCAGGATCCGGTACCGGCAGGGTCCAATGTTGTGGCCATCGCGACAAGCCCCCCAGCTGGCTGGGCCGCTGCTACACCCAACGCTACCTGAACCACCAGGTCCCCACTACAGCTAAGGGCGCCACTGCTGCTGAGGGCGCCACTGCTGAAACTGTCGCTGCAGCTGTCACTGGTGCTATAGAACTCTAGTTTACGCCATGGTAAAGACTAGCTGGGCGTTGGAGCGGCAGAACGAGGAAACACTAGGCTAGGAACTACCGGCACTAGGAGCAGCTGGAGCCGGGAGTGGCTGGAGCTAGAAACGGCTAGAGCAAGACACGCTGGAGCAAAGCACAGCTGGAGCAAGGCACGTCTGGAGCAAGGTAAAGCTGGAGCAAGGCACGGCTAGAGCAAGGTGTTGGTGTAAGGGCCTAATAAACTCAAGCTATTAGGACTTAATCAAACTTAAAACCTCTCCTCGGGGTCACCTCCAAGGGTCCCTGGGTGCCTGGTACAAGACCAGCCCCTATCCTCGGGTCCGAGTTTGTAGAGAGAGGAATCAAGAAGGACTTAGTCAAAACAGCAAGAGTACCTTGAACGTCGCGCAGCGTGCCGTGCAGACCGTCGGTCGGATTAAGCTGAGAATTCGCTATATCGAAGCTCGCTCCAAGAGCTTTAAAATGAGCCAAGTTGCCTCGCGAAAAGTTCTGCCATTACTAAGTTATGGCTCGGACAGCGTTTGCCTAGCGTTGGAGTGCTAGCATACTAGCGTTGACTCGGGTAGCATTCCGCCGTCGAATAGCGCAGAAATGAAATTCCAGCGAGGAAGGAATTCGCTTGAATCAATTTGACTATATTCAGGTACAAACAGAGAAGGATTAAATAGTTCTAGCTAGCAATGACCTTGGGAATCAACCTGGGAACAACCAGGGATGATCCCAAATAATTCCAAGCAACAGAACCAACCTGGCTGGACAAAATAGCAGGTGGTAGGTTGGTAAACAACCTCTGGTTCTGTTTTTCCAACCTGGGAAAACAACAACCAGGTTCAGGTTCTAAAAACAGAACCTGTTTTGTCTTTGCCCAACCAGCCAAATGCTGGTTCCGCTGGTTTCCCCTGGCCTTGTAGCATGCAGATACAGACAAACAACATCCAACCTTCACCTAAATTGTACCCCTATAGTGCCCTCCCTGCTACACTATAGTTAATCAAACAAAACAGTACAATTCCGAGTTGGATAGAACTGAATCTGCGCAATCAACTCAACCGAACTGCAAAGCTTCCATCTTGGGTTCCTTTGCGAGCTCGTCCTTCCTGCTTGCACTGTTCATAGCGCATACAATGTTGTGCCAAAGCGCACATTGCGCGAGTACCTGCAAATGCATCAAGCGAAAAATGCGAAAGCAAACAAACACACGAACACACCATTCACACGCAAATGCATTCGCACACGCATACTCGTACAAACAGACGGCAGGATGTCGTGCAATGTGCATTTGCACCCAACACACTCCCCCTCAGCCTGCCGGCTGCATCCCCGTCATTCCATGCTAGTTCATGCTCATTCCACTCATGCGCACACAACGCCAATGAGGCTCATCCGCAAGCCTCTTGGTGAGAAAGTCTGCTGGCTGCTGGTGAGTCTTGATGTAGATTGGATTCACCGTCCCCCTCTTCACCTCCTTACGCAGCCAGTGCCACTTGATACGCATGTGCTTGTTCAGGCCATGAAGCACAGCGTTCCTGGCCATCCCAAGAGCCCCCTTGCTATCACAAAACAGCGGCGTAGCAACTTTCTGCTCCTGGCCAATCTCCTCTAACAGCCTCCTCAGCCAAATCACCTCCTTCACCCCATGGAACATCGCCATGTACTCTGATTCTACGGAAGAGAGTGCCGTCTCCGTCTGCTTCTTGGACCTCCAACTAACAGGTCCTCCCCCAACTACGCAGATGTATCCTCCCACAGATGAGGAGTCCTCCTTCTCAGAAGCCCACGTAGCATCGGTAAAGCAAGTGAGAAATAGCTTGCCTTCTCCAAGCCTCTCCCCCTTCTCTTTCAGCACCTCCACCCCTTTCTGCTTCACCTGTGCAGATGCGGAGTATTGAACTCCAATGCTTGGGTGAGAGTTCAGGTACTTCACCACACGCTCAGCTGCATCCACCTGCTCCTCTGATGGATTCTGCACCACCCTAGCCAGCTGCCCAACCGAGAAAGAGATGTCGGGCCTCGTGTGAACTGCTGCGTACAAGAGGCTGCCCACCAAGGACTGAAATTGCTGCTGCTCTTCAGCTTCAACCCCTTCATCCTCTGCAGCCTTCACAAGCTTGAATTCTGCTGGCAGGGGAGTTGCAACCTTGCGCTCATTCTCAATCCCATACTTCTCCCCCAGCTCCTTGATGAACTTCTCCTGGTGCAGCTTCAACCACCTGTGATCTGGATCCCTCTCCACGTGCATCCCGAGGTAGTACTTTACCTCCCCAAGGTTCTTGCACTTGAAGTTTTCCATCAGTTGCTGCTGCACTTTCTGGATCTCCTTCATGCTGCTGCTGAAGAGAAGAATGTCGTCCACATAGACCAGAAACAGCACCAGCTTCTCCCCCTCGCCCTTGAGAAAGAGGCTCTCATCACAGCTGCTGGTCCTGAATCCCATCTCCTCTAAAACAGCTGCCAACTTCTGGTACCAGCAGCGTGGCGCCTGCTTCAAGCCGTAGATGGACTTGTTGAGCTTGCACACCCTGCCCGTACCATCCTCATATCCAGGCGGCTGCGTCATGTACACATCCTCCTCTAAAATCCCATTCAGGAATGCCGTTGAAATATCCATCTGAATGATGAATTTCCCACTAACAGCTGCATCTGCCAACAAGACACGGAGGGTAGGGGGTTTGGCAGTGGGAGCAAAGATCTCGTTGAAGTCCTGCTTCTCCTTCTGCATAAACCCCTTCGCCACCAGCCTACTCTTGTAGATGGTGACCTGCCCCTTGTCATCGGTCTTGATCCTCAGCACCCACTTGCATTGTATCGCTTTCTTCCCATCAGGCAGCACCACCAGATCCCATGTCCTATTCTCCAGCAGACTCTGGTACTCAGCATCCCTAGAAGCCAGCCACTTGTCCCTATCTGGTCCAGCTAATGCCTCCTCCATGCTAGCTGGTTCCTCTGGTGCAGGGGCAAGAAAACAGTACGCAGGCTCATCCTCCTCATCCGGGTCATAGCCATGAGGTAGAATCAGCAATGCCTCTTCGGTCCCTAGCTGCTGCTCTGCTGCATCAGTTCCTGCAGTCAGCTTCTTAGTAGCCATACGGGTACGTCCTGGCCTGGAGACGGGTGTCTCCCATCCCTTCATAACGACACCCTTCGGCTTCTTAGTTTTTTCCTGCTGCTTCTCTCCTCCCTCGGGTCCAGCAGCTCCACTAGTGCTGCCGCCAGTTTCCACACCATTTTCTCCACCAGCAGGTGCCTCCTGTACCTTCTCTCCATCACCATTCCCCGCAGCTGCCTCCTCTCCCTCCTCCCACACACTAGGAGTCAGGTCCAGCTGCATGGTGATCTGCTCCATCTGCTGGGACACCCGGGCCTCCGGCTGTTTCTCCCAGCTCCCATACATCATGCCCTCAATGAATTTCACATCCCTGCTGTCAAACAACACACCCTTGGATGGTTCCCACAGCAGCCATCCCTTGCTCTCAGCAGCCAGCCCCAAATGCACACACCAGATTGCACTCGCCCCCAACTTACTGCGGTAGGTCTTGGGGACGTGGGCGACTGCCATGCAACCGAACACCCTCAGCATGTCCACCGGCGGCTTCCTCCCAAGCCACCTCTCCAAAGGCACCCACGAGTCATCCCCAACCTTGGTGAGCACCCTGTTCCTAGCGACAGTGGCGTGCCGGACAGCATGAGGCCACATAGAATTGCTCAGCCCAGATTCTATGAGCAGCGCCCTAGCTGTCTCCAGAATGGTCCGGTTTGCCCGTTCTGCTACACCATTGGACTGTGGGGTATAAGCCGTGGTCAGCTCTCTCTGGATGCCCTGCTTCTTGAGCCAGGCCATCATTTCAGCTCCAAGGAACTCACCACCCCGGTCTGTCCTAATCCGCTTCACTACACACTCCGCCTGCTTCTCCACGAATGGCAGCCAATCGTCCCGTATCGTGGAGGCGGCGTGGTCCTTCTGCTTCAGCGGATACGCCCACATCAGCCTGCTCCAGTCATCCACAATTGTAAGAAAATACCGCTCCCCCTTGTGCCCTTGCACCGGCAGCGGCCCCACCAAGTCCATGTGGACCAGCTCCAAAGGCTTCTTGCTCCTGCCAGCCACACTATGGAAAGGGAAACGGGTGAACTTTGAAAGCAAACAGATTTCACAGTTGTCATCGGGTGGCTGTCCGTTCAGCTTCAGACCCTTAACGGCTCCATCCTTCTCCAGCTGCTTCAACAAAGGCATTGCCACATGCCCTAAGCGCTGGTGTGCCGTTGCCCAATCTGTCTCCCCAGATCTGGCCGACACTTTCACACCAACCCCTCCAACGGCATTGCACTCCCCCTGGGATGCAGACCCCTCTCCAGCCTGCCCCCCACCATGCCACGCCAGGGCCGGCAGCTGCCACATAGATCTGTACACGTCCTTGCTCTCGTGCAGATCCCAAAGCACCCGATTGCCCAGCTTCCCCTTATAAGTGCGTGCCCCATCCGTGTTGGTGTTCACCCCAGCCTTGCCAAGCTTACGGAGGGAGATAAGGTTGGCCTTCAGGTCGGGGACGAAGAGAACGTCGTGCAGCACCACCGGCTTGCCATCCGCTCCCTTAAACGCAGCTCGTCCCGCACCAGCCACCTTCAACATGTGTCCAGAGGCGGAGCACACTTCATTGATCGGTGCAGCTCGTACTTCGTCCAGCAGGTCCTTGCGCGGCGTCATCGTCCAAGCAGCGCCTGTGTCCAACACCCAATAGTCTAGGGGGTGCAGCTCTGCTCCAACTTTGGCAGAGGCGTCTCCTTGCTCCCCCTTGTCTCCCACATGGAAGAATTGGCCCGCGGTGCGCTCCTTCTTCTTCTCCGCACCGCCGTTGCCCTTCGGGTTGTTGTCGGACGAATCAGCGACCATGTTGGCGCCGTTTTTCTGGTTCCTCCGCGCGCCGCCATCCTGGTGACGATTCTGGGGGGTCCATCCATCGGGTTTCTTATAGCACAAAAACCAGGGGTGCCCTTCCTTCTCACAATACCAGCAACTCCCTTTCATTTTGCCACCAGCACCCGACTTGCCCCCACGTCCAGATTTCGCACCGCGACCCCAACCGGTACCTCCTTGTTGGTCGTTGGAGTCGTCGTCTTTCTTTGCACCGCGTCCAGCACCACCGAAGCCACGTCCTCTGCCACGTCGGCTCCCTTGCATCCCGTAGCCGCTGCTGCCGTCGTCTCCACCCCTCAGTTGGCGGCGACGGAAGTCCTCCTCCAGAATCTTCGTCCGCACCCACTCGAGCGTCCACAAGCTCTGGTTCTGCGGCAGGCTCAATCCGCTCGTAAATTGAAGCCACGATTCCGGCAGCAGCGAGAGCATCTTCAAGCACTTGGTCTGCTCCGGGTAGGTGATTCCCGCGGTCGCCAACTTCGCGTAGAGGTCGCGCATCTTGTCCAGGACTGGTTGCACCGGCTCTCCCTCGCTCAGGCGCAACGCGGACAGCTCCCTCTCCAGCATCAACGTTGCGACAACGGAGGTCGGGGCGTGCAGCTCCTTCAACACGGTCCACGCCTTCGGACCGCATTCAACCTCCGGCAGCAGGTGCATGACGTGGTGACGCTGGTTCAGCTCCAAACTCTGCGACATCAAATAGTAGCCAGCCGAGGAGCGCTCGTCCCAATCTTCCTGCAGCGTGGGGTCACTCGGTCTAGGCTCCTCCCCAATCATTAGTTTCAGCAAACCGATCTGACGGAAATATAATTGCATTTTTCAGGCCCAATCATCATAGCCCTCACCATTGAACTTCTCGACGGTGAAATTCTTCAGCACCTCCTTGACAAGCGAGCCCTGGTTTGTTCGCGCTCCCCTTGGCGCTGAAAGACCAGAATCTTGGCTGCCGCTACGATCTTGGGCTGAAGATTCACCAGCTCCCGCCGAGGTGTTGCCCGCCATAGCTACCTATAACGAGGATCACTATAACGCAGCTCTGATACCAGCTTGTTGGTGTAAGGGCCTAATAAACTCAAGCTATTAGGACTTAATCAAACTTAAAACCTCTCCTCGGGGTCACCTCCAAGGGTCCCTGGGTGCCTGGTACAAGACCAGCCCCTATCCTCGGGTCCGAGTTTGTAGAGAGAGGAATCAAGAAGGACTTAGTCAAAACAGCAAGAGTACCTTGAACGTCGCGCAGCGTGCCGTGCAGACCGTCGGTCGGATTAAGCTGAGAATTCGCTATATCGAAGCTCGCTCCAAGAGCTTTAAAATGAGCCAAGTTGCCTCGCGAAAAGTTCTGCCATTACGAAGTTATGGCTCAGACGGTGTTTGCCTAGCATTAGAGTGCTAGCGTACTAGCGTTGACTCGGGTAGCATTCCGCCAACGAACCGCGTAGAAACGAAATTCCAGCGAGGAAGGAATTCGCATGAATCAATTTGACTATATTCAGGTACAAACAGAAAAGGATTAAATAGTTCTAGCTAGCAAGGACCTTGGGAATCAACCTGGGAACAACCAGGGATGATCCCAAATAATTCCAAGCAACAGAACCAACCTGGCTGGACAAAATAGCAGGTGGTAGGTTGGTAAAAAACCTCTGGTTCTGTTTTTCCAACCTGGGAAAACAACAACCAGGTTCAGGTTCTAAAAACAGAACCTGTTTTGTCTTTGCCCAACCAGCCAAATGCTGGTTCCGCTGGTTTCCCCTGGCCTTGTAGCATGCAGATACAGACAAACAACATCCAACCTTCACCTAAATTGTACCCCTATAGTGCCTTCCCTGCTACACTATAGTTAACCAAACAAAACAGTACAATTCCGAGTTGGATAGAACTGAATCTGCGCAATCAACTCAACCGAACTGCAAAGCTTCCATCTTGGGTTCCTTTGCGAGCTCGTCCTTCCTGCTTGCACTGTTCATAGCGCGTACAATGTTGTGCCGAAGCGCACATTGCGCGAGTACCTGCAAATGCATCAAGCGAAAAATGCGAAAGCAAACAAACACACGAACACACCATTCACACGCAAATGCATTCCCACACGCATACTCGTACAAACAGACGGCAGGATGTCGTGCAATGTAAATTTGCACCCAACACAAGGTACGGCTGGAACAAGGCACGACTAGAGTAGGGCACGGCTGGAGCAAGGCACGACTGTAGCAAGGCACAACTGTAGCAAGGCACGACTAGAGTAAGGCACGGCCGGAGTAAGGCACAGCTGGAGCAAGGCACGGCTGGAACAAGGCACGGCTGAAGTAGAGCACAGCCGGGGGAAGGCACGGCTAGAGCTAGGAGTGTGTCAGGGGCGTGTGGAGCTAGGGACGTGTGGAGCTAGGACCACTGAGTAACGGACGAGCGAGGCGAGGAGCGAGCAAAGCTAGGAGCGAGTGGAGCTAGAAGCGAGTGAAGCTAGGGGCACTAGTATGAAAATGGTCGGTCGAGCCCATGAGTATTGGAGCGAGTAGTAGGCTAGACTAAGAGCGCCACTCGAACCTAGGAGTAGTGGAGCTAGGAGAAAGAAAACATAAAATCCTGACTAAAGCGTGGGAGAATGATGGAACTCCAAAGGCACACTAGAAATAGGAGTAGCGGCCTCCAGCTGCGGCGGAGCGGAGCACTGAGCGAAGGAACGGTAGAGAACTGGAAAAACATACAGTGGGAAAGCTTGGGAAGGGCCTACTAAGGGCTGAGGCGCGCTAGGGAGGGGCACGCGCCTCGGGCAATGTTGCTTTGGCACGCGCCTCGAGCTAATCTGGCTGGCATGCGTGGTAAGCTGGCGGGGGCGCGCGTGTTGCTAGGGAAGGGGCGCGCGCGGGCAGGGGATGGGCCGCGCGCAGGCTGAGTAAAAGGCGTACGCAGACTGGAGAGGGGGCGCACGCGGGCTGGGTAAGGGGCGCGCGCGGGCTGAAGGGGCATGCGCGACTACAGCCAAGCTGCACACCACTCTAACAGGGCCGCTCGCTGCTCTGGCCAGTGGCGCGTGCTGTTCTAGCTGGGGCTCGCGCTGCTCTGGCTGGGGCGTGCGCTGCTCTGGCTGGGGCTTGCGCTGCTCTGGCTGGGGCGCGCTAAGCTTTGGCTGGGGCGTGCTAAGCTCTGGCTGGGGCGCGCTAAGCTCTGGCTGGGGCGGGCTAAGCTCTGGCTGGGGCGGGCTGGTGGCAGTCTGGCCTACGGAGCGAGGAAGAAAGCAACTAAAGAGCTAGGGAGGTAAGAGACTTAGGAGCGAACCTAGTATGATACCATCTCAAGAGTTGAGCATAGCGGAATGGTCACTAGCAAGACGTAAGATACAAATGCTAAACCTAGAAAGTGGTGTACTCCCTACAGCCCTACTTACTATAACCTATCAACATAATGCATAACATTTGACATTACTGTACCCCTAGGATCATTGTATTTACTTTGTTACAATCCCACGGGTACTTAGCCAGGATTGTCTCAGGGTTGATCGCAGGGCGATATTGCAGCGGAAGTGATTGACCCTTAGTCAGTCTGAATTTTAAATTCCTGAAGTTTCAAATTGTGTGGAGTGAGGAGTGGCACACAGCCTACCCTCGACACCCCTCGCGCCATTTACGGTTCGTGTCTTGTTCGGCCTACCGCTCCTCACCTAGTTCCTCTCACATACCCTGCCTGGCGTTGCTCTTTCCGTTCGCTCCTGCCTCCGCTCGCTCCTAAAGCCTAGTGTGGCATCTTCTCGAGATTTTCGTTTCAACGCCAGGGGTCGCCCGATCGAGTTTAGCACGTGGCTTACCCAGGACCTACGCCACCTTAAGAGTCAGCGTCAGGATGGCGCCCACTTCTATGCTCACGCGTCTGGCGCTTTTCGGGCCCCTCTCCGCCCTAGTTCTCTACCTGCTATTCCCACCTGTATACAGCAGGGTGTGTACGATATGCTTTTACTAGCGCATGAAGTCGAGGAGTATCGCAACGCCGCTGCCTTCAATGCCCTCACCGACCACCTTCCGCCGACTGAGGCGGTCCATGTCTCCTAGTGTGACTCGGCAAATGACCTGTTTGACGCTATTCTTACTCGCCATCGATATTCTTGTTCCCTGACCTGGGATCGTTCGAGACTGTCTCCGACCTTGTCACCCACCTCTGCTCTCTTGACACTAGCTGTGTTGCCTGCACTAAGGAACGGCTCAAACTTTCCCCACCGCCTATGTGGCTCACCCTCCACTGGTTAGTGACTCGCCTCCCTGAATGCCTCTCTTCTGTTGCCACTGCTGCGTTGTCTAGTTCCAAGGGGAATGCAGCCGATAGAAACGGCGCAAGGGAGGTGGGAGAGGGGGAAGGCTGGTGACGGCGGTGGTGACGGTGGTGGTTGTGGAGGTGGTAGCGTTGTTAGTGGTGCAGGTGGTGGCGGCGGTGCTAATGCGTCTAATGGAGGCGGCACTGGAGGTAGTACTGGACTTGCAGGCCCGACAAGAGGGGGTGCCGGGCTAGTCGCTTGGTACACAGCACAGCAGTGGCAGCACTCGCAGCAGCAGCCACAACAGGGACAGCAGCAGCAGCAGCAGCAGGAGCAGGGACAACTGCAGCAACAAGTTCAGCAGTAGGTGCGGCAGCAGTCTCAGCAGTAGAGACCTGGTGGGTCAGGGAGTGCAGGATGTAGCGGTGGTCCACCCAGCTGGGCGTCGCGTGGTGTCAGGCCTGTGGTCGTCTTCACCCTCCGCGTCTGTGCTTCGCGCAGCTACCGGACCAACCGGGCACACCGATTGCAGGATTGAGGCACGATTGGGGGGAGGTGGCAGCGGAACACTGATCGCATGTTGGTTTCGAGCACTGGGTGACATGCTCGACATTGTGTTAGGGGAAAGGGTTGGGCAAAAATATGCCGCACCGTTGCCTGGATGATTTGCGATAAAAACCTGAGATGATCCAGGTAACCCTGCAAACAGTGCGACTACAATCTATCTTGGCTGTCACTTTGCGCGAGAGCTTCAAGCTCTTGCAAATACGGTGTGTGTATTATGATGCAACAATCGCAATTGGGGGAAGGTGACAGGATCGTGGTGCACCCGTTACTATACATTCGTTAACGGTGTCAAAATAGGGTATCCATGAGAACTATGATGTTACTGGATTACTTTAGCATGCAAAATATCGATCTTGCGAGGGGACGCGTCCTAAAGTCCTATTGTTTATTGCCGCTCTATTGCTGTCCCTTGCAAACGATTGAGAGGGTCTTCCCGGCCAAATATATATATATATATATGTATATATATATATAGATTTTCTGGCCAAATGCCCCGCAAATGTGAGTTGAAGAGGTATTATAGGCGATGTGTGCTGATGAAAAGCATCATATGCCACTCCAAAGGTTGAGAGTTACAGTCTGGTTGAGTACGTAACGGTGTGCTACAGTA
The DNA here is from genome assembly GCA_947470075.1 of Closterium sp. Yama58-4. Lineage (NCBI taxonomy): Eukaryota > Viridiplantae > Streptophyta > Zygnematophyceae > Desmidiales > Closteriaceae > Closterium > Closterium sp. Yama58-4. Next base: position 80,292 of record CANIUD010000749.1, on the reverse strand, counting down.
TGGCATTGAGGTTGCAGTTCGAATAGGCCCCGTGCAGTTTGTACACCTCTGATACACAAATGCACTCAATTTCCGTACTTCTTGGAAGAGAAATTTATATGCTGTCTGAAAGGACAAACTGAAACAAGGGTCTTGTTTCGTGCGGTCACATCATTGTAGAGTTGAGCTTTCTATTCGTAGCCGCTTTAATGGCTTGAAGTTTACGTTATGTTTGAAGTGTAGCCACATTCCATTCCACTCCCACCGTGGTAAGCATCGAACTGAAGGCATCCTACTTTAACATAGTCTGCATAATAATAAGCTATACCCATGCAAAAACCGCAATACAATGTACACTTTACAAGAGCTGGCTACAATCCTGAATGGTAACTTCCACGGACGTGTTCCCACTCTCGCTACCGACGGACTCCAGCTTGTCAACAATATTCATCCCTGTTGGGGGGGGGGGGGAGAATAAAGAAAAACTTAAACGGAACATCCTATTATGTTGGAGAATAATGGGAAGGGAAGGGAATAACGTTCAGCAACTATAATCGCTAGCTTTCAGCTTGTCAACAACACAATCCTCACTCACCCACCTGCCCCAACCCCTACCACACTCACTAATAAGCCCCACTCACTTGCCTTTAACCCTCACACACTTTTCCCTATCACTCAACAACACCCCCGAACTCACCTGCAACCACCTTTCCATATATATCGTGCTTCCCATCCAGGTGGGGTGTAGCAGTGAAGCAGGTGAAGAACTAGCAGTCTGAGGGGGTGGGGTGGGAGGTAGGAAAGGGGAAAAAAAGCATGAGGCGGTAGTGAGAATGTACAGTTATCCACCTGCTGCGAACAACTGTCAGAACATTGTGTTGTGTAGGCTGTAGTGGGGTAGCCTGTATGGGGTACAACCCAATTAGGGTTAGTACTTGTACCCAACTCTTTCATAGTTCATCCATTCTCCTGCAACATTTTGACATGGTTTCAGAGCAGGTCCTGTTCAAGGAGCGTTTTTTTTAGGGCCCACCGTACAGTTCCCTGCCCGTAGCGCGTTACCCTGCTCGTAGCGCCCTACCCTGTCCGTCGTGCTGCCCCACCAGTCGCGCTTCGCTGCCCGCGCGCCGCCCTGCTGGCTGCCGCGCTACCTTGCCCTGCCCTGCGTTGCGCTACCCACCACGCGCTCTGCCCTGCCCTGCGTTGGCCCGCCCCGCGCGCGCCCTGCCCTGCGTCACGCCGCCCGCGCGCGCCTGGCCCTGCCCTGCGTCGCGCCGCCCCGCGCACGCCCTGCCCCGCCCTGCGGCGCGCTGTCCCGCGCACGCCCTGCCGTGCGTCGTGCAGCCCGCGCACGCCCTGCCCTGCGTCACGCGGCCCGCACGCGGCTGGCCCTGCCCGCGTGCCGCCCTTTGCAGCCCGCGCGCCACCTCTGGCAGCCCGCGCGCCGCCCTTTGCAGCCCGCGTGCTGCCCTTTCCTGCCCGCACGCCGCCCTTGCAGCCCGCACACCGCCCCTGAAAGCCCGCGCGCCGCCCTTGCAGCCCGCGCGCCGCCCCTTACAGCCCGCGCGCTGCCCTTTCCTGCCCGCGCGCTGCCCTTGCAGCTTGCGCACCGCCCCTGGCAGCCCGCGCACCGCCCTGGCAGCCCGCGCGTCGCCCTTTGCAGCCCGCGCGCTGCCCCTTGCCTGCTCGCGCGCCCTCCCCTGCCTGCGCGCCGCCCTAATTGCAGCGCGCCGCCCTGCTCTGGCCGCGCGCCGCCCTTCCCTGACCGTGCGCCGCCCCGCCCTACCCTACGCGCTAACCCTAGTGCCTGCTCGCCGCCTTGCCTTCCCTACAACCATGGAGGCCTTTTCAGTTCCCTACTCCTATCAGTCGCAGACAGCCATAGACGCAGAGATGGCATCCTGGAAGTCCACAGGCACTTACGTCGACACAGTTCCCCCTCCTGGGGCGAACATAGTCGATGGCATGTGGATTTTCAGGGTGAAGCGGCCGCCGGGTTCTCCGACTGTCTTCAAGGCTCGTTACGTTGCACGAGGCTTCAGTCAGCGATAGGGAGTTGACTTCCTCAAAACCTTCTCCCCTACCCCAAAGATGACCACTCTTCCAGTGCTGCTGCACGTTGCCTCTCAGCGTGACTACGAGCTTCACTCTCTTGACTTCAGCACAGCCTTCTTACAGGGCAGCCTGCACGAGGAGATCTGGCTGCGCTGCCCACCTGGCTTCACTGGGTCGTTTCCTGCAGGTACCCAGTGGAGCCTCCGGCGCCCAGTCTACGGTCTCCGCCAGGCGCCTCGTAAGTGGCAAGACACACTAAGGACGACACTTATGCCTCTCAGGTTTGCTCCTTCCACTGCTGACCCGTCGCTGTTTCTGCGCACAGACACTTCGCTGCCGCCGTTCTACATTTTCGTATACGTCGACGACTTGGTTTTTGCCACTGCTGACACTGAGGCACTGGCCCTTGTGAAGTCGGAGCTACAGAAGAGACACACATGCACTGACCTGGGTGAGCTGCGCAGCTATCTTGGCTTGCAGATCACCCGGGACAGAGCACGGCGCACCATCACCCTGACTCAGTCACACATGGTGCAGCAGGTCCTTCAGCGCTTCGGCTTCCAGTTCTCCTCGCCACAGTCCACTCCTCTGCCTACCGGTCACTCGCTCTCAACTCCACCTTCGGACGAGTCCATAGAGCCGAGTGGCCCGTATCCAGAGCTTCTGGGCTGCCTCATGTACCTGATGACCTGCACTCGAGTTGACCTTGCGTACCCTCTTAGCATCATGGCTTGCTAGGTTGCGCCCAAGAGACAACGGCGCGAGCACTGGGAGGCTGCAAAGAGGGTGTTGCGCTACTTGTGCAGTACATCAGACATGGGGCTTGTGCTTGGAGGACAGGGTCTAGTTGTCCTCATCAGACATTCAGACCCCTCTTGAGTTGATGTCATGGCTACGCAGTGGTCGTCACAGGGTTACACCTTCAGCCTGGGCTCCGGCTCTATTTCGTGGTGTTTTACTCGCTCATCTTGTCTTCTCAGCTCCTGTTGTCTGGCTGAGATCTACACAGGAGCCAAGGCTGCACAAGAGCTACGCTGGCTCACCTACCTGCTGACCGACTTGGGAGAGCGGCCTCGTTCTCCTCCAGTTCTGTACGTAGAAAACAAGGGCGCCATCGCCTTGTGTCGGGAGCACAGACCGGAGCGCAGAATGAAGCACATCGCTCTGCGTTACTTCCTTACTCGAGAGTTGCAGCAGCGTGGTCAGCTTTGTCTTGCTTACGTGGCCACTCGGGCCAACACAGCTGATATTTTCACCAAGGCACTTCCGCCTGGTGATCATCAGCGTTTTTGTACTGCTTTAGGCCTTGTGCCTACGTTTTCTCACTTGCTCACTACGTGACTTTGCTTGTACTTGTCAGAATATTATGCTCTAGCCTGTAGTGGGGTGCTCTATAGCGAGTACAACCCTTCTAGGGTTTGCTATTTGTATCCCCATTCTTGCTAGTGCAAACCCTCCTTTGCTCATTTCTCTCTTGCCTAGCTAGGGTTTACCTAGCTATGGCTCCTACTTGTGCCTCCTATTTGGACATGGTATCAGAGCGGTTACGCTCCTGGCCTGTGGGCCCACCTGCTTCCGCTGCCTTCCTGTGTGTCGCGCGTCCCGTTGCGCGCGATGTTCGTCTTTTTTTCTTCCCGCCGCGCGCTCGGGGCGCGCGGCGGTTTTCTGCCCGCCGTGCGCCCCGAGGCGCGCGGCGGTTTCCCACCGTCGAAGCGCCCCCCGTCGCCCGTCGAAGCGCTCCCCCCCGTCGCCCGTCGAAGCGCCCCCGTCGCCCGTCGGAGCGCCCCCCGTCGCCCGTCGAAACGCCCCCGTCGCCCGTCGAAGCGCCCCTGGGACCCGCGCGCGGCCCGTACGGGCTGCGCCAGGCCCGCGCGCGGCCCGTACGGGCTGCGCCAGGCCCGCGCGCGGCCCGTACGGCCTGCGCCAGGCCCGCGCGCGGCCCGTACGGGCTGCGCCAGGCCCGCGCGCGGCCCGGGCAGCCCGCGCGCGCCTCGTCCGGCCTGCGGCAGGCCCGTGCGCGCGCCTCGTCCGTCCCCCGAGCTTCTGCCGGCGCCCCACCCCCGCTACTGCTTGCGTTCCTGTGTTAGGGTTTGGGGGTGGAGGGTATGGGGGTGCCGTGAGTGTGAGCCGTCCCTTGCTCCTCCTCCTCCTCCGTCTCCCACTGCTGCAGCTGCCGCTGAGGGGGGTGGGTGTGTGGGGAGCCGAAGGAGTGGTGCTAGGGGGGTGACGTGGGAGTGGAGTTAGGGGTTGCAGCAGGGGGTGTGTGTTGGGGGGTGTGGGACAGTTGGAGGAGGTTGGGTGGAGGCAGCCGTCGTGTCGTCTGCAGCGCCTGTATTCCGGGGTTCTGATAGCCACCGGTAGCTCAGAGAGCCGGTTGCACCTGTCGCCCGTGGGTCCGTTGCTCCTGTCGCTGCTGATCAGACGCAGAGCCTGTTACTCCTGTATTCCGGGGCCCTTGCTCCCGGTAGCCACTAGAGCTGCACCAGAGCCGTCTGTTGCCCGTGTGTCTGCAGCTTCAGTCGTCGCCTCCACTCCTCTCTCCCCTCGCCAGCCCTCCTCCTCCTCACTTGCCCTCTGTGACTACCTCTAGCTTTGCTCATAATTGTGAACTTTAAACTATTGCTTCTTGAACTTGTGCTCAGAATGTGTGGTGACATTGTGATCCACCCTGAGCTTGTACTGCTTTGCTTGCTCTGCTGATTACACCCCACTTTGGCTATGGGGGTGTGTCAGAATATTATGCTATAGCCTGTAGTGGGGTGCTCTATAGCGAGTACAACCCTTCTAGGGTTTGCTATTTGTATCCCCATTCTTGCTAGTGCAAACCCTCCTTTGCTCATTTCTCTCTTGCCTAGCTAGGGTTTACCTAGCTATGGCTCCTACTTGTGCCTCCTATTTTGACAGTACTATGATGTATATATATTCTTGCATGCTTACACTTGCTAGGTTGTGATCACTGTACTGTTTGCTTTGTTTTATATAACTCTGCATGTGAACTGGCCTTGTGGCCATTTGCTTGTGCTCGGACTGTGTGGTGACTTCGTGATCCACCCGGAGCTTTCTTTGCTTTTCTGTGATTGCTTGTACTCCACCACTTTGCCTATGGGGGTGTGTCAGAACATTGTGTTGTGTAAGATGTAGTGGAGTATCGTGTATGGGGTACAACCCAATTAGGGTTAGTACGTGTACCCAACTCTTTCATAGTTGATCCATTCTCCTGCTAGATTTTGACAACAACATCCTAGAGACAGCATGCTTGCAATCAAGGTGGGGTGTAGCAGTGAAGCAGATGAAGAACTGGTAGTCTTGGGGGTTAGAGAGGGAGAGAGGGAGGAAAGAACGAGAGGGGAAAGGGGAGAAAAGTGGATGGAGAATGAGGTGGTGGCAATTATGCACAACCAAACCCCAAGCTGCAAAAAATAACCCAATGACATTGTGCTTGCCATATAAGTGGGGAAGCAGTGAAGCATATGGGTTACCCGCAATGTGAAAGGGTGTGGCGGAACGGAGGAGGGGGAGAAAGGAAAGTGGAATGCGAAGTAACGCATTTAAACCTGTCAAGTAGATGAAGAACAGGCCGTGTGAGGGTATGGGGGAAGGTGGGGTTGAGAAAAGTTGAAAGAGCAGTAGTTTGAGCTATATGATAGAGGAGAGGGAGGGTGGTAGAAAAGGGACGGCGGTGAATACGTGGCAGTATAGATGAGTGATACAAGAGATGCAAAAAAGTGTGATGCAAGGGAGGGTGGTGTACGTAAGGGAGGATGGTGCGAGGGAGGCCGCTGCTGTGCTTCAAAAATCGCCAGGGGCTGCAGCTGTGCTGTTCCTTGTGACACACATTCACCCTTGTTCCTCCACTCACTTTTGGTATTGGGGCCGCGATTCGCCATGGAGAGAACGCCTCTGCCACTGTCCCTCTATTTGAAGCTCTCACCGAGGAACGATTGTCCAAGGATAAAACTGCCGCAGTTGCCACCCTGCCATTTGAACAATGCGGCACAAAAAAAAAAAAAGTATTAGAAAAAAGCAAAAAAAAATCCGAGACACGATAGACGGGGAAGTGGGAGAGGACAGGGACGAGGCTTATTGTCGACCTAAGAGGGTGAAGGAGGATGAGAGGGGGGGGTAGTGTTAACTAGGGTTGAGGCCTCAAACGCACATTAAGTACCAAAGAAATTGTAAAGAGCATTAGAGCATGTACGGTGAGATTTGATACTCAAAGGGATATGCGATGCAATCTGTGTTCACTACTTACTTTTGCTATTGCCTATTTACGAGTTTGACACCCACATGTGGTTCAACGCGCACCCGGATTCGACACCTACATGCTATTCTAGCCGTACCTGTGGTTCGACACGTACCACTCTTTCGGCACCTATCTGCGGTTTGACGCGACCTGCGCCACGAATCCTGGGATGAAGCGTGCATCATTAGGGCCATGTAGCCCAGCCATTTTTGAGGCCACTAAACACGAGGGTTCCGCTCGTTGTAGGACTTAACCAAAAACACCTACCTACAGCTCACTACCTAAGCGTATCTGCGCCATGAATCCGGGGATGATGCGGTGCAGCGTCAGGCCCTTTTAGCCAAGCCTCGTGCTCGGCCCCTTGTACAAGCCGACAAAATTCTCCACCGTCTTTGTCGCCACGTCCGGCCGTACCTCCACCTTGATTCTGTCATCAAACTTTTGTCGAATGCAATGTCCAGGAAGCATCGAGCCCGCGCTGCGGAGCTCACCACTCCAGCCCCACACACAGCTTAATACCCCCACCCCAGACCCACACACACCTATTACCACCACTCCAGCCCTATACATGGCTCATTATCGACACTCCAGCCCCACACTCAGATCATTACCACCACTACAACTCCACACACAGATAATTACTGAGAGTACGAAGGCTAGCCTTACCTAAACTGACCTTATTATGCTTTAACTTGCTTGGTTTTATTTTCTTATGCATGCCTTTGCTCGTTTTCCTTAGGAACATTGCTTACTACAATTGCTATGGTTATAGAATTGATAGTGTGCACCGAATTCTGTGCTTTTCGGTTGCCACCGAATTGCCTTGTACGGAATTTGGAATGACTCTTTCGAGCTTCGCGACCCGCTGAACCTTCTAGTAACACTCGGCTGCCTTTGTGTCGATCCTAAATATCCTCGCGTTGTACCCATGTGATCAATCAATCATTTTTGAACCAGTTCATTGATCCTCACACTTGGTGATCGGAGCTTGTTCACACGCGAATTCTTCAACAGCTAAAAATAGGCCTTGGGTATGTAAACGAGTTAAGCTCGTTTTTACACAGCTAAAAACAGCGGGGGCGACAACGAATGCGCAGATTTGGGTATATAAACGAGTTTCGCGCAATTTTTATAAGTCCCACTCGATCTGGTTATTAAACCTCTTAGAATATTTGGCAAAAAGGTTGGAATTTTGACCATCAGATCGATTGGAATCTCAATGGCCTTGAGAATTTCGCCCCAAAAAGTTGGAATTTGGAGCGTCGGACCGAATTTCATCCCACCGGCCGAGATCGGACCCGAAATAGACTAAGCAGAAATTACGTGACATACAGAATTTGTGCTTGACAATTCTACAATCGATTCGCTTCGCAGTAAGTCAACCAGCGCCTAGAATTTATTTAATTTCGTTGCACATCTTCCTGTAAATCGCCAAATGGAGGAAAATGGTGATAATTGTGTACGAAAAATTGCGGAGTTAAGCGCCGGGCAGGCTCAGATACGTGCGGCACTCCTACGACCCAAAAAACTCCTTGTGAACCAATCGGTAGCTGCAGCAGCAGCAGCAGCGACGGCGGCGACACCGACAATTGTACTTCCAACAACGACAGCAGCTCCAGTTAACATCGAAGCAACGAAGCCGAGACAACAAGAGGCGTTCGATCCTATAGTGAAAGGGAGTGATGTCCGACAATTTCTAGCTGAACTCGAAATTTGCTTCAAAGCTGTTGGATGTACGACCCTCACCCAAGACACGATGAGCATATGGCTCGCAGCAACACTGTTACAAGGCCCAGCTCTAGAGTGGATTAACAACAAAATTGTCCAAGGTGAAGAGACGTGGGCACAGTTTCGGGCAGCACTGGTCAAACAGCTCGACGCGTTGAACAGTAGCTACTACGGAACACGACGCAACCAGCCAAATAGTGGCATGGGGCGATCGCCACCACCTACGACCGCGAACCCGATGGAGAACGACAAGTGCGATGTGGAGCAGCGGCTAACAAAAAATGATACGTGCGAATTCTGCGGCGCTATAGGACATCGTATCTTGGCGTGTTGGGAAATGAAGAGAGCACGCGCGGAGCTGAAGGGCAAGAACAGTGCGGCACCCTCGAAGCAGAAAACGGACGACGTGGCAACTTCAGAGAGGGAAAAGAAGGAGAATATGATGGCGTAAATTCAAAATGTCACGACCAGCCGACACGAGGAAAAATCCCAATGGCAAAATGAGACTCCGCGAAACAAGACCCTGCACCGACCAGAAAACTCCACCCCTACACCCCGACAAGTAAGAATCTAGTCAAGTTATCGTACATAGGAAAATTACTTCTCGTGGTTTTCAAGATTTTATTAAGGGAGAGTCAGAAATTATATCGGTACCGGGTAAAATTTGGACCCTACTCTGGAGCGTTGATAAGGATCGAGCGTTTCAAAGAGTTAATATTTTCTCCCAACAGCACGGTGTTAAGGTTCCCTGTTCTCCCACAGGTGAAGCCTACATAGCTGTAAAGGCTTAGGGGAAGAATTCGAGGCCAAGATGAATCTGAATTGGCCTCAGATAAACTGATATTGAGTTTGCAGCTTCGTGCGCAGGACTTAGGGATGATACATTCGATGTACCCCACGATCATATAAGCAACACCATCTACAGTTACTTGGAGCGGTAGCAGCCACTACTCCTGGAGGTGCTCTGCAAAGAGCGACGCCTCCAGGCACTGGTGGACAGTGGTGCGTCCCAGTTGGTGTGCGACCGCGGGACGTTGGAGAAAATTGAAGAGTCCTCGAAGAAGACTCAGTTTACAGCAACGATGGTGGACGGTACGAAGCTTCCCATCCATGGCGAGTCAACAATACAGCTGCACATAGGTGCGTTGAGATGGAAGCCGACGTTGCCGATCACGAACATCAAGGGATCAGATTTTATCTTGGGGCAAGATTTTCTGAAGCGATTCAACCCCGAGTTAGGCTAGGTCAACCGGAAGGCGTGGATCTACAATAATGGCAAACGTCTGGAGGTACGAAACTGGATGGATATAGGGAATGTACCGGAAACGACACTTGCATGGTTCGAACGGACAGTGAACAAGAGTAACACGGGTAACTTACCACTGGTGATGGTAGCAGAAGAGGAGAAGCCGAGTTTGGAGCTACCTGAAGCAGTAGTAGAGGAGGTGTTAACGGAGTACAAGGACATCATGCCGGATGACCTGCCTGCAGGAGTGCCTCCAGCGCGAACGGACGAGCACGAGATTGTGGAGGAACCAGGTGCGAAACCCGTCTCCAATGCACCATACCGCCTTTGTCCGACCGAACTAACAAACATAAACAAACAGATTGAGTATCTACTGGACAGAAAACTGATCCGCCCATCCACCTCTCCCTGCTGCGCATTGCATCTCTTCACTCCTGAGCCGGACGGTAGTTTACGGATGTGCATTGACTTTTTGGGCACTGAACAAACAGACAGTCAAGAACAAATACCCCATACCGCCCATTGATGATCTTCTAGACCAACTGTGTGGTGCAACGGTGTTTTCGAAGCTGAACCTAAGGTAAGGTTACTCGCAGATCAAGATGGCAGACAACTTGATTCACAAGACGGTGTTCCGTACAAGATACAGCTCCTATGAGTACTTAGTGATCCGTTCAGACTCTGCAACGTACCGGCGGAGATGAACCACATCCTATGGCCCCTGCTGGACGAGTGCATAATAGTATACATGGAATACATACTCATCTACTCCAAGAACATGAAGAAGCACGTGGAGCATCTGCGGAAAGTCTTCGAGGTCTTGCATAAAAACTAATTCTACGTGAAGCTGTTGAAGAGCTACTTTTCTCTGAAGAAGGTGCAGTTTCTCAGGCACATGGTGAGTGCAAAGGGCGTACATGTAGACCCGCGAAAGATTTAAGTCGTCAAGAAGTGGAAAGTACCGGAGAACGTGAAGAAGTTGCAGCTTGTCCTAGGCTTCGCCAAGTACTACAACAGGTTCGTGCCATAGTACATTAAGACAGCAACGCCGCTGACGAACTTACTGAAAAAAGTTACGCCCTATAAATGGGATACTCCTCAACAGCAAGCCATGGAGCATCTACAGATAGCACTGACTACAGCGCCAGTATTCTGTTGGGTGCAAATGCACATTGCACGACATCCTGCCGTCTGTTTGTACGAGTATGCGTGTGCGAATGCATTTGCGTGTGAATGGTGTGTTCGTGTGTTTGTTTGCTTTCGCAATTTTCGCTTGATGCATTTGCAGGTACTCGCGCAATGTGCGCTTCGGCACGACATTGTACGCGCTATGAACAATGCAAGCAGAAAGGACGAGCTCGCAAAGGAACCCAAGATGGAAGCTTTGCAGTTCGGTTGAGTTGATTGCGCAGATTCAGTTCTATCCAACTCGAAATTGTACTGTTTTGTTTGGTTAACTATAGTGTAGCAGGGAAGGCACTATAGGGGTACAATTTAGGTGAAGGTTGGATGTTGTTTGTCTGTATCTGCATGCTACAAGGCCAGGGGAAACCAGCGGAACCAGCATTTGGCTGGTTGGGCAAAGACAAAACAGGTTCTGTTTTTAGAACCTGAACCTGGTTGTTGTTTTCCCAGGTTGGAAAAACAGAACCAGAGGTTGTTTACCAACCTACCACCTGCTATTTTGTCCAGCCAGGTTGGTTCTGTTGCTTGGAATTATTTGGGATCATCCCTGGTTGTTCCCAGGTTGATTCCCAAGGTCCTTGCTAGCTAGAACTATTTAATCCTTCTCTGTTTGTACCTGAATATAGTCAAATTGATTCAAGCGAATTCCTTCCTCGCTGGAATTTCGTTTCTGCACTATTCGACGGCGGAATGCTACCCGAGTCAACGCTAGTATGCTAGCACTCCAACGCTAGGCAAACGCTGTCCGAGCCATAACTTAGTAATGGCAGAACTTTTCGCGAGGCAACTTGGCTCATTTTAAAGCTCTTGGAGCGAGCTTCGATATAGCGAATTCTCAGCTTAATCCGATCGACGGTCTGCACGGCACGCTGCGCGACGTTCAAGGTACTCTTGCTGTTTTGACTAAGTCCTTCTTGATCCCTCTCTCTACAAACTCGGACCCGAGGATAGGGGCTGGTCTTGTACCAGGCACCCAGGGACCCTTGGAGGTGACCCCGAGGAGAGGTTTTAAGTTTGATTAAGTCCTAATAGCTTGAGTTTATTAGGCCCTTACACCAACAAGCTGGTATCAGAGCTGCGTTATAGTGATCCTCGTTATAGGTAGCTATGGCGGGCAACACCTCGGCGGGAGCTGGTGAATCTTCAGCCCAAGATCGTAGCGGCAGCCAAGATTCTGGTCTTTCAGCGCCAAGGGGAGCGCGAACAAACCAGGGCTCGCTTGTCAAGGAGGTGCTGAAGAATTTCACCGTCGAGAAGTTCAATGGTGAGGGCTATGATGATTGGGCCTGGAAAATGCAATTATATTTCCGTCAGATCGGTTTGCTGAAACTAATGATTGGGGAGGAGCCTAGACCGAGTGACCCCACGCTGCAGGAAGATTGGGACGAGCGCTCCTCGGCTGGCTACTATTTGATGTCGCAGAGTTTGGAGCTGAACCAGCGTCACCACGTCATGCACCTGCTGCCGGAGGTTGAATGCGGTCCGAAGGCGTGGACCGTGTTGAAGGAGCTGCACGCCCCGACCTCCGTTGTCGCAACGTTGATGCTGGAGAGGGAGCTGTCCGCGTTGCGCCTGAGCGAGGGAGAGCCGGTGCAACCAGTCCTGGACAAGATGCGCGACCTCTACGCGAAGTTGGCGACCGCGGGAATCACCTACCCGGAGCAGACCAAGTGCTTGAAGATGCTCTCGCTGCTGCCAGAATCGTGGCTTCAATTTACGAGCGGATTGAGCCTGCCGCAGAACCAGAGCTTGTGGACGCTCGAGTGGGTGCGGACGAAGATTCTGGAGGAGGACTTCCGTCGCCGCCAACTGAGGGGTGGAGACGACGGCAGCAGCGGCTACGGGATGCAAGGGAGCCGACGTGGCAGAGGACGTGGCTTCGGTGGTGCTGGACGCGGTGCAAAGAAAGACGACGACTCCAACGACCAACAAGGAGGTACCGGTTGGGGTCGCGGTGCGAAATCTGGACGTGGGGGCAAGTCGGGTGCTGGTGGCAAAATGAAAGGGAGTTGCTGGTATTGTGAGAAGGAAGGGCACCCCTGGTTTTTGTGCTATAAGAAACCCGATGGATGGACCCCCCAGAATCGTCACCAGGATGGCGGCGCGCGGAGGAACCAGAAAAACGGCGCCAACATGGTCGCTGATTCGTCCGACAACAACCCGAAGGGCAACGGCGGTGCGGAGAAGAAGAAGGAGCGCACCGCGGGCCAATTCTTCCATGTGGGAGACAAGGGGGAGCAAGGAGACGCCTCTGCCAAAGTTGGAGCAGAGCTGCACCCCCTAGACTATTGGGTGTTGGACACAGGCGCTGCTTGGACGATGACGCCGCGCAAGGACCTGCTGGACGAAGTACGAGCTGCACCGATCAATGAAGTGTGCTCCGCCTCTGGACACATGTTGAAGGTGGCTGGTGCGGGACGAGCTGCGTTTAAGGGAGCGGATGGCAAGCCGGTGGTGCTGCACGACGTTCTCTTCGTCCCCGACCTGAAGGCCAACCTTATCTCCCTCCGTAAGCTTGGCAAGGCTGGGGTGAACACCAACACGGATGGGGCACGCACTTATAAGGGGAAGCTGGGCAATCGGGTGCTTTGGGATCTGCACGAGAGCAAGGACGTGTACAGATCTATGTGGCAGCTGCCGGCCCTGGCGTGGCATGGTGGGGGGCAGGCTGGAGAGGGGTCTGCATCCCAGGGGGAGTGCAATGCCGTTGGAGGGGTTGGTGTGAAAGTGTCGGCCAGGTCTGGGGAGACAGATTGGGCAACGGCACACCGGCGCTTAGGGCATGTGGCAATGCCTTTGCTGAAGCAGCTGGAGAAGGACGGAGCCGTTAAGGGTCTGAAGCTGAACGGACAGCCACCCGATGACAACTGTGAAATCTGTTTGCTTTCAAAGTTCACCCGTTTCCCTTTCCATAGTGTGGCTGGCAGGAGCAAGAAGCCTTTGGAGCTGGTCCACATGGACTTGGTGGGGCCGCTGCCGGTGCAAGGGCACAAGGGGGAGCGGTATTTTCTTACAATTGTGGATGACTGGAGCAGGCTGATGTGGGCGTATCCGCTGAAGCAGAAGGACCACGCCGCCTCCACGATACGGGACGATTGGCTGCCATTCGTGGAGAAGCAGGCGGAGTGTGTAGTGAAGCGGATTAGGACAGACCGGGGTGGTGAGTTCCTTGGAGCTGAAATGACGGCCTGGCTCAAGAAGCAGGGCATCCAGAGAGAGCTGACCACGGCTTATACCCCACAGTCCAATGGTGTAGCAGAACGGGCAAACCGGACCATTCTGGAGACAGCTAGGGCGCTGCTTATAGAATCTGGGCTGAGCAATTCTATGTGGCCTCATGCTGTCCGGCACGCCACTGTCGCTAGGAACAGGGTGCTCACCAAGGTTGGGGATGACTCGTGGGTGCCATTGGAGAGGTGGCTTGGGAGGAAGCCGCCGGTGGATATGCTGAGGGTGTTTGGTTGCATGGCAGTCGCCCACGTCCCCAAGACCTACCGCAGTAAGTTGGGAGCAAGTGCAATCTGGTGTGTGCATTTGGGGCTGGCTGCTGAGAGCAAGGGATGGCTGCTGTGGGAACCATCCAAGGGTGTGTTGTTTGACAGCAGGGATGTGAAATTCATCGAGGGCATGATGTATGGGAGCTGGGAGAAACAGCCGGAGGCCCAGGTGTCCCAGCAGATGGAGCAGATCACCATGCAGCTGGACCTGACTCCTAGTGTGCGGGAGGAGGGAGAGGAGGCAGCTGCGGGGAATGGTGATAGAGAGAAGATACAGGAGGTGGCTTGGGAGGAAGCCGCCGGTGGATATGCTGAGGGTGTTTGGCTGCATGGCAGTCGCCCACGTCCCCAAGACCTACCGCAGTAAGTTGGGGGCGAGTGCAATCTGGTGTGTGCATTTGGGGCTGGCTGCTGAGAGCAAGGGATGGCTGCTGTGGGAACCATCCAAGGGTGTGTTGTTTGACAGCAGGGATGTAAAATTCATTGAGGGCATGATGTATGGGAGCTGGGAGAAACAGCCGGAGGCAAGGGTGTCCCAGCAGATGGAGCAGATCACCATGCAGCTGGACCTGACTCCTAGTGTGTGGGAGGAGGGAGAGGAGGCAGCTGCTGGAAATGGTGATGGAGAGAAGGTACAGGAGGCATCTGCTGGTGGAGAAAATGGTGTGGAAACTGGCGGCAGCACTAGTGGAGCTGCTGGACCCGAGGGAGGAGAGAAGCAGCAGGGAAAAACTAAGAAGCCGAAGGGTGTCGTTATGAAGGGATGGGAGACACCCGTCTCCAGGCCAGGACGTACCCGTATGGCTACTAAGAAGCTGACTGCAGGAACTGATGCAGCAGAGCAGCAGCTAGGGACCGAAGAGGCATTGCTGATTCTACCTCATGGCTATGACCCGGATGAGGAGGATGAGCCTGCGTACTGTTTTCTTGCCCCTGCACCAGAGGAACCAGCTAGCATGGAGGAGGCATTAGCTGGACCAGATAGGGACAAGTGGCTGGCTTCTAGGGATGCTGAGTACCAGAGTCTGCTGGAGAATAGGACATGGGATCTGGTGGTGCTGCCTGATGGGAAGAAAGCGATACAATGCAAGTGGGTGCTGAGGATCAAGACCGATGACAAGGGGCAGGTCACCATCTACAAGAGTAGGCTGGTGGCGAAGGGGTTTATGCAGAAGGAGAAGCAGGACTTCAACGAGATCTTTGCTCCCACTGCCAAACCCCCTACCCTCCGTGTCTTGTTGGCAGATGCAGCTGTTAGTGGGAAATTCATCATTCAGATGGATATTTCAACGGCATTCCTGAATGGGATTTTAGAGGAGGATGTGTACATGACGCAGCCGCCTGGGTATGAGGATGGTACGGGCAGGGTGTGCAAGCTCAACAAGTCCATCTACGGCTTGAAGCAGGCGCCACGCTGCTGGTACCAGAAGTTGGCAGCTGTTTTAGAGGAGATGGGATTCAGGACCAGCAGCTGTGATGAGAGCCTCTTTCTCAAGGGCGAGGGGGAGAAGCTGGTGCTGTTTCTGGTCTACGTGGATGACATTCTTCTCTTCAGCAGCAGCATGAAGGAGATCCAGAAAGTGCAGCAGCAACTGATGGAAAACTTCAAGTGCAAGAACCTTGGGGAGGTAAAGTACTACCTCGGGATGCACGTGGAGAGGGATCCAGATCACAGGTGGTTGAAGCTGCACCAGGAGAAGTTCATCAAGGAGCTGGGGGAGAAGTATGGGATTGAGAATGAGCGCAAGGTTGCAACTCCCCTGCCAGCAGAATTCAAGCTTGTGAAGGCTGCAGAGGATGAAGGGGTTGAAGCTAAAGAGCAGCAGCAATTTCAGTCCTTGGTGGGCAGCCTCTTGTACGCAGCAGTTCACACGAGGCCCGACATCTCTTTCTCGGTTGGGCAGCTGGCTAGGGTGGTGCAGAATCCATCAGAGGAGCAGGTGGATGCAGCTGAGCGTGTGGTGAAGTACCTGAACTCTCACCCAAGCATTGGAGTTCAATACTCCGCATCTGCACAGGTGAAGCAGAAAGGGGTGGAGGTGCTGAAAGAGAAGGGGGAGAGGCTTGGAGAAGGCAAGCTATTTCTCACTTGCTTTACCGATGCTACGTGGGCTTCTGAGAAGGAGGATTCCTCATCTGTGGGAGGATACATCTGCGTAGTTGGGGGAGGACCTGTTAGTTGGAGGTCCAAGAAGCAGACGGAGACGGCACTCTCTTCCGTAGAATCAGAGTACATGGCGATGTTCCATGGGGTGAAGGAGGTGATTTGGCTGAGGAGGCTGTTAGAGGAGATTGGCCAGGAGCAGAAAGTTGCTACGCCGCTGTTTTGTGATAGCAAGGGGGCTCTTGGGATGGCCAGAAACGCTGTGCTTCATGGGCTGAACAAGCACATGCGTATCAAGTGGCACTGGCTGCGTAAGGAGGTGAAGAGGGGGACGGTGCATCCGATCTACATCAAGACTCACCAGCAGCCAGCAGACTTTCTCACCAAGAGGCTTGCGGATGAGCCTCATTGGCGTTGTGTGCGCATGAGTGGAATGAGCATGAACTAGCATGGAATGATGGGGATGCAGCCGGCAGGCTGAGGGGGAGTGTGTTGGGTGCAAATGCACATTGCACGACATCCTGCCGTCTGTTTGTACGAGTATGCGTGTGCGAATGCATTTGCGTGTGAATGGTGTGTTCGTGTGTTTGTTTGCTTTCGCAATTTTCGCTTGATGCATTTGCAGGTACTCGCGCAATGTGCGCTTCGGCACGACATTGTACGCGCTATGAACAGTGCAAGCAGAAAGGACGAGCTCGCAAAGGAACCCAAGATGGAAGCTTTGCAGTTCGGTTGAGTTGATTGCGCAGATTCAGTTCTATCCAACTCGAAATTGTACTGTTTTGTTTGGTTAACTATAGTGTAGCAGGGAAGGCACTATAGGGGTACAATTTAGGTGAAGGTTGGATGTTGTTTGTCTGTATCTGCATGCTACAAGGCCAGGGGAAACCAGCGGAACCAGCATTTGGCTGGTTGGGCAAAGACAAAACAGGTTCTGTTTTTAGAACCTGAACCTGGTTGTTGTTTTCCCAGGTTGGAAAAACAGAACCAGAGGTTGTTTACCAACCTACCACCTGCTATTTTGTCCAGCCAGGTTGGTTCTGTTGCTTGGAATTATTTGGGATCATCCCTGGTTGTTCCCAGGTTGATTCCCAAGGTCCTTGCTAGCTAGAACTATTTAATCCTTCTCTGTTTGTACCTGAATATAGTCAAATTGATTCAAGCGAATTCCTTCCTCGCTGGAATTTCGTTTCTGCGCTATTCGACGGCGGAATGCTACCCGAGTCAACGCTAGTATGCTAGCACTCCAACGCTAGGCAAACGCTATCCGAGCCATAACTTAGTAATGGCAGAACTTTTCGCGAGGCAACTTGGCTCATTTTAAATCTCTTGGAGCGAGCTTCGATATAGCGAATTCTCAGCTTAATCCGATCGACGGTCTGCACGGCACGTTGCGCGACGTTCAAGGTACTCTTGCTGTTTTGACTAAGTCCTTCTTGATCCCTCTCTCTACAAACTCGGACCCGAGGATAGGGGCTGGTCTTGTACCAGGCACCCAGGGACCCTTGGAGGTGACCCCGAGGAGAGGTTTTAAGTTTGATTAAGTCCTAATAGCTTGAGTTTATTAGGCCCTTACACCAACATATTCATCGTACCGGATCCAGACAGAGACTACGTGGTGGAAGCAGACGCTAGTGATCAGGCAGGCGGATCAGTGCTGATGCAGGATCACAGACGTGATTTGCAGCCCATCGCATACCTCAGTAAGAAGCTACACGGAGCAAAAAAAAAAATACCCAATCCATAACAACAAAGAAGCTACTGCCTATACTGACCACTGCAGCCTCAAATACCTCAAGTCGCAGCCTACGCTCTCACGACGACAGGTGTGGTGGATGGATTGCGTGAAAATACACTTCCACTACGACATCGCCTACAAGCCAGGGCTGCACAACAAGGCCAAAGCATTGAGCTGCCCAGGACACGTAGCAGGCATCTAGCTCGACGGGATGAACCCCTTACTCAAAGGTCTATTCCAGCATGGGTACTCCGTGGACGCAGGGATTGCTATGGCGCAGAAACAGAAGTTGTTACAGTGGGAGAAACACTTAGCGGTAAGGAAGGGTTTAGGAAAGATTTGGGTACCGAACTATGCCCCGCTCCGACAGATCTTACTGGAGGAGTTTCACGGCGAAGCTTACGCGGGAAATCTCGGAAGTAACAAGACATTAGCAGAAATAGCGAAGTATTAATACCTGCCCCGGATGGCAGCAGACGTGCAGCAGTTCGTCACCTCATGAAACACGTGCCAGTGGATGAACAGTAGCAAGCAGAAAACAAGGTTACTTCAGCCTCTACCCGTACCGGAGCAGCCATGGCAAGTTGTTAGCCTTAACTTTATTACTGGGCTTCTTTCGACCCCACGAGGGCATGACATTATACTTGTGGTGATCGATAAGTTCTCTAAAATGGGACACTTCATCCCGACCAACGCCACAGCTATTGCTCACCTCTTCTTCGACCGCATCATCACCATCCATAACATCTTTACTACAATCATCTCAAGCAGAGACCCAAAGTTCACTAGTAAGTTCTGGCGGGAACTCATGTCTTCAGCATACCACCGTGAGACTGACGGACAGACTGAGCGACTCAATCAGGTGGTTGAACAGTTATTGCGCACAGCTTGCAAACGCTTACAACGCTTGAGTCCGCTTATAACACCGCTTCACACGCGGCCACAGGAAAATTGCCTCTCTTCCTGTGCTATGGACGGGAACCACTTACACCACAGCAGCCAACCACACCGGCACACGTCCAAGCCGCTCATAACTTTGTCACTACCATGCAACAGCTATGGGAGAAGACTCAGCGACGTCTCATCACGATGCAGGACTCTCAGAGCAGTATGCCGATTGACAGCGACGTGATTACTCAGTAGCAGCCGGAGATCAGGTGCTTTACGACACACGCAACTTGGACTTGTCTCACCTTCCATCCAAGCTCCGGCCTCGTTTCTGGAGTCCCTTTTGCATTGAGGCGATGGTGACTCCTGTTACACTCCGCTTGCGCTTACCTACGACGTAGAAGCTTCACAATGCTTTCCATGTTCAGCTGCTGAAGCCCTATGAGGACCCGATATAACAGTTTATGGGACAACTGTGTCAAGCTACATTTTTTATAGCTTCTATTTGTTAGTCTAGGTGTACTTTCACTTCCCTAGGGTGTTGATGCAACCCTACAGTTTGCACTCGGCTTGTTGTCCGTGTGCGTGCATGCATGTGTGCATGGAATGGTATGAGGGCATCAGATAACATATATTTCATGCTTTTAATATTGTGTGAATGATGAGTCATGATGTCGAATGTGTGTGTCAAGTCTATTACCGAATGTGTGTGTGTCGAATGTGTATGTGCGAGTTATCGATAGTCACGTGTCACGCGGTCGTTTGTATACCGTGCGCGGGTTCTCTTTCGTCGGGTGTCTCGTACGCGGTTTCTATTTTGTCGTGAGTCGAACGTTTGGCGTGTTGCAAGAGTGTGCAGCAGACCCATCAAGAACTCAAGAATAAGTTTATGGTGAAGAACCAGAGCCTTGGTTTCAAGATTCAAGTGATCTCGAAGTCCGCGGAAAAGGTACACTTCAAGATAGTGAGAATGGTTATATTACTTTGTGTAGTGTAACATTTCACTTGGTGTAGGCCCTTGTGAAGGGTAGTTTCGAGACCCTTTTTGGTTGGGGATAGTATGGCACTGTTCGACATCACTGTACCTCGGCTTTTGGGGTTTGTAGGAGCTGGGAGTCATTCCCAACTCGTAACTCTTCCTAATTTGTGTTCTAAGACTATAGTGGCTGCCATAGTGCCGTTCGTTCAAACTGATGTTGCGTCGTCAATACTTGATGAAATCGTGCCATCTAAATTTTTTGTCGTCGGCAACGTCAAGACGCTCCATATCCAATTTGTAGCATCTCATTTGGAGTAGTGAATGGAACGCTATGAACGTTTGAAGCCGCTGTGCAGAAATCCGACTGTGCACTCTATCCTTCGTTTTAGGCACATTGAAGCCTATTGTGACTATAACAAGTGGTATCAGAGCCCCTTGGAGCAGCTTCGACTATGGCTGGACCTGAAGAAAGGGGTGGCAGAGGTGCTGGAGGCAATGGTGAAGCTGAAGCACAAGGCCAACCCCATGATCCCGTGCAACCACGTCTTAGCCCATCTAGGGATGAGCCTAGAGTGTTTGGCCTAGACAAGTTCAACGGTGACAACTTCGCTGAATGGTCCTTCAAAATGGAAAACATCTTTGACCATTATGACCTGCTGGAGGTGATGGAAGGAACGGAGAAGCGCCCCGAGAACGACCCGGAGAAGAGCCCGTGGGTGCGGAAGAGCGCACAAGGCTATCTCCTACTTGGGCAAGCGTTGGGGAGCAGCCAGATCCGTCACATCAAGCCATTCCAGCGTGAACCAGAGAAGGGACCTAAAGCATGGGCTGCTCTCAAGGGTGTACACGCTCCTGCAACAGCGGCAGTAGCTGTGGTGTTGGAACGGCAAATGGCGACACTACGAATTGAAGAAGATGAACCCGTTGAAGATGGGGTGCAGAAACTCTTCGACTTGTTGACGCATCTTGAAGGAGCGGATCTCAACTACAGTGAGCTCCAGAAGAAGACCAAGTTGCTGGCCCTACTCCCCAAGTCATGGTCCTTGCTCATCATCAACCTTAATCGTGATCTGCCCCACCTCTCGCTCGAAGATGTGAAGCGGGCAATCCTTCAAGAGGATTTCCGCTGCTGTGAGTTGGCGGGTTTCGATGGCACCGGGGCAACAAACATCAGCCGCGGATATGGCCGTGGAAGGGGTAGAATGGCGAGGGGGAGGAAGGTTTGGTGGCAGCAACTTCAGTGGAGGCTGCGGGAATGGCGGTTACGGCAGCGACAACAAAAGCTACGGACGCAGTCGCGGACGATTTGACGGCGAGTGTCACTATTGCCACAAGAGCAGACACATGTGGCGTAATTGCTACAAGCTCCCTGATGGATGGACCCCTGCTCAAGTCCAAGAGGGTAGAGGAGCAGGTGGAGGGAGAGGAAGAGGCCGTGGAGGCCGTGGCGAGTGCAAACATGAAGAGTGACTGCAACGAGAGCGAGTCGAGGGATGATCGCTATCCGGGTCAATTCTTCTTGTCGACGCAAGTACCGGCTGGTCCAGAGAAGGATGAAGGCTTTGAGGAGCCAGCAGCTATGGGAAAAGTCACCCTACATTCCCTGGACTTTTGGGTGATCGACAGCGGAGCTACCTATAGCATGACACCTCGCGCGGACTTGCTCACCGAACTCGAACCGTCACCGGTGAAGCATGTCACATCGGCTTTGGGGCAGCGAGCAGAGGTGAAAGGCATGGGCAAGGCCATGTTCAAGGGTGCTGATGGAAAGATGGTGGGCCTCAAGAACGTGCTTTGGGTGCCCAACCTTGCTGCCAACCTGATTTCCGTGCAGCGTTTGCAAAAGGGCGGAATGGACACGAGTTCGAAGGGAGCCAAGACCTACACTACAAGACTTGGCGAGCGAATTATATGGGACCTTCGTAAGGATAGGGATGTCTATTATTATCTATGGCAGATCCCTGTAGTCCCAATGCCTAAGGAGAGGCAAGTTGCAGCAAGCATCAACACCAAGGGTGAAGCGGTCGGTAGCGGCTATGGCGCGAATGATGGCGCCAAGGAGAACGAGTCCAAGAAGTGAAATCTTGGAGGAACCAGCAAGCTCGCACATAACGAGAGTGGTGCAGCAGCCAAGAAGCAGCATAAGGGTGAGCAAAACCCCAAGGCAGCAGCAGAGGAGGACTACGGCGAGAGCATGTGGAGCACTATCGCAAGTGTGGCATTCTCCAATCCAACTTCGGCTACGGGGGAGTGTGATTGGTTGACTTTGCATCGGCGCATGGGGCATGTGGCGTTGCCCATCTTGCAGCAGCTAGTGAAGAATCAGATGGTTGCTGGCATACGTGTGAAGGGGGAGCCCGATGAGGTACTTGGCTACCCAACGTGCATGCAAGCCAAGTTCACCCGTTTCCCGTTCTCTAGTTCGGAGGCAACAGCTAAGGCACCGCTTGATGAGGTGGTGATGGACGTGGTGAGCCCCTTGAAGCTTGGAGCTACTAGGGCTGAGTATTTCCTGACCATTGTCGACGTCTACACCCGCATGACTTGGGTGTACGTGCTGTCCAAGAAGAGCGACGTGGCTGAAACGGTGAAGACCGATTGGTTGCCGATGGTGGAGCGGCAACAAGACCGACTAGTGAAGTCGATCCGCACCGATCGAGGGGGAGAGTTCCTGAGCAAGGAGTTCTCTATGTGGCTAAAGAGGAATGGCATAAGGCACTCCCTTACCATGCCATACTCCCCTGCAATGAACGGCATCGCCGAGCGAGCGAACCGGACAATCACGGAGACGGCACGCGGGTTGCTCATTGAAGCCGGGCTATCCGATTACTTTTGGCCTAGTGCGGTGCGGAGCATGTGTGTGGCCAAGAACAGAGCCTTGACTCATGTGGGAGCAGATAAATGGGTGCCCTATGTGGAGTGGCTTGGAAGGAAGCCGAAGGTGGATATGCTTCGGGTGTTTGGGTGCATGTGCATGGCGCTCGTACCTAAGCATCTTCAGCACAATAAGCTTGGTGCCAATGCGATGTGGGCTGTGCACTTGGGCATGGCTCAAAACAGCAAGGGATGGCTTCTTTGGGACCTATTCACAAAGAACTTCTTGGTGAGAAGAGACTGCAAGTTCATGGAGAACCTGATGTACAAGGATTGGAAGGCGGAAAATGAGGCGAAGATAGGCGTGCGGTTTGGGGAGGTGAAGAGTTCCGGCTTGGAGCATGTGGAGCTGCCTTTGGAGCTGAGCAGCGGCAGCACCACCACAAGGCAATCTTCCCTTGTGAATGGGG
The DNA here is from genome assembly GCA_947470075.1 of Closterium sp. Yama58-4. NCBI lineage: Eukaryota > Viridiplantae > Streptophyta > Zygnematophyceae > Desmidiales > Closteriaceae > Closterium > Closterium sp. Yama58-4. The sequence goes on along the minus strand of CANIUD010000749.1, from coordinate 57,366 downwards.
GAGAGGAGGCCTGTTGGTGTAAGGGCCTAATAAACTCAAGCTATTAGGACTTAATCAAACTTAAAACCTCTCCTCGGGGTCACCTCCAAGGGTCCCTGGGTGCCTGGTACAAGACCAGCCCCTATCCTCGGGTCCGAGTTTGTAGAGAGAGGGATCAAGAAGGACTTAGTCAAAACAGCAAGAGTACCTTGAACGTCGCGCAGCGTGCCGTGCAGACCGTCGGTCGGATTAAGCTGAGAATTCGCTATATCGAAGCTCGCTCCAAGAGCTTTAAAATGAGCCAAGTTGCCTCGCGAAAAGTTCTGCCATTACTAAGTTATGGCTCGGACAGCGTTTGCCTAGCGTTGGAGTGCTAGCATACTAGCGTTGACTCGGGTAGCATTCCGCCGTCGAATAGCGCAGAAATGAAATTCCAGCGAGGAAGGAATTCGCTTGAATCAATTTGACTATATTCAGGTACAAACAGAGAAGGATTAAATAGTTCTAGCTAGCAATGACCTTGGGAATCAACCTGGGAACAACCAGGGATGATCCCAAATAATTCCAAGCAACAGAACCAACCTGGCTGGACAAAATAGCAGGTGGTAGGTTGGTAAACAACCTCTGGTTCTGTTTTTCCAACCTGGGAAAACAACAACCAGGTTCAGGTTCTAAAAACAGAACCTGTTTTGTCTTTGCCCAACCAGCCAAATGCTGGTTCCGCTGGTTTCCCCTGGCCTTGTAGCATGCAGATACAGACAAACAACATCCAACCTTCACCTAAATTGTACCCCTATAGTGCCCTCCCTGCTACACTATAGTTAATCAAACAAAACAGTACAATTCCGAGTTGGATAGAACTGAATCTGCGCAATCAACTCGACCGAACTGCAAAGCTTCCATCTTGGGTTCCTTTGCGAGCTCGTCCTTCCTGCTTGCACTGTTCATAGCGCATACAATGTTGTGCCAAAGCGCACATTGCGCGAGTACCTGCAAATGCATCAAGCGAAAAATGCGAAAGCAAACAAACACACGAACACACCATTCACACGCAAATGCATTCGCACACGCATACTCGTACAAACAGACGGCAGGATGTCGTGCAATGTGCATTTGCACCCAACACACTCCCCCTCAGCCTGCCGGCTGCATCCCCGTCATTCCATGCTAGTTCATGCTCATTCCACTCATGCGCACACAACGCCAATGAGGCTCATCCGCAAGCCTCTTGGTGAGAAAGTCTGCTGGCTGCTGGTGAGTCTTGATGTAGATTGGATTCACCGTCCCCCTCTTCACCTCCTTACGCAGCCAGTGCCACTTGATACGCATGTGCTTGTTCAGGCCATGAAGCACAGCGTTCCTGGCCATCCCAAGAGCCCCCTTGCTATCACAAAACAGCGGCGTAGCAACTTTCTGCTCCTGGCCAATCTCCTCTAACAGCCTCCTCAGCCAAATCACCTCCTTCACCCCATGGAACATCGCCATGTACTCTGATTCTACGGAAGAGAGTGCCGTCTCCGTCTGCTTCTTGGACCTCCAACTAACAGGTCCTCCCCCAACTACGCAGATGTATCCTCCCACAGATGAGGAATCCTCCTTCTCAGAAGCCCATGTAGCATCGGTAAAGCAAGTGAGAAATAGCTTGCCTTCTCCAAGCCTCTCCCCCTTCTCTTTCAGCACCTCCACCCCTTTCTGCTTCACCTGTGCAGATGCGGAGTATTGAACTCCAATGCTTGGGTGAGAGTTCAGGTACTTCACCACACGCTCAGCTGCATCCACCTGCTCCTCTGATGGATTCTGCACCACCCTAGCCAGCTGCCCAACCGAGAAAGAGATGTCGGGCCTCGTGTGAACTGCTGCGTACAAGAGGCTGCCCACCAAGGACTGAAATTGCTGCTGCTCTTCAGCTTCAACCCCTTCATCCTCTGCAGCCTTCACAAGCTTGAATTCTGCTGGCAGGGGAGTTGCAACCTTGCGCTCATTCTCAATCCCATACTTCTCCCCCAGCTCCTTGATGAACTTCTCCTGGTGCAGCTTCAACCACCTGTGATCTGGATCCCTCTCCACGTGCATCCCGAGGTAGTACTTTACCTCCCCAAGGTTCTTGCACTTGAAGTTTTCCATCAGTTGCTGCTGCACTTTCTGGATCTCCTTCATGCTGCTGCTGAAGAGAAGAATGTCGTCCACATAGACCAGAAACAGCACCAGCTTCTCCCCCTCGCCCTTGAGAAAGAGGCTCGGCTTTTGGGGTTTGTAGGAGCTGGGAGTCATTCCCAACTCGTAACTCTTCCTAATTTGTGTTCTAAGACTATAGTGGCTGCCATAGTGCCGTTCGTTCAAACTGATGTTGCGTCGTCAATACTTGATGAAATCGTGCCATCTAAATTTTTTGTCGTCGGCAACGTCAAGACGCTCCATATCCAATTTGTAGCATCTCATTTGGAGTAGTGAATGGAACGCTATGAACGTTTGAAGCCGCTGTGCAGAAATCCGACTGTGCACTCTATCCTTCGTTTTAGGCACATTGAAGCCTATTGTGACTATAACAAGTGGTATCAGAGCCCCTTGGAGCAGCTTCGACTATGGCTGGACCTGAAGAAAGGGGTGGCAGAGGTGCTGGAGGCAATGGTGAAGCTGAAGCACAAGGCCAACCCCATGATCCCGTGCAACCACGTCTTAGCCCATCTAGGGATGAGCCTAGAGTGTTTGGCCTAGACAAGTTCAACGGTGACAACTTCGCTGAATGGTCCTTCAAAATGGAAAACATCTTTGACCATTATGACCTGCTGGAGGTGATGGAAGGAACGGAGAAGCGCCCCGAGAACGACCCGGAGAAGAGCCCGTGGGTGCGGAAGAGCGCACAAGGCTATCTCCTACTTGGGCAAGCGTTGGGGAGCAGCCAGATCCGTCACATCAAGCCATTCCAGCGTGAACCAGAGAAGGGACCTAAAGCATGGGCTGCTCTCAAGGGTGTACACGCTCCTGCAACAGCGGCAGTAGCTGTGGTGTTGGAACGGCAAATGGCGACACTACGAATTGAAGAAGATGAACCCGTTGAAGATGGAGTGCAGAAACTCTTCGACTTGTTGACGCATCTTGAAGGAGCGGATCTCAACAACAGTAAGCTCCAGAAGAAGACCAAGTTGCTGGCCCTACTCCCCAAGTCATGGTCCTTGCTCATCATCAACCTTAATCGTGATCTGCCCCACCTCTCGCTCGAAGATGTGAAGCGGGCAATCCTTCAAGAGGATTTCCGCTGCCGTGAGTTGGCGGGTTTCGATGGCACCGGGGCAACAAACATCAGCCGCGGATATGGCCGTGGAAGGGGTAGAATGGCGAGGGGGAGGAAGGTTTGGTGGCAGCAACTTCAGTGGAGGCTGCGGGAATGGCGGTTACGGCAGCGACAACAAAAGCTACGGACGCAGTCGCGGACGATTTGACGGCGAGTGTCACTATTGCCACAAGAGCAGACACATGTGGCGTAATTGCTACAAGCTCCCTGATGGATGGACCCCTGCTCAAGTCCAAGAGGGTAGAGGAGCAGGTGGAGGGAGAGGAAGAGGCCGTGGAGGCCGTGGCGAGTGCAAACATGAAGAGTGACTGCAACGAGAGCGAGTCGAGGGATGATCGCTATCCGGGTCAATTCTTCTTGTCGACGCAAGTACCGGCTGGTCCAGAGAAGGATGAAGGCTTTGAGGAGCCAGCAGCTATGGGAAAAGTCACCCTACATTCCCTGGACTTTTGGGTGATCGACAGCGGAGCTACCTATAGCATGACACCTCGCGCGGACTTGCTCACCGAACTCGAACCGTCACCGGTGAAGCATGTCACATCGGCTTTGGGGCAGCGAGCAGAGGTGAAAGGCATGGGCAAGGCCATGTTCAAGGGTGCTGATGGAAAGATGGTGGGCCTCAAGAACGTGCTTTGGGTGCCCAACCTTGCTGCCAACCTGATTTCCGTGCAGCGTTTGCAAAAGGGCGGAATGGACACGAGTTCGAAGGGAGCCAAGACCTACACTACAAGACTTGGCGAGCGAATTATATGGGACCTTCGTAAGGATAGGGATGTCTATTATTATCTATGGCAGATCCCTGTAGTCCCAATGCCTAAGGAGAGGCAAGTTGCAGCAAGCATCAACACCAAGGGTGAAGCGGTCGGTAGCGGCTATGGCGCGAATGATGGCGCCAAGGAGAACGAGTCCAAGAAGTGAAATCTTGGAGGAACCAGCAAGCTCGCACATAACGAGAGTGGTGCAGCAGCCAAGAAGCAGCATAAGGGTGAGCAAAACCCCAAGGCAGCAGCAGAGGAGGACTACGGCGAGAGCATGTGGAGCACTATCGCAAGTGTGGCATTCTCCAATCCAACTTCGGCTACGGGGGAGTGTGATTGGTTGACTTTGCATCGGCGCATGGGGCATGTGGCGTTGCCCATCTTGCAGCAGCTAGTGAAGAATCAGATGGTTGCTGGCATACGTGTGAAGGGGGAGCCCAATGAGGTACTTGGCTACCCAACGTGCATGCAAGCCAAGTTCACCCGTTTCCCGTTCTCTAGTTCGGAGGCAACAGCTAAGGCACCGCTTGATGAGGTGGTGATGGACGTGGTGAGCCCCTTGAAGCTTGGAGCTACTAGGGCTGAGTATTTCCTGACCATTGTCGACGTCTACACCCGCATGACTTGGGTGTACGTGCTGTCCAAGAAGAGCGACGTGGCTGAAACGGTGAAGACCGATTGGTTGCCGATGGTGGAGCGGCAACAAGACCGACTAGTGAAGTCGATCCGCACCGATCGAGGGGGAGAGTTCCTGAGCAAGGAGTTCTCTATGTGGCTAAAGAGGAATGGCATAAGGCACTCCCTTACCATGCCATACTCCCCTGCAATGAACGGCATCGCCGAGCGAGTGAACCGGACAATCACGGAGACGGCACGCGGGTTGCTCATTGAAGCCGGGCTATCCGATTACTTTTGGCCTAGTGCGGTGCGGAGCATGTGTGTGGCCAAGAACAGAGCCTTGACTCATGTGGGAGCAGATAAATGGGTGCCCTATGTGGAGTGGCTTGGAAGGAAGCCGAAGGTGGATATGCTTCGGGTGTTTGGGTGCATGTGCATGGCGCTCGTACCTAAGCATCTTCGGCACAATAAGCTTGGTGCCAATGCGATGTGGGCTGTGCACTTGGGCATGGCTCAAAACAGCAAGGGATGGCTTCTTTGGGACCTATTCACAAAGAACTTCTTGGTGAGAAGAGACTGCAAGTTCATGGAGAACCTGATGTACAAGGATTGGAAGGCGGAAAATGAGGCGAAGATAGGCGTGCGGTTTGGGGAGGTGAAGAGTTCCGGCTTGGAGCATGTGGAGCTGCCTTTGGAGCTGAGCAGCGGCAGCACCACCACAAGGCAATCTTCCCTTGTGAATGGGGGAGAGGAGGCCTGTTGGTGTAAGGGCCTAATAAACTCAAGCTATTAGGACTTAATCAAACTTAAAACCTCTCCTCGGGGTCACCTCCAAGGGTCCCTGGGTGCCTGGTACAAGACCAGCCCCTATCCTCGGGTCCGAGTTTGTAGAGAGAGGGATCAAGAAGGACTTAGTCAAAACAGCAAGAGTACCTTGAACGTCGCGCAGCGTGCCGTGCAGACCGTCGGTCGGATTAAGCTGAGAATTCGCTATATCGAAGCTCGCTCCAAGAGCTTTAAAATGAGCCAAGTTGCCTCGCGAAAAGTTCTGCCATTACTAAGTTATGGCTCGGACAGCGTTTGCCTAGCGTTGGAGTGCTAGCATACTAGCGTTGACTCGGGTAGCATTCCGCCGTCGAATAGCGCAGAAATGAAATTCCAGCGAGGAAGGAATTCGCTTGAATCAATTTGACTATATTCAGGTACAAACAGAGAAGGATTAAATAGTTCTAGCTAGCAATGACCTTGGGAATCAACCTGGGAACAACCAGGGATGATCCCAAATAATTCCAAGCAACAGAACCAACCTGGCTGGACAAAATAGCAGGTGGTAGGTTGGTAAACAACCTCTGGTTCTGTTTTTCCAACCTGGGAAAACAACAACCAGGTTCAGGTTCTAAAAACAGAACCTGTTTTGTCTTTGCCCAACCAGCCAAATGCTGGTTCCGCTGGTTTCCCCTGGCCTTGTAGCATGCAGATACAGACAAACAACATCCAACCTTCACCTAAATTGTACCCCTATAGTGCCCTCCCTGCTACACTATAGTTAATCAAACAAAACAGTACAATTCCGAGTTGGATAGAACTGAATCTGCGCAATCAACTCAACCGAACTGCAAAGCTTCCATCTTGGGTTCCTTTGCGAGCTCGTCCTTCCTGCTTGCACTGTTCATAGCGCATACAATGTTGTGCCAAAGCGCACATTGCGCGAGTACCTGCAAATGCATCAAGCGAAAAATGCGAAAGCAAACAAACACACGAACACACCATTCACACGCAAATGCATTCGCACATGCATACTCGTACAAACAGACGGCAGGATGTCGTGCAATGTGCATTTGCACCCAACACACTCCCCCTCAGCCTGCCGGCTGCATCCCCGTCATTCCATGCTAGTTCATGCTCATTCCACTCATGCGCACACAACGCCAATGAGGCTCATCCGCAAGCCTCTTGGTGAGAAAGTCTGCTGGCTGCTGGTGAGTCTTGATGTAGATTGGATTCACCGTCCCCCTCTTCACCTCCTTACGCAGCCAGTGCCACTTGATACGCATGTGCTTGTTCAGGCCATGAAGCACAGCGTTCCTGGCCATCCCAAGAGCCCCCTTGCTATCACAAAACAGCGGCGTAGCAACTTTCTGCTCCTGGCCAATCTCCTCTAACAGCCTCCTCAGCCAAATCACCTCCTTCACCCCATGGAACATCGCCATGTACTCTGATTCTACGGAAGAGAGTGCCATCTCCGTCTGCTTCTTGGACCTCCAACTAACAGGTCCTCCCCCAACTACGCAGATGTATCCTCCCACAGATGAGGAATCCTCCTTCTCAGAAGCCCATGTAGCATCGGTAAAGCAAGTGAGAAATAGCTTGCCTTCTCCAAGCCTCTCCCCCTTCTCTTTCAGCACCTCCACCCCTTTCTGCTTCACCTGTGCAGATGCGGAGTATTGAACTCCAATGCTTGGGTGAGAGTTCAGGTACTTCACCACACGCTCAGCTGCATCCACCTGCTCCTCTGATGGATTCTGCACCACCCTAGCCAGCTGCCCAACCGAGAAAGAGATGTCGGGCCTCGTGTGAACTGCTGCGTACAAGAGGCTGCCCACCAAGGACTGAAATTGCTGCTGCTCTTCAGCTTCAACCCCTTCATCCTCTGCAGCCTTCACAAGCTTGAATTCTGCTGGCAGGGGAGTTGCAACCTTGCGCTCATTCTCAATCCCATACTTCTCCCCCAGCTCCTTGATGAACTTCTCCTGGTGCAGCTTCAACCACCTGTGATCTGGATCCCTCTCCACGTGCATCCCGAGGTAGTACTTTACCTCCCCAAGGTTCTTGCACTTGAAGTTTTCCATCAGTTGCTGCTGCACTTTCTGGATCTCCTTCATGCTGCTGCTGAAGAGAAGAATGTCGTCCACATAGACCAGAAACAGCACCAGCTTCTCCCCCTCGCCCTTGAGAAAGAGGCTCTCATCACAGCTGCTGGTCCTGAATCCCATCTCCTCTAAAACAGCTGCCAACTTCTGGTACCAGCAGCGTGGCGCCTGCTTCAAGCCGTAGATGGACTTGTTGAGCTTGCACACCCTGCCCGTACCATCCTCATACCCAGGCGGCTGCGTCATGTACACATCTTCCTCTAAAATCCCATTCAGGAATGCCGTTGAAATATCCATCTGAATGATGAATTTCCCACTAACAGCTGCATCTGCCAACAAGACACGGAGGGTAGGGGGTTTGGCAGTGGGAGCAAAGATCTCGTTGAAGTCCTGCTTCTCCTTCTGCATAAACCCCTTCGCCACCAGCCTACTCTTGTAGATGGTGACCTGCCCCTTGTCATCGGTCTTGATCCTCAGCACCCACTTGCATTGTATCGCTTTCTTCCCATCAGGCAGCACCACCAGATCCCATGTCCTATTCTCCAGCAGACTCTGGTACTCAGCATCCCTAGAAGCCAGCCACTTGTCCCTATCTGGTCCAGCTAATGCCTCCTCCATGCTAGCTGGTTCCTCTGGTGCAGGGGCAAGAAAACAGTACGCAGGCTCATCCTCCTCATCCGGGTCATAGCCATGAGGTAGAATCAGCAATGCCTCTTTGGTCCCTAGCTGCTGCTCTGCTGCATCAGTTCCTGCAGTCAGCTTCTTAGTAGCCATACGGGTACGTCCTGGCCTGGAGACGGGTGTCTCCCATCCCTTCATAACGACACCCTTCGGCTTCTTAGTTTTTCCCTGCTGCTTCTCTCCTCCCTCGGGTCCAGCAGCTCCACTAGTGCTGCCGCCAGTTTCCACACCATTTTTTCCACCAGCAGATGTCTCCTGTACCTTCTCTCCATCACCATTTCCAGCAGCTGCCTCCTCTCCCTCCTCCCACACACTAGGAGTCAGGTCCAGCTGCATGGTGATCTGCTCCATCTGCTGGGACACCCTTGCCTCCGGCTGTTTCTCCCAGCTCCCATACATCATGCCCTCAATGAATTTCACATCCCTGCTGTCAAACAACACACCCTTGGATGGTTCCCACAGCAGCCATCCCTTGCTCTCAGCAGCCAGCCCCAAATGCACACACCAGATTGCACTCGCCCCCAACTTACTGCGGTAGGTCTTGGGGACGTGGGCGACTGCCATGCAACCGAACACCCTCAGCATGTCTACCGGCGGCTTCCTCCCAAGCCACCTCTCCAACGGCACCCACGAGTCATCCCCAACCTTGGTGAGCACCCTGTTCCTAGCGACAGTGGCGTGCCGGACAGCATGAGGCCACATAGAATTGCTCAGCCCAGATTCTATGAGCAGCGCCCTAGCTGTCTCCAGAATGGTCCGGTTTGCCCGTTCTGCTACACCATTGGACTGTGGGGTATAAGCCGTGGTCAGCTCTCTCTGGATGCCCTGCTTCTTGAGCCAGGCCGTCATTTCAGCTCCAAGGAACTCACCACCCCGGTCTGTCCTAATCCGCTTCACTACACACTCCGCCTGCTTCTCCACGAATGGCAGCCAATCGTTCCGTATCGTGGAGGCGGCGTGGTCCTTCTGCTTCAGCGGATACGCCCACATCAGCCTGCTCCAGTCATCCACAATTGTAAGAAAATACCGCTCCCCCTTGTGCCCTTGCACCGGCAGCGGCCCCACCAAGTCCATGTGGACCAGCTCCAAAGGCTTCTTGCTCCTGCCAGCCACACTATGGAAAGGGAAACGGGTGAACTTTGAAAGCAAACAGATTTCACAGTTGTCATCGGGTGGCTGTCCGTTCAGCTTCAGACCCTTAACGGCTCCATCCTTCTCCAGCTGCTTCAGCAAAGGCATTGCCACATGCCCTAAGCGCCGGTGTGCCGTTGCCCAATCTGTCTCCCCAGATCTGGCCGACACTTTCACACCAACCCCTCCAACGGCATTGCACTCCCCCTGGGATGCAGACCCCTCTCCAGCCTGCCCCCCACCATGCCACGCCAGGGCCGGCAGCTGCCACATAGATCTGTACACGTCCTTGCTCTCGTGCAGATCCCAAAGCACCCGATTGCCCAGCTGCCCCTTATAAGTGCGTGCCCCATCCGTGTTGGTGTTCACCCCAGCCTTGCCAAGCTTACGGAGGGAGATAAGGTTGGCCTTCAGGTCGGGGACGAAGAGAACGTCGTGCAGCACCACCGGCTTGCCATCCGCTCCCTTAAACGCAGCTCGTCCCGCACCAGCCACCTTCAACATGTGTCCAGAGGCGGAGCACACTTCATTGATCGGTGCAGCTCGTACTTCGTCCAGCAGGTCCTTGCGCGGCGTCATCGTCCAAGCAGCGCCTGTGTCCAACACCCAATAGTCTAGGGGGTGCAGCTCTGCTCCAACTTTGGCAGAGGCGTCTCCTTGCTCCCCCTTGTCTCCTACATGGAAGAATTGGCCCGCGGTGCGCTCCTTCTTCTTCTCCGCACCGCCGTTGCCCTTCGGGTTGTTGTCGGACGAATCAGCGACCATGTTCGCGCTGTTTTTCTGGTTCCTCCGCGCGCCGCCATCCTGGTGACGATTCTGGGGGGTCCATCCATCGGGTTTCTTATAGCACAAAAACCAGGGGTGCCCTTCCTTCTCACAATACCAGCAACTCCCTTTCATTTTGCCACCAGCACCCGACTTGCCCCCACGTCCAGATTTCGCACCGCGACCCCAACCGGTACCTCCTTGTTGGTCGTTGGAGTCGTCGTCTTTCTTTGCACCGCGTCCAGCACCACCGAAGCCACGTCCTCTGCCACGTCGGCTCCCTTGCATCCCGTAGCCGCTGCTGCCGTCGTCTCCACCCCTCAGTTGGCGGCGACGGAAGTCCTCCTCCAGAATCTTCGTCCGCACCCACTCGAGCGTCCACAAGCTCTGGTTCTGCGGCAGGCTCAATCCGCTCGTAAATTGAAGCCACGATTCCGGCAGCAGCGAGAGCATCTTCAAGCACTTGGTCTGCTCCGGGTAGGTGATTCCCGCGGTCGCCAACTTCGCGTAGAGGTCGCGCATCTTGTCCAGGACTGGTTGCACCGGCTCTCCCTCGCTCAGGCGCAACGCGGACAGCTCCCTCTCCAGCATCAACGTTGCGACAACGGAGGTCGGGGCGTGCAGCTCCTTCAACACGGTCCACGCCTTCGGACCGCATTCAACCTCCGGCAGCAGGTGCATGACGTGGTGACGCTGGTTCAGCTCCAAACTCTGCGACATCAAATAGTAGCCAGCCGAGGAGCGCTCGTCCCAATCTTCCTGCAGCGTGGGGTCACTCGGTCTAGGCTCCTCCCCAATCATTAGTTTCAGCAAACCGATCTGACGGAAATATAATTGCATTTTCCAGGCCCAATCATCATAGCCCTCACCATTGAACTTCTCGACGGTGAAATTCTTCAGCACCTCCTTGACAAGCGAGCCCTGGTTTGTTCGCGCTCCCCTTGGCGCTGAAAGACCAGAATCTTGGCTGCCGCTACGATCTTGGGCTGAAGATTCACCAGCTCCCGCCGAGGTGTTGCCCGCCATAGCTACCTATAACGAGGATCACTATAACGCAGCTCTGATACCAGCTTGTTGGTGTAAGGGCCTAATAAACTCAAGCTATTAGGACTTAATCAAACTTAAAACCTCTCCTCGGGGTCACCTCCAAGGGTCCCTGGGTGCCTGGTACAAGACCAGCCCCTATCCTCGGGTCCGAGTTTGTAGAGAGAGGGATCAAGAAGGACTTAGTCAAAACAGCAAGAGTACCTTGAACGTCGCGCAGCGTGCCGTGCAGACCGTCGGTCGGATTAAGCTGAGAATTCGCTATATCGAAGCTCGCTCCAAGAGCTTTAAAATGAGCCAAGTTGCCTCGCAAAAAGTTCTGCCATTACTAAGTTATGGCTCGGACAGCGTTTGCCTAGCGTTGGAGTGCTAGCATACTAGCGTTGACTCGGGTAGCATTCCGCCGTCGAATAGCGCAGAAATGAAATTCCAGCGAGGAAGGAATTCGCTTGAATCAATTTGACTATATTCAGGTACAAACAGAGAAGGATTAAATAGTTCTAGCTAGCAAGGACCTTGGGAATCAACCTGGGAACAACCAGGGATGATCCCAAATAATTCCAAGCAACAGAACCAACCTGGCTGGACAAAATAGCAGGTGGTAGGTTGGTAAACAACCTCTGGTTCTGTTTTTCCAACCTGGGAAAACAACAACCAGGTTCAGGTTCTAAAAACAAAACCTGTTTTGTCTTTGCCCAACCAGCCAAATGCTGGTTCCGCTGGTTTCCCCTGGCCTTGTAGCATGCAGATACAGACAAACAACATCCAACCTTCACCTAAATTGTACCCCTATAGTGCCCTCCCTGCTACACTATAGTTAACCAAACAAAACAGTACAATTCCGAGTTGGATAGAACTGAATCTGCGCAATCAACTCAACCGAACTGCAAAGCTTCCATCTTGGGTTCCTTTGCGAGCTCGTCCTTCCTGCTTGCACTGTTCATAGCGCATACAATGTTGTGCCAAAGCGCACATTGCGCGAGTACCTGCAAATGCATCAAGCGAAAAATGCGAAAGCAAACAAACACACGAACACACCATTCACACGCAAATGCATTCGCACACGCATACTCGTACAAACAGACGGCAGGATGTCGTGCAATGTGCATTTGCACCCAACAAGGCCAAGAATGCAGAGGAAGAGGGGGAGGAGGTGCAGCAAGTAAGCGAGCGTGCACCGACACTTCCATTTCGCACTACGAGCGCTCCACAGATTCAAGTCACCCCGCAGCAACGCCAAGAGAGCTGTCATGTCCCTGCAGCTGAGGAGGAAAGAAGGAGCAAGAGGAGAATCCAAGCCCCTAATAGGCTGACATATGACGTGCCGGGAAAGTCGGGCAAGTCAGCCTTGATCGGAGCGGCACTTATGGTAGGAGATGACGAGGAGAGTGACTATGAGGAGTGTGCCTTCACATTCTTCTCTCCGGTCGAGATGTCGGGAGAACCAGCAACTCTCAAGGAGGCCTTGGAGAGTAGTGATGCTGAGGAGTGGAAGAAGGCAATGGAGAGCGAGCTGAAGAGCATTGAGGAGAACGACACGCGAGAATTGGTGGAGCTACCGGAGGGACGTAGGGCGATAACTTCCAAGTGGCTCTTTAAGATCAAGTCCGACGCCGACGGCAAGATCGAGCGCTACAAGTCTAGGCTTGTGGCCAAGGGGTACCAGCAGAAGGAGAATGTGGACTACAAGGAGTTGTTTGCTCCTGTGGTGAAGCCGACAACGCTGAGAACCCTACTCGCGGGGGCTGCCATCAAAGGATGGGTGGTGAAGCAGATGGACATGACAACCGCGTTCCTCAATGGCATTCTCAAAGAAGAGACTTTCATGGCGCAGCCAGAGGGGTTTGATGATGGTAGTGGCAGAGTTTTGAAGCTGAAGAAGGCCCTCTACGGGCTAACGCAGGCCCCTAGGCAGTGGTACTTGAAGCTGCGCGAAGTGTTGGAGGAGATCGGCTTCACTCCCTCAACGGCCGATCATTCCTTGTTCATGCTTGGCGAGGGGGAGCAGAGGAGCTTCATGGTGGTCTATGTGGATGACATCCTCATCTTCTCACCCTCCTTTGACCTTGTGAAGGAGGTGATGCTGAAGCTTCAAGACAAGTTCAAGTGCAAGTCTCTTGGTGACGTAAATTTCTACCTTGGGCTCCACATCGAACGAGACGTAGAGAAGCGGTCAATGCGAGTGCACCAACGCAAGTACCTGGAGGCCTTGGCTGCCAACTTTGGGCAGAGTGAAGGCCATGTGGCTACTCCATTCACTTTTGGATTCAAGTGTGTGAAGGGAGCAGAGGAGGAGAGCGTTGGTAAAGAGGAGAGGCGCCGTTTTTACTCGTTGGTGGGCAGCCTCGTGTACGCCGCGGTCAACACGCGACCGGACGTCGCCTTTGCTACAGGGCAGCTAGCTAGGGTTGTCCAATGCCCTAATGAGGAGCAGGTAGCAGCTGGAATGAGGGTGGCCAAGTATCTTGGCCAAACACCGACCGTTGGGCTGCAATACTCGGCGGCGGCACAAAGGCGCCAAAAGGGCGCGGATGGAGTTGAACCTGGGCGTTTTCTCCTCACAGCCTTCTCCGATGCCTCTTATGCATCGGAACCAGAGGACATGACAAGTGTGGGAGGCTTTATCTGCTGTGTTGGTAGAGGCCCTGTTGCTTGGGAAAGCAAGAAGCAGGTGGACCAAGCATTGAGCTCGGTGGAGTCCGAGTACATGGTACTCTTGCGTGCCGTTTGGGAGATTGTGTGGCATCAACGCTTGTTGGCTGAATTGGGGGAGGAGCAGCAAGTACCTACCCCAGTCTACTGTGACAGCTAGATTGTCATTGTACTTGCTAAGAACCCCGTGTTGCGCGACCTCACCAAGCACATCCGGGTGAAGTGGCACTGGACGAGGAGCATGGTGGCCGCGGGTGAAGTTGAGTTGCGCTACGTGAAGACGACGGGGCAGCCAGCTGACATGATGACCAAGAGGCTGGTGGAACAGCAACATTGGAAGTGTTGCAAGCTGGCTGGGATGGCTCTGAACTGAGAGCAACAGATCCTAAAGCCAACAATCTGAGGGGGGACCCTGGAATTTGCACTCGGCTTGTTGTCCGTGTGCGTGCATGCGTGTGTGCATGGAATGGTATGAGGGCATGAGATAATATATATTTCATGCTTATAATAGTGTGTGAATGATGAGTCTTGATGTCGAATGTGTGTGTCAAGTCAATAGCGAGTTATCGCTAGTCCCGTGACACGTGGTCGTTTGTGTCCCGTATGCACGTTCTATTTTGTCGTGTGTCTCGTGCGCGGTTTCTATTTTGTCGTGTGTCGAACGTTCGGCATGTCGCAGGTGTGTGCAGCAGACCCATCAAGAACTCAAGGATGAGTTTATGGTGAAGAACCGGAGCCTTAGTATCAAGATTCAAGTGATCTCGAAGCCCGCGAAAAGGGTACACTTCAAGATAGTGAGAATGGTGACATTATTTTGTGTAGTGTAACATTTCACTTGGTGTAGGCCCTTGTGAAGGGTAGTTTCGAGACCCTTCTTGGTTGGGGATAGTGTGGCACTGTTCCATATCACTGTACCTCGGCTCTTGGGGTTTGTAGGAGAGCTGGGAGTCATTCCCAACTCATAACTCTTCCTAATTTGTATTCTAAGGCTTTAGTGGTTGCCATAGTGCCGTTCGTTCAAACTGATGTTGCGTCATCAATACTTGATGAAATGTGCCATTTAAATTGCCAGTTGTAGAGGACGTCAAGACGCTCTAGATTCAATTTGTAGCACGTCATTTAAAGCTGTGAACAGAACGTGATGAACGTTTGAAGCCGCTGTGCAAAAATCCGTTTGTGCACTCTATCCTTTGTTTTAGGCACATTCGAGCCTACTGTGACTATAACATAGGCTAGGGTAATTTTTCTTATGTCTTCCTTGTGTGTCCTTAGACAATTTATTCTCACTTTACTTGTTTTACATGGTATCAAAGCTAGTTAGTTCCCATGGGTACTCGCCCGTACTCGCCGGTTAGCAACGAGTAACCCGTAGCGCCCCGTCGAATTTCGCGCCCCGTCCCTAGGATCCTGTTGCCCGAACATGCCACGACCTAATAAGGCCCCCGTGGGCCCGCGAAATGTCGCTAGAACGACCCCCGCGGGTCCCTCTCCCTCCACCCTGTTGGATGCACGTCATTCTGAGTGCATGTCATCCTAACGTCCTGCCGAGTACTCGTGCTATATGTGCTTGCATTATTTGCACGAGCATATGTCATTATGTTATTCGGCTGTTGGATTTTACCATCTCTGTGTTTTTCTCCAAGTCTACATGCTTGATCATGCACGAGAAATACGGAGCTTTCCAACAATACCGAGGTCGCCTTATTCCGACCAAGATCGCCTAAGCTACAAGATTTCCAATGTGTGGGAATTCTCTCTCATTTGGAGATATTATTTACATAGGGCGATTATTGGGACATGACTATAAAGGGATATTTGGTTTGGTGTTAGGAAGGCAATTTTGCCTTTTGTATCGGGGCGGCTAGAAGTTTCTAGCATGGGTTGCAAATGTTGCAACACCAAGACAAAATCCAACTAGATTGGATTTTGCATGTGATACCTTAAAGACTTCGTAATAAGGGTTGCATCCTTACTGCTAGAAAGGTTCCTACCATCCTTCCCTAGCTTTTGGAGAACCTTTTTCCTCTCATAGTTCTCTTAGAATCCCCAACTCCAACTATTCTATCCCTCTAATGCTTGTACTTCCTCTACTATTCTAGTCATACAGCTACTGGACGTTCCTAAATCATTTGTTAGAGACTAAGGACGGAGTCTAGAACATTTAGGGGCCGAAATATCTCAAAATCGTTGGACCTATGCTCTGGACAGAAAAGTCCACTTCACAAGAAACGCCTTCCACGAAAATTTCACCATTAGAACTCCAGTAATTTCAAATATGTTGTAGCTCTAAACCGTAGCCACAATTCCCAATTTAAATCGTATAACAATTAAATTTTTGAACGATCATAACTTTCTCGTTCTTGCTCCGATCGCGACGATTCTTGGTTCGTCGGAAAGCTCTTGATCAGAGAAGTTATTTCAGATATCTTTTCAAGCAAGTCAAATAACATTCACACACACTCAGGAAATCCAAACCACACCAAACACAAATTCTTGCACACGCTCACACCACGCATGCAACGCACAAACATATGATGGGAGGCAGACAGACGTGAATGCAAATGATAGCATCACACAACAAACTCCCCCTCTGGCTGCCAACCATCACCCCAGATGCTTCAGCTCATGCATGCACCCTCAATGCACACTCATTCCAGCAAGCTTCATTCACTTCCAACACTCATCCCAATGGACAGTCATCTCCTTTCAACATCCCACTTCCAACATCTCGATTTTGCTCAAATCTGCGGCACCCCTCTGCAGCCTTTGTCTCAAAGCGTTAAGCTCCACACCCTCGCAATATAGCCCCACAGCAATAGGCTATCTCATCCTCACAAATCTGATCAGCCACTCTCCCAGCCGGCACCACACTTGGCTTCCCAAAGCTCGGATAGGTCAGCCTGTTAGGAGGGCGCACATCCCTCCTAGGACGGTCAGCAGGATGTGCGGCACCTTGCTGCTGCTGCTGCTACGGCTGCTGCTGCTGCTGCTCCACCTCGGCTTCTCCCCCATCCTCAGTCACCCCAGAGATCTCCTCCTCTGAAACCGTAACCTCCACTTGCCTCGAAGGCCGCTGCACGTCATCGGCCTCCACTTCTGCTGCTGCTGCTTCCACTCCTTGTAGTTTAGGGACTCAAGGAACTTCACATCCCTTGACACAGTCAGCTGCTGGCTGGTCAAGTCCCATAGCAACCAGCCCTTATGATCCTTAGCAAGCCCCAAGTGCACACCCCATCTCCCAGAAGCTTCCAGCTTTCCCCTCTTCTCCTTCGGCACATGAAACACCACCATGCAGCCGTAGGCTCTCAGCATGTTGACTGCTGGTGCACTCCCATACCACTTGGTGTAGGGGACCCACTGCTTGTCCCCCACAGTCGCCAGCACCCTGTTCTTCACAAGAGCGACCTGCCTCAGTGCAGTCACCCAAAACGGATCCGGCAGCCCTGCGCGCCCAAGGAGAGTGCGAGCACCTTCCTGCAGGGTCCGGTTGAACCGCTCAGCCACGCCGTTCTGCTGAGGGTTGTAGGGCACTGTAAGCTGATGCTGGATCCCTTTCTTCTTCAGCACCGCCTCAAAATCAGCGCCAATGAACTCTCCCCCGTTGTCGGTGCGGATCACCTTCACCTTGTGTCCGCTCTCCCTTTGAGCTCTCGGCATCCACTCCTTTAGAGTAGCCGCTGCAGTCTTCAGAGGGTACACCCACACCGCACGCGTGTGGTCGTCCACAATGGTCAAGAAGTAGCGGCTGCCCGAGAGAGAAAGGGCCCTAGTGGGGCCCACCACATCCATGTGCACAAGCGCAAGTGGTGCCTTGGCTGGTCCCGCGCTGTTGCTAAAGGGGAACTTGGTGAATTTCGTTTCAAGGCATGTAGGGCAGCTCCCAATCTCCTTCGTTGCCCCTTTCACCTCCAGCTTATTCAAGCTCCCATCCTTAACCAACATCTGCAGCATAGGGATGTTGATGTGACACAGCCTCTCGTGCCACATCTCCCAATCGGCCTCACCATTCCCATGTGAAGCCTTTGCCCATGCAGCTGTCGCATCCACACCAGCAAGCACCTCACCATGTGATTGCTGTGGCTGCTGCACCTTTTTGACTACATCCAGGGCCCCATCCGTTGCTGCAGTCTCCTCTCCTCCCGCAGTTGCTTTAGCCATTGTTGCTGCCGCTGCCGTTGCTGGAGGTTTCCCGTTCCAAGGGATGATGGGCAGCTGCCACAGGTCCTTGATGCAGCTGTTCTTCTCTTCCAGGTCCCACAAGAACAGCTTCCCAAGCTTTGCAAGCTGGTTGGGCCAAAGGTCACTTTGGCCTTGCTCTTCTGCAGCCGGCGCACAGAAAGAAGGTTAGCGGACAAACCTTCAACCAACAGCACATTCCCAAGCCCCACAAGCTCCCCATTAGCTCCCATCACCTTGGCATTCCCAACACCAATCACAGGGAGCAAAGCACTTGAAGCAGGAGCCACAAATTTGATCTTCCCAGGGGGCTTTACCTCGTCAAGCAAATCTGCCCGTGGGGTCATGTGACTTGTGCAACCTGAATCGATCACCCAGTGAGTGAGGGGGTGCATCACAACCTTCCCAACCGAACCCACATCACCCTCACTCCCTTTCACATCTTCAACCATGAGGAACATCCCAGGGGAGGCTTTACCTTGTGCACCTTCACCTTGTGCACCTGAACCTTGCACAGCGCCACCTCGTGCACGTTCACCACTCGGCGGCTTCATGCCTGGCGGCGTCCATCCTTCAGGCCGGCTGAAACACTTGAACCATGGGTGTCCAGCCTTCTTGCAGTACCAACATGCACCCTCCATTCGGGTGCTCCCCCTACCACCAGAGCTCCCATGCCCCTCATTGTAGTCACCTCGGCCTCTCCCTCTGCCAAAGCCTCTCCCACAGCCTCGGCCTCTCCCACCCCCTCTTCCTCTGCTGCCTCCTGCAGCTCCATACCCCTCAGCAGTTTTGTTGGCAGCACCACCTCCCGTGTGGCGCCTGCGGAAGTCCTCCTGCAGGATCTGCAGCCGTAACCACTCAGGCGTCCACTTGTCCTGCTGAACGTTGAGGGTGGGGATGAGGTTCTCCCACGAGTTGTCGAGCACCGAGATGATCTTGGTGCACTGTGTTGGTGTAAGGGCCTAATAAACTCAGGCTATTAAGACTTAATCAAACTTAAAACCTCTCCTCGGGGTCACCTCCAAGGGTCCCTGGGTGCCTGGTACAAGACCAGCCCCTATCCTCAGGTCCGAGTTTGTAGAGAGAGGGATCAAGAAGGATTTAGTCAAAACAGCAAGAGTACCTTGAACGTCGCGCAGCGTGCCGTGCAGACCGTCGATCGAATTAAGCTGAGAATTCGCTATATCGAAGCTCGCTCCAATAGCTTTAAAATGAGCCAAGTTGCCTCGCGAAAAGTTCTGCCATTACGAAGTTCTGGCTCGGACAGCGTTTGCCTAGCGTTGGAGTGCTAGCATACTAGCGTTGACTCGGGTAGCATTCCGCTGTCGAACCGCGTAGAAACGAAATTCCAGCGAGGAAGGAATTCGCATGAATCAATTGACTATGTCCAGGTACAAACAGAGAAGGACTAAATAGTTCTAGCTAGCAAAGACCTTGGGAATCAACCTGGGAACAACCAGGGATGATCCCAAATAATTCCAAGCAACAGAACCAACCTGGCTGGACAAAATAGCAGGTGGTAGGTTGGTAAACAACCTCTGGTTCTGTTTTTCCAACCTGGGAAAACAACAACCAGGTTCAGGTTCTAAAAACAGAACCTGTTTTGTCTTTGCCCAACCAGCCAAATGCTGGTTCCGCTGGTTTCCCCTGGCCTTGTAGCATGCAGATACAGACAAACAACATCCAACCTTCACCTAAATTGTACCCCTATAGTGCCTTCCCTGCTACACTATAGTTAACCAAACAAAACAGTACAATTTCGAGTTGGATAGAACTGAATCTGCGCAATCAACTCAACCGAACTGCAAAGCTTCCATCCTGGGTTCCTTTGCAAGCTCGTCCTTTCTGCTTGCACTGTTGATAGCGCGTAAAATGTTGTGCCGAAGCGCACATCGCGCGAGTACCTGCAAATGCTTCAAGCGAAAATTGCGAAAGCAAACAAACACACGAACACACCATTCACACGCAAATGCATTTGCACACGCATACTTGTACAAACAGACGGCAGGATGTCGTGCAATGTGCATTTGCACCCAACACACTCCCCCTCAGCCTGCCGGCTGCATCCCCATCGTTCCATCCTAGTTCATGCTCATTCCACTCATGCGCACACAACGCCAATGAGGCTCATCCGCAAGCCTCTTGGTGAGAAAGTCTGCTGGCTGCTGGTGTTCTTGATGTAGATCGGATTCACCGTCCCCCTCTTCACCTCCTTACGCAGCCAGTGCCACTTGATACGCATGTGCTTGTTCAGCCCATGAAGCACAGCGTTCCTGCCCAACCCAAGAGCCCCCTTGCTATCACAAAACAGCGGTGTGGCAACCTTCTGCTCCTGGCCAATCTCCTCTAACAGCCTCCTCAGCCAAATCACCTCCTTCACCCCATGGAACATCGCCATGTACTCTGATTCTACGGAAGAGAGTGCCGTCTCCGTCTGCTTCTTGGACCTCCAACTAACAGGTCCTCCCCCAACTACGCAGATGTATCCTCCCACAGATGAGGAATCCTCCTTCTCAGAAGCCCACATAGCATCGGTAAAGCAAGTGAGAAATAGCTTGCCTTCTCCAAGCCTCTCCCCCTTCTCTTTCAGCACCTCCACCCCTTTCTGCTTCACCTGTGCAGATGTGGAGTATTGAACTCCAATGCTTGGGTGAGAGTTCAGGTACTTCACCACACGCTCAGCTGCATCCACCTGCTCCTCTGATGGATTCTGCACCACCCTAGCCAGCTGCCCAACCGAGAAAGAGATGTCGGGCCTCATGTGAACTGCTGCGTACAAGAGGCTGCCCACCAAGGACTGAAATTGCTGCTGCTCCTCGGCTTCAACCCCTTCATCCTCTGCAGCCTTCACAAGCTTGAATTCTGCTGGCAGGGGAGTTGCAACCTTGCGCTCATTCTCAATCCCATACTTCTCCCCCAGCTCCTTGATGAACTTCTCCTGGTGCAGCTTCAACCACCTGTGATCAGGATCCCTCTCCACGTGCATCCCGAGGTAGTACTTTACCTCCCCAAGGTTCTTGCACTTGAAGTTCTCCATCAGTTGCTGCTGCACTTTCTGGATCTCCTTCATGCTGCTGCTGAAGAGAAGAATGTCGTCCACGTAGACCAAAAACAGCACCAGCTTCTCCCCCTCGCCCTTGAGAAAGAGGCTTTCATCACAGCTGCTGGTCCTGAATCCCATCTCCTCTAAAACAGCTGCCAACTTCTGGTACCAGCAGCGTGGCGCCTGCTTCAAGCCGTAGATGGACTTGTTGAGCTTGCACACCCTGCCCGTACCATCCTCATATCCAGGCGGCTGCGTCATGTACACATCCTCCTCTAAAATCCCATTCAGGAATGCCGTTGAAATATCCATCTGAATGATGAATTTCCCACTAACAGCTGCATCTGCCAACAAGACACGGAGGGTAGGGGGTTTGGCAGTGGGAGCAAAGATCTCGTTGAAGTCCTGCTTCTCCTTCTGCATAAACCCCTTCGCCACCAGCCTACTCTTGTAGATGGTGACCTGCCCCTTGTCATCGGTCTTGATTCTCAGCACCCACTTGCATTGTATCGCTTTCTTCCCATCAGGCAGCACCACCAGATCCCATGTCCCATTTTCTAGCAGGCTCTGGTACTCAGCATCCCTAGAAGCCAGCCATTTGTCCCTATCTGGTCCAGCTAGTGCCTCCTCCATGCTAGCTGGTTCCTCTGGTGCAGGGGCAAGAAAACAGTACGCAGGCTCGTCCTCCTCATCCGGGTCATAGCCATGAGGTAGAATCAGCATTGCCTCCTCGGTCCCAAGCTGCTGCTCTGCTACACCTGATCCTGCAGTCAGCTTCTTAGTAGCCATACGGGTGCGTCCTGGCCTGGAGACGGGTGTCTCCCATCCCCTCATAACGATACCCTTCGGCTTCTTAGTTTTCCCCTGCTGCTGCTCTCCTCCCTTGGATCCAGCAGCTTCACTAGTGCTGCCGCCAGTTTCCACACCATTTTCTCCACCAGCAGATGCCTCCTGTATCTTCTCTCCATCACCATTCCCCGCAGCTGCCTCCTCTCCCTCCTCCCGCACACTAGGAGTCAGGTCCAGCTGCATGGTGATCTGCTCCATCTGCTGGGACACCTGGGCCTCCGGCTGTTTCTCCCAGCTCCCATACATCATGCCCTCAATGAATTTCACATCCCTGCTGTCAAACAACACACCCTTGGATGGTTCCCACAGCAGCCATCCCTTGCTCTCAGCAGCCAGCCCCAAATGCACACACCAGATTGCACTTGCTCCCAACTTACTGCGGTAGGTCTTGGGGACGTGGGCGACTGCCATGCAACCAAACACCCTCAGCATGTCCACCGGCGGCTTCCTCCCAAGCCACCTCTCCAACGGCACCCACGAGTCATCCCCAACCTTAGTGAGCACCCTGTTCCTAGCGACGGTGGCGTGCCGGACAGCATGGGGCCACATCGAGTTGCTCAGCCCAGATTCTATGAGCAGCGCCCTAGCTGTCTCCAGAATTGTCCGGTTTGCCCGTTCTGCTACGCCGTTCGACTGTGGGGTGTAAGCCGTGGTCAGCTCCCTCTGGATGCCCTGCTTCTTGAGCCAAGCCGTCATCTCAGCTCCAAGGAACTCACCACCCCGGTCTGTCCTAATCCGCTTCACCACACACTCCGCCTGCTTCTCCACGAATGGCAGCCAATCGTCCCGAATCGTGGAGGCGGCGTGATCTTTCTGTTTCAGCGGATACGCCCACATCAGCCTACTCCAGTCATCCACTATGGTTAGGAAGTACCGCTCCCCCTTGTGCCCTTGCACCGGCAGCGGCCCCACCAAGTCCATGTGGACCAGCTCCAAAGGCTTCTTGCTCCTGCCAGCCACACTATGGAAAGGGAAACGGGTGAACTTTGAAAGCAAACAGATTTCACAGTTGTCATCGGGTGGCTGTCCATTCAGCTTCAAACCCTTGACGGCTCCATCTTTCTCCAGCTGCTTCAGCAGAGGCATTGCCACATGCCCCAAGCGTCGGTGTGCCGTTGCCCAATCCGTCTCCCCAGATCTGGCCGACACTTTCACGCCAACCCCTCCAACGGCGTTGCACTCCCCCTGGGATGCAGACTGTTGGGTGCAAATGCACATTGCACGACATCCTGCCGTCTGTTTGTACGAGTATGCGTGTGCGAATGCATTTGTGTGTGAATGGTGTGTTCGTGTGTTTGTTTGCTTTCGCATTTTTTCGCTTGATGCATTTGCAGGTACTTGCGCAATGTGCGCTTCGGCACAACATTGTATGCGCTATGAACAGTGCAAGCAGAAAGGACGAGCTCGCAAAGGAACCCAAGATGGAAGCTTTGCAGTTCGGTTGAGTTGATTGCGCAGATTCAGTTCTATCCAACTCGAAATTGTACTGTTTTGTTTGGTTAACTATAGTGTAGCAGGGAAGGCACTATAGGGGTACAATTTAGGTGAAGGTTGGATGTTGTTTGTCTGTATCTGCATGCTACAAGGCCAGGGGAAACCAGCGGAACCAGCATTTGGCTGGTTGGGCAAAGACAAAACAGGTTCTGTTTTTAGAACCTGAACCTGGTTGTTGTTTTCCCAGGTTGGAAAAACAGAACCAGAGGTTGTTTACCAACCTACCACCTGCTATTTTGTCCAGCCAGGTTGGTTCTGTTGCTTGGAATTATTTGGGATCATCCCTGGTTGTTCCCAGGTTGATTCCCAAGGTCCTTGCTAGCTAGAACTATTTAATCCTTCTCTGTTTGTACCTGAATATAGTCAAATTGATTCAAGCGAATTCCTTCCTCGCTGGAATTTCGTTTCTGCGCTATTCGACGGCGGAATGCTACCCGAGTCAACGCTAGTATGCTAGCACTCCAACGCTAGGCAAACGCTGTCCGAGCCATAACTTAGTAATGGCAGAACTTTTCGCGAGGCAACTTGGCTCATTTTAAAGCTCTTGGAGCGAGCTTCGATATAGCGAATTCTCAGCTTAATCCGATCGACGGTCTGCACGGCACGCTGCGCGACGTTCAAGGTACTCTTGCTGTTTTGACTAAGTCCTTCTTGATCCCTCTCTCTACAAACTCGGACCCGAGGGTAGGGGCTGGTCTTGTACCAGGCACCCAGGGACCCTTGGAGGTGACCCCGAGGAGAGGTTTTAAGTTTGATTAAGTCCTAATAGCTTGAGTTTATTAGGCCCTCACACCAACAAGCTGGTATCAGAGCAGCGTTATAGTGATCCTCGTTATAGGTAGCTATGGCGGGCAACACCTTGGCGGGAGCTGGTGAATCTTCAGCCCAAGATCGTAGCGGCAGCCAAGATTCTGGTCTTTCAGCGCCAAGGGGAGCGCGAACCAACCAGAGCTCGCTGATCAAGGAGGTGCTGAAGAATTTCACCGTCGAGAAGTTCAATGGTGAGGGCTATGATGACTGGGCCTGGAAAATGCAATTGTATTTCCGTCAGATCGGTTTGCTGAAACTAATGATTGGGGAGGAGCCTAGACCGAGTGACCCCGCCCTTCAGGAAGATTGGGACGAGCGCTCCTCGGCTGGCTACTATCTGATGTCGCAGAGTTTGGAGCTGAACCAGCGTCACCACGTCATGCATCTGCTGCCGGAGGTTGAATGCGGTCCGAAGGCGTGGACCGTGTTGAAGGAGCTGCACGCCCCGACCTCCGTTGTCGCAACGTTGATGCTGGAGAGGGAGCTGTCCGCGTTGCGCCTGAGCGAGGGAGAGCCGGTGCAACCAGTCCTGGACAAGATGCGCGACCTCTACGCGAAGTTGGCGACCGCGGGAATCACCTACCCGGAGCAGACCAAGTGCTTGAAGATGCTCTCGCTGCTGCCAGAATCGTGGCTTCAATTTACGAGCGGATTGAGCCTGCCGCAGAACCAGAGCTTGTGGACGCTCGAGTGGGTGCGGACGAAGATTCTGGAGGAGGACTTCCGTCGCCGCCAACTGAGGGGTGGAGACGACGGCAGCAGCGGCTACGGGATGCAAGGGAGCCGACGTGGCAGAGGACGTGGCTTCGGTGGTGCTGGACGCGGTGCAAAGAAAGACGACGACTCCAACGACCAACAAGGAGGTACCGGTTGGGGTCGCGGTGCGAAATCTGGACGTGGGGGCAAGTCGGGTGCTGGTGGCAAAATGAAAGGGAGTTGCTGGTATTGTGAGAAGGAAGGGCACCCCTGGTTTTTGTGCTATAAGAAACCCGATGGATGGACCCCCCAGAATCATCACCAGGATGGCGGCGCGCGGAGGAACCAGAAAAACGGCGCCAACATGGTCGCTGATTCGTCCGACAACAACCCGAAGGGCAACGGCGGTGCGGAGAAGAAGAAGGAGCGCACCGCGGGCCAATTCTTCCATGTGGGAGACAAGGGGGAGCAAGGAGATGCCTCTGCCAAAGTTGGAGCAGAGCTGCACCCCCTAGACTATTGGGTGTTGGACACAGGCGCTGCTTGGACGATGACGCCGCGCAAGGACCTGCTGGACGAAGTACGAGCTGCACCGATCAATGAAGTGTGCTCCGCCTCTGGACACATGTTGAAGGTGGCTGGTGCGGGACGAGCTGCGTTTAAGGGAGCGGATGGCAAGCCGGTGGTGCTGCACGACGTTCTCTTCGTCCCCGACCTGAAGGCCAACCTTATCTCCCTCCGTAAGCTTGGCAAGGCTGGGGTGAACACCAACACGGATGGGGCACGCACTTATAAGGGGAAGCTGGGCAATCGGGTGCTTTGGGATCTGCACGAGAGCAAGGACGTGTACAGATCTATGTGGCAGCTGCCGGCCCTGGCGTGGCATGGTGGGGGGCAGGCTGGAGAGGGGTCTGCATCCCAGGGGGAGTGCAATGCCGTTGGAGGGGTTGGTGTGAAAGTGTCGGCCAGATCTGGGGAGACAGATTGGGCAACGGCACACCGGCGCTTAGGGCATGTGGCAATGCCTTTGCTGAAGCAGCTGGAGAAGGATGGAGCCGTTAAGGGTCTGAAGCTGAACGGACAGCCACCCGATGACAACTGTGAAATCTGTTTGCTTTCAAAGTTCACCCGTTTCCCTTTCCATAGTGTGGCTGGCAGGAGCAAGAAGCCTTTGGAGCTGGTCCACATGGACTTGGTGGGGCCGCTGCCGGTGCAAGGGCACAAGGGGGAGCGGTATTTTCTTACAATTGTGGATGACTGGAGCAGGCTGATGTGGGCGTATCCGCTGAAGCAGAAGGACCACGCCGCCTCCACGATACGGAACGATTGGCTGCCATTCGTGGAGAAGCAGGCGGAGTGTGTAGTGAAGCGGATTAGGACAGACCGGGGTGGTGAGTTCCTTGGAGCTGAAATGACGGCCTGGCTCAAGAAGCAGGGCATCCAGAGAGAGCTGACCACGGCTTATACCCCACAGTCCAATGGTGTAGCAGAACGGGCAAACCGGACCATTCTGGAGACAGCTAGGGCGCTGCTCATAGAATCTGGGCTGAGCAATTCTATGTGGCCTCATGCTGTCCGGCACGCCACTGTCGCTAGGAACAGGGTGCTCACCAAGGTTGGGGATGACTCGTGGGTGCCGTTGGAGAGGTGGCTTGGGAGGAAGCCGCCGGTAGACATGCTGAGGGTGTTCGGTTGCATGGCAGTCGCCCACGTCCCCAAGACCTACCGCAGTAAGTTGGGGGCGAGTGCAATCTGGTGTGTGCATTTGGGGCTGGCTGCTGAGAGCAAGGGATGGCTGCTGTGGGAACCATCCAAGGGTGTGTTGTTTGACAGCAGGGATGTGAAATTCATTGAGGGCATGATGTATGGGAGCTGGGAGAAACAGCCGGAGGCAAGGGTGTCCCAGCAGATGGAGCAGATCACCATGCAGCTGGACCTGACTCCTAGTGTGTGGGAGGAGGGAGAGGAGGCAGCTGCTGGAAATGGTGATGGAGAGAAGGTACAGGAGACATCTGCTGGTGGAAAAAATGGTGTGGAAACTGGCGGCAGCACTAGTGGAGCTGCTGGACCCGAGGGAGGAGAGAAGCAGCAGGGAAAAACTAAGAAGCCGAAGGGTGTCGTTATGAAGGGATGGGAGACACCCGTCTCCAGGCCAGGACGTACCCGTATGGCTACTAAGAAGCTGACTGCAGGAACTGATGCAGCAGAGCAGCAGCTAGGGACCGAAGAGGCATTGCTGATTCTACCTCATGGCTATGACCCGGATGAGGAGGATGAGCCTGCGTACTGTTTTCTTGCCCCTGCACCAGAGGAACCAGCTAGCATGGAGGAGGCATTAGCTGGACCAGATAGGGACAAGTGGCTGGCTTCTAGGGATGCTGAGTACCAGAGTCTGCTGGAGAATAGGACATGGGATCTGGTGGTGCTGCCTGATGGGAAGAAAGCGATACAATGCAAGTGGGTGCTGAGGATCAAGACCGATGACAAGGGGCAGGTCACCATCTACAAGAGTAGGCTGGTGGCGAAGGGGTTTATGCAGAAGGAGAAGCAGGACTTCAACGAGATCTTTGCTCCCACTGCCAAACCCCCTACCCTCCGTGTCTTGTTGGCAGATGCAGCTGTTAGTGGGAAATTCATCATTCAGATGGATATTTCAACGGCATTCCTGAATGGGATTTTAGAGGAGGATGTGTACATGACGCAGCCGCCTGGGTATGAGGATGGTACGGGCAGGGTGTGCAAGCTCAACAAGTCCATCTACGGCTTGAAGCAGGCGCCACGCTGCTGGTACCAGAAGTTGGCAGCTATTTTAGAGGAGATGGGATTCAGGACCAGCAGCTGTGATGAGAGCCTCTTTCTCAAGGGCGAGGGGGAGAAGCTGGTGCTGTTTCTGGTCTATGTGGACGACATTCTTCTCTTCAGCAGCAGCATGAAGGAGATCCAGAAAGTGCAGCAGCAACTGATGAAAAACTTCAAGTGCAAGAACCTTGGGGAGGTAAAGTACTACCTCGGGATGCACGTGGAGAGGGATCCAGATCACAGGTGGTTGAAGCTGCACCAGGAGAAGTTCATCAAGGAGCTGGGGGAGAAGTATGGGATTGAGAATGAGCGCAAGGTTGCAACTCCCCTGCCAGCAGAATTCAAGCTTGTGAAGGCTGCAGAGGATGAAGGGGTTGAAGCTGAAGAGCAGCAGCAATTTCAGTCCTTGGTGGGCAGCCTCTTGTACGCAGCAGTTCACACGAGGCCCGACATCTCTTTCTCGGTTGGGCAGCTGGCTAGGGTGGTGCAGAATCCATCAGAGGAGCAGGTGGATGCAGCTGAGCGTGTGGTGAAGTACCTGAACTCTCACCCAAGCATTGGAGTTCAATACTCCGCATCTGCACAGGTGAAGCAGAAAGGGGTGGAGGTGCTGAAAGAGAAGGGGGAGAGGCTTGGAGAAGGCAAGCTATTTCTCACTTGCTTTACCGATGCTACGTGGGCTTCTGAGAAGGAGGATTCCTCATCTGTGGGAGGATACATCTGCGTAGTTGGGGGAGGACCTGTTAGTTGGAGGTCCAAGAAGCAGACGGAGACGGCACTCTCTTCCGTAGAATCAGAGTACATGGCGATGTTCCATGGGGTGAAGGAGGTGATTTGGCTGAGGAGGCTGTTAGAGGAGATTGGCCAGGAGCAGAAAGTTGCTACGCCGCTGTTTTGTGATAGCAAGGGGGCTCTTGGGATGGCCAGAAACGCTGTGCTTCATGGGCTGAACAAGCACATGCGTATCAAGTGGCACTGGCTGCGTAAGGAGGTGAAGAGGGGGACGGTGCATCCGATCTACATCAAGACTCACCAGCAGCCAGCAGACTTTCTCACCAAGAGGCTTGCGGATGAGCCTCATTGGCGTTGTGTGCGCATGAGTGGAATGAGCATGAACTAGCATGGAATGACGGGGATGCAGCCGGCAGGCTGAGGGGGAGTGTGTTGGGTGCAAATGCACATTGCACGACATCCTGCCGTCTGTTTGTACGAGTATGCGTGTGCGAATGCATTTGCGTGTGAATGGTGTGTTCGTGTATTTGTTTGCTTTCGCATTTTTCGCTTGATGCATTTGCAGGTACTCGCGCAATGTGCGCTTTGGCACAACATTGTATGCGCTATGAACAGTGCAAGCAGGAAGGACGAGCTCGCAAAGGAACCCAAGATGGAAGCTTTGCAGTTCGGTTGAGTTGATTGCGCAGATTCAGTTCTATCCAACTCGGAATTGTACTGTTTTGTTTGGTTAACTATAGTGTAGCAGGGAAGGCACTATAGGGGTACAATTTAGGTGAAGGTTGGATGTTGTTTGTCTGTATCTGCATGCTACAAGGCCAGGGGAAACCAGCGGAACCAGCATTTGGCTGGTTGGGCAAAGACAAAACAGGTTCTGTTTTTAGAACCTGAACCTGGTTGTTGTTTTCCCAGGTTGGAAAAACAGAACCAGAGGTTGTTTACCAACCTACCACCTGCTATTTTGTCCAGCCAGGTTGGTTCTGTTGCTTGGAATTATTTGGGATCATCCCTGGTTGTTCCCAGGTTGATTCCCAAGGTCCTTGCTAGCTAGAACTATTTAATCCTTCTCTGTTTGTACCTGAATATAGTCGAATTGATTCAAGCGAATTCCTTCCTCGCTGGAATTTCGTTTCTGCGCTATTCGACGGCGGAATGCTACCCGAGTCAACGCTAGTATGCTAGCACTCCAACGCTAGGCAAACGCTGTCGGAGCCATAACTTAGTAATGGCAGAACTTTTCGCGAGGCAACTTGGCTCATTTTAAAGCTCTTGGAGCGAGCTTCGATATAGCGAATTCTCAGCTTAATCCGATCGACGGTCTGCACGGCACGCTGCGCGACGTTCAAGGTACTCTTGCTGTTTTGACTAAGTCCTTCTTGATCCCTCTCTCTACAAACTCGGACCCGAGGGTAGGGGCTGGTCTTGTACCAGGCACCCAGGGACCCTTGGAGGTGACCCCGAGGAGAGGTTTTAAGTTTGATTAAGTCCTAATAGCTTGAGTTTATTAGGCCCTCACACCAACACTACTCGCGCGGCGGCTGTGCAACATCAAATTTGTTGATGGAGAGCCAATGCAGCCCGTGTTGGATGAGATGATGCGCGACATCTTCACGAAGCTCCAAGGCGGCGGTGTGGTGTACCCGGAGCTCGTGCTATGCGTAGAGATCATGATACGGCTGCCGGAGTCGTGGTCTGCCCTTGCCATCAACCTCAACTCCCAACAGCCCCAATAGCGCATGGATTTTATTCGCGTGCGCATCCTTGAGGAGGACTTGCGGCGCCGGAGTGTGGAGCGCTCGGAGGAGGGGGCTGGCTATGGAGTTGGAGGTGGAAAGAGTGGCTTCAAGAAGAAGTGGAAGGGCAAGAACAAGGACAACCCTAAGGAGGATAGCGGCGGAGGTTAAGGGGAGGTGTGCTTCTACTGCAAGAAGCGCGGTCATCGTTGGAGGAAGTGCTACTAACAGCCCAAGGATTGGACCCCGCCTTCGTGAAGCAACCAGCATGGTGGCAAGAGGAGTGGGGGAGTCATGAGAGCTGGTGGAGAGGAGAAGGATGAGGAGAAAGACGAAAAATCTGAGGAGCGGAAGGCCGGGTTCTTCTGTTGGTGTAAGGGCCTAATAAACTCAAGCTATTAGGACTTAATCAAACTTAAAACCTCTCCTCGGGGTCACCTCCAAGGGTCCCTGGGTGCCTGGTACAAGACCAGCCCCTATCCTCGGGTCCGAGTTTGTAGAGAGAGGGATCAAGAAGGACTTAGTCAAAACAGCAAGAGTACCTTGAACGTCGCGCAGCGTGCCGTGCAGACCGTCGATCGGATTAAGCTGAGAATTTGCTATATCGAAGCTCGCTCCAAGAGCTTTAAAAAGAGCCAAGTTGCCTCGCGAAAAGTTCTGCCATTACTAAGTTATGGCTCGGACAGCGTTTGCCTAGCGTTGGAGTGCTAGCATACTAGCGTTGACTCGGGTAGCATTCCGCCGTCGAATAGCGCAGAAACGAAATTCCAGCGAGGAAGGAATTCGCTTGAATCAATTTGACTATATTCAGGTACAAACAGAGAAGGATTAAATAGTTCTAGCTAGCAAGGACCTTGGGAATCAACCTGGGAACAACCAGGGATGATCCCAAATAATTCCAAGCAACAGAACCAACCTGGCTGGACAAAATAGCAGGTGGTAGGTTGGTAAACAACCTTTGGTTCTGTTTTTCCAACCTGGGAAAACAACAACCAGGTTCAGGTTCTAAAAACAGAACCTGTTTTGTCTTTGCCCAACCAGCCAAATGCTGGTTCCGCTGGTTTCCCCTGGCCTTGTAGCATGCAGATACAGACAAACAACATCCAACCTTCACCTAAATTGTACCCCTATAGTGCCTTCCCTGCTACACTATAGTTAACCAAACAAAACAGTACAATTTCGAGTTGGATAGAACTGAATCTGCGCAATCAACTCAACCGAACTGCAAAGCTTCCATCTTGGGTTCCTTTGCGAGCTCGTCCTTTCTGCTTGCACTGTTCATAGCGCATACAATGTTGTGCCGAAGCGCACATTGCGCGAGTACCTGCAAATGCATCAAGCGAAAAAATGCGAAAGCAAACAAACACACGAACACACCATTCACACACAAATGCATTCGCACACGCATACTCGTACAAACAGACGGCAGGATGTCGTGCAATGTGCATTTGCACCCAACACACTCCCCCTCAGCCTGCCGGCTGCATCCCCGTCATTCCATGCTAGTTCATGCTCATTCCACTCATGCGCACACAACGCCAATGAGGCTCATCCGCAAGCCTCTTGGTGAGAAAGTCTGCTGGCTGCTGGTGAGTCTTGATGTAGATCGGATGCACCGTCCCCCTCTTCACCTCCTTACGCAGCCAGTGCTACTTGATACGCATGTGCTTGTTCAGCCCATGAAGCACAGCGTTTCTGGCCATCCCAAGAGCCCCCTTGCTATCACAAAACAGCGGCGTAGCAACTTTCTGCTCCTGGCCAATCTCCTCTAACAGCCTCCTCAGCCAAATCACCTCCTTCACCCCATGGAACATCGCCATGTACTCTGATTCTACGGAAGAGAGT
Source organism: Closterium sp. Yama58-4 (assembly GCA_947470075.1). NCBI lineage: Eukaryota > Viridiplantae > Streptophyta > Zygnematophyceae > Desmidiales > Closteriaceae > Closterium > Closterium sp. Yama58-4. The sequence continues at coordinate 25,399 of CANIUD010000749.1, read as the reverse complement.
GCCGTCTCCGTCTGCTTCTTGGACCTCCAACTAACAGGTCCTCCCCCAACTACGCAGATGTATCCTCCCACAGATGAGGAATCCTCCTTCTCAGAAGCCCACGTAGCATCGGTAAAGCAAGTGAGAAATAGCTTGCCTTCTCCAAGCCTCTCCCCCTTCTCTTTCAGCACCTCCACCCCTTTCTGCTTCACCTGTGCAGATGCGGAGTATTGAACTCCAATGCTTGGGTGAGAGTTCAGGTACTTCACCACACGCTCAGCTGCATCCACCTGCTCCTCTGATGGATTCTGCACCACCCTAGCCAGCTGCCCAACCGAGAAAGAGATGTCGGGCCTCGTGTGAACTGCTGCGTACAAGAGGCTGCCCACCAAGGACTGAAATTGCTGCTGCTCTTCAGCTTCAACCCCTTCATCCTCTGCAGCCTTCACAAGCTTGAATTCTGCTGGCAGGGGAGTTGCAACCTTGCGCTCATTCTCAATCCCATACTTCTCCCCCAGCTCCTTGATGAACTTCTCCTGGTGCAGCTTCAACCACCTGTGATCTGGATCCCTCTCCACGTGCATCCCGAGGTAGTACTTTACCTCCCCAAGGTTCTTGCACTTGAAGTTTTCCATCAGTTGCTGCTGCACTTTCTGGATCTCCTTCATGCTGCTGCTGAAGAGAAGAATGTCGTCCACATAGACCAGAAACAGCACCAGCTTCTCCCCCTCGCCCTTGAGAAAGAGGCTCTCATCACAGCTGCTGGTCCTGAATCCCATCTCCTCTAAAACAGCTGCCAACTTCTGGTACCAGCAGCGTGGCGCCTGCTTCAAGCCGTAGATGGACTTGTTGAGCTTGCACACCCTGCCCGTACCATCCTCATACCCAGGCGGCTGCGTCATGTACACATCCTCCTCTAAAATCCCATTCAGGAATGCCGTTGAAATATCCATCTGAATGATGAATTTTCCACTAACAGCTGCATCTGCCAACAAGACACGGAGGGTAGGGGGTTTGGCAGTGGGAGCAAAGATCTCGTTGAAGTCCTGCTTCTCCTTCTGCATAAACCCCTTCGCCACCAGCCTACTCTTGTAGATGGTGACCTGCCCCTTGTCATCGGTCTTGATCCTCAGCACCCACTTGCATTGTATCGCTTTCTTCCCATCAGGCAGCACCACCAGATCCCATGTCCTATTCTCCAGCAGACTCTGGTACTCAGCATCCCTAGAAGCCAGCCACTTGTCCCTATCTGGTCCAGCTAATGCCTCCTCCATGCTAGCTGGTTCCTCTGGTGCAGGGGCAAGAAAACAGTACGCAGGCTCATCCTCCTCATCCGGGTCATAGCCATGAGGTAGAATCAGCAATGCCTCTTCGGTCCCTAGCTGCTGCTCTGCTGCATCAGTTCCTGCAGTCAGCTTCTTAGTAGCCATACGGGTACGTCCTGGCCTGGAGACGGGTGTCTCCCATCCCTTCATAACGACACCCTTCGGCTTCTTAGTTTTTCCCTGCTGCTTCTCTCCTCCCTCGGGTCCAGCAGCTCCACTAGTGCTGCCGCCAGTTTCCACACCATTTTCTCCACCAGCAGATGCCTCCTGTACCTTCTCTCCATCACCATTTCCAGCAGCTGCCTCCTCTCCCTCCTCCCACACACTAGGAGTCAGGTCCAGCTGCATGGTGATCTGCTCCATCTGCTGGGACACCCTTGCCTCCGGCTGTTTCTCCCAGCTCCCATACATCATGCCCTCAATGAATTTCACATCCCTGCTGTCAAACAACACACCCTTGGATGGTTCCCACAGCAGCCATCCCTTGCTCTCAGCAGCCAGCCCCAAATGCACACACCAGATTGCACTCGCCCCCAACTTACTGCGGTAGGTCTTGGGGACGTGGGCGACTGCCATGCAACCGAACACCCTCAGCATGTCCACCGGCGGCTTCCTCCCAAGCCACCTCTCCAACGGCACCCACGAGTCATCCCCAACCTTGGTGAGCACCCTGTTCCTAGCGACAGTGGCGTGCCGGACAGCATGAGGCCACATAGAATTGCTCAGCCCAGATTCTATGAGCAGCGCCCTAGCTGTCTCCAGAATGGTCCGGTTTGCCCGTTCTGCTACACCATTGGACTGTGGGGTATAAGCCGTGGTCAGCTCTCTCTGGATGCCCTGCTTCTTGAGCCAGGCCGTCATTTCAGCTCCAAGGAACTCACCACCCCGGTCTGTCCTAATCCGCTTCACTACACACTCCGCCTGCTTCTCCACGAATGGCAGCCAATCGTCCCGTATCGTGGAGGCGGCGTGGTCCTTCTGCTTCAGCGGATACGCCCACATCAGCCTGCTCCAGTCATCCACAATTGTAAGAAAATACCGCTCCCCCTTGTGCCCTTGCACCGGCAGCGGCCCCACCAAGTCCATGTGGACCAGCTCCAAAGGCTTCTTGCTCCTGCCAGCCACACTATGGAAAGGGAAACGGGTGAACTTTGAAAGCAAACAGATTTCACAGTTGTCATCGGGTGGCTGTCCGTTCAGCTTCAGACCCTTAACGGCTCCATCCTTCTCCAGCTGCTTCAGCAAAGGCATTGCCACATGCCCTAAGCGCCGGTGTGCCGTTGCCCAATCTGTCTCCCCAGATCTGGCCGACACTTTCACACCAACCCCTCCAACGGCATTGCACTCCCCCTGGGATGCAGACCCCTCTCCAGCCTGCCCCCCACCATGCCACGCCAGGGCCGGCAGCTGCCACATAGATCTGTACACGTCCTTGCTCTCGTGCAGATCCCAAAGCACCCGATTGCCCAGCTGCCCCTTATAAGTGCGTGCCCCATCCGTGTTGGTGTTCACCCCAGCCTTGCCAAGCTTACGGAGGGAGATAAGGTTGGCCTTCAGGTCGGGGACGAAGAGAACGTCGTGCAGCACCACCGGCTTGCCATCCGCTCCCTTAAACGCAGCTCGTCCCGCACCAGCCACCTTCAACATGTGTCCAGAGGCGGAGCACACTTCATTGATCGGTGCAGCTCGTACTTCGTCCAGCAGGTCCTTGCGCGGCGTCATCGTCCAAGCAGCGCCTGTGTCCAACACCCAATAGTCTAGGGGGTGCAGCTCTGCTCCAACTTTGGCAGAGGCGTCTCCTTGCTCCCCCTTGTCTCCCACATGGAAGAATTGGCCCGCGGTGCGCTCCTTCTTCTTCTCCGCACCGCCGTTGCCCTTCGGGTTGTTGTCGGACGAATCAGCGACCATGTTGGCGCCGTTTTTCTGGTTCCTCCACGCGCCGCCATCCTGGTGACGATTCTGGGGGGTCCATCCATCGGGTTTCTTATAGCACAAAAACCAGGGGTGCCCTTCCTTCTCACAATACCAGCAACTCCCTTTCATTTTGCCACCAGCACCCGACTTGCCCCCACGTCCAGATTTCGCACCGCGACCCCAACCGGTACCTCCTTGTTGGTCGTTGGAGTCGTCGTCTTTCTTTGAACCGCGTCCAGCACCGCCACGTCGGCTCCCTTGCATCCCGTAGCCGCTGCTGCCGTCGTCTCCACCCCTCAGTTGGCGGCGACGGAAGTCCTCCTCCAGAATCTTCGTCCGCACCCACTCGAGCGTCCACAAGCTCTGGTTCTGCGGCAGGCTCAATCCGCTCGTAAATTGAAGCCACGATTCTGGCAGCAGCGAGAGCATCTTCAAGCACTTGGTCTGCTCCGGGTAGGTGATTCCCGCGGTCGCCAACTTCGCGTAGAGGTCGCGCATCTTGTCCAGGACTGGTTGCACCGGCTCTCCCTCGCTCAGGCGCAACGCGGACAGCTCCCTCTCCAGCATCAACGTTGCGACAACGGAGGTCGGGGCGTGCAGCTCCTTCAACACGGTCCACGCCTTCGGACCGCATTCAACCTCCGGCAGCAGGTGCATGACGTGGTGACGCTGGTTCAGCTCCAAACTCTGCGACATCAAATAGTAGCCAGCCGAGGAGCGCTCGTCCCAATCTTCCTGCAGCGTGGGGTCACTCGGTCTAGGCTCCTCCCCAATCATTAGTTTCAGCAAACCAATCTGACGGAAATATAATTGCATTTTCCAGGCCCAATCATCATAGCCCTCACCATTGAACTTCTCAACGGTGAAATTCTTCAGCACCTCCTTGACAAGCGAGCCCTGGTTTGTTCGCGCTCCCCTTGGCGCTGAAAGACCAGAATCTTGGCTGCCGCTACGATCTTGGGCTGAAGATTCACCAGCTCCCGCCGAGGTGTTGCCCGCCATAGCTACCTATAACGAGGATCACTATAACGCAGCTCTGATACCAGCTTGTTGGTGTAAGGGCCTAATAAACTCAAGCTATTAGGACTTAATCAAACTTAAAACCTCTCCTCGGGGTCACCTCCAAGGGTCCCTGGGTGCCTGGTACAAGACCAGCCCCTATCCTCGGGTCCGAGTTTGTAGAGAGAGGGATCAAGAAGGACTTAGTCAAAACAGCAAGAGTACCTTGAACGTCGCGCAGCGTGCCGTGCAGACCGTCGATCGGATTAAGCTGAGAACTTGCTATATCGAAGCTCGCTCTAAGAGCTTTAAAATGAGCCAAGTTGCCTCGCGAAAAGTTCTGCCATTACTAAGTTATGGCTCGGACAGCGTTTGCCTAGCGTTGGAGTGCTAGCATACTAGCGTTGACTCGGGTAGCATTCCGCCGTCGAATAGCGCAGAAACGAAATTCCAGCGAGGAAGGAATTCGCTTGAATCAATTTGACTATATTCAGGTACAAACAGAGAAGGATTAAATAGTTCTAGCTAGCAAGGACCTTGGGAATCAACCTGGGAACAACCAGGGATGATCCCAAATAATTCCAAGCAACAGAACCAACCTGGCTGGACAAAATAGCAGGTGGTAGGTTGGTAAACAACCTTTGGTTCTGTTTTTCCAACCTGGGAAAACAACAACCAGGTTCAGGTTCTAAAAACAGAACCTGTTTTGTCTTTGCCCAACCAGCCAAATGCTGGTTCCGCTGGTTTCCCCTGGCCTTGTAGCATGCAGATACAGACAAACAACATCCAACCTTCACCTAAATTGTACCCCTATAGTGCCTTCCCTGCTACACTATAGTTAACCAAACAAAACAGTACAATTTCGAGTTGGATAGAACTGAATCTGCGCAATCAACTCAACCGAACTGCAAAGCTTCCATCTTGGGTTCCTTTGCGAGCTCGTCCTTTCTGCTTGCACTGTTCATAGCGCATACAATGTTGTGCCGAAGCGCACATTGCGCGAGTACCTGCAAATGCATCAAGCGAAAAAATGCGAAAGCAAACAAACACACGAACACACCATTCACACACAAATGCATTCGCACACGCATACTCGTACAAACAGACGGCAGGATGTCGTGCAATGTGCATTTGCACCCAACATCTTCTTCGTGAACGAAGGTGCAGCCGACCCCGCTATGGCTGCCAAGGTTCTCCTTCATCCCCTCACCCATTGGGTGATTGACTCCGGGAGCTCTTGGCATATGACTCCTCGTGCGGACCTACTCGATGAGATTTAGCCCGCACCCAGACAGTCACATTTGCGATGGACGCGAAGGCCAAGGTCATGGGCATGGGATGGGCCAAGTTCATGGGAGCTGGTAGAGAGCTCGTATGGCTGAAGAACGTGCTGTGGGTGCCGGACTAGTGCGCGAATCTGATTTCTATTAGCCGATTGGGAGATGCGGGTGTGAACACCGAGACGATTGGCTTGGAGCGCTATTGTGCCTATAACGATGAGCGCCTCATTTGGGACCTGCAGCGGAAGGGAGATATCCACAAGTCGATTTGGCAGATCCCGGTCCTCCCTTGGCAGAAATCGGGCAAGGCGGCAGCCGTGGCGTCAATGGAGGAGAGCGCCACCGAGGAGGAGCAGCAAGGTGTGCAAGGAGACGATTTGATTGGAGGAAGCACGGTGGTGAAGGCGTCGGCTACCTCGGGCCAAGCGGATTGGGAGACTTGGCATCGGCGGCTCGCACACGTGGCTGTTTCTACATTGGAGATGATGCACAACAAGAAGTGTGTGCATGGGCTGCAACTGCATCAAGATGGCGTCTCCATTGGCAGCTACGAGTCATGCATGCAAAACAAATTCGTGCGGTTCCCGTTTCCACGTGCGGAGGGATCGGCGAAGGCACCATTGGAGATGGTGCACATGGACTTGGTGAGTCCTATGAGGACGGAGGCGACAGGGGGAGTGCTGTACTTCCTGACCATGGTGGACTAATGGTGCCGTTTCACGTGGGCACGTCCCTTGTCCAAGAAGAGCGATGCTGCAGCGGCGATCAAGGAGGATTGGTTGCCGATGGTGGAGCGGCAAGCGATGCGGTTGGTGAAGGTGCTGAGGAGTGACCGTGGTGGAGAATTCCCTTGGAGCAGAATTCACCAAGTATCTCAAGAGGTATGGCATCCGACACCAGCTAACCTGCCCAAGAACACTGCAGCAGAACGGCATTGCTGAGCGTGCCAACCGGACCATTGGCGAGGCGGCTAAGACTCTGTTGGGGGCTGCTGGGATGCCCTACAAGTTCTGGCCAGAAGCTGTTCGCCATGTCATCACGGTCAAGAACAGGGTCTTGACGCATGTTGGCGACAAGCACTGGGTGCCGTATGAGCGTCGGCTTCGGAAGAAGCCATCCATTGACATGTTGCAGGTGTGGGGCTGCATGGGGCTTGTGATGGTGCCTAAGGAGCAGAGGCACAAGCTGGAAGTTGCTGCTGTGTGGGCTGTCCATCTTGGGATGGCTCCTGACTCGAAGGGGTGGCTGATGTGGGACCCCAAGAGCAAGAAGACGCTGGTCAGCCGTGACGTCAAGTTTGTGGAGGACGTCATGTACAAGGACTGGCAGCAGCAGCAGCAGGTGCAGATTGGCTTGCGTCTGGAGGATATTGAGCAGTCTGCAGTGGAGGAGGTCCAGCTGCACCTTGACGACCTCCATGGGGTCAGAGCTGACTAGTGACCACAGTGGCGGTGGTCCGGTTGCGTAGGACGGGTTGGAGATTGAGTCGGCACGTGTAGATTTCAGCCCGAGCCTGCTGCAACCGCCAAGGTCACTAAGAGGAGTATGCAGAAAGGAACTTCACCACATGGGCAGCAGATTGCAACCCGCGAGAATATAATGGCAGCACCAACTTCAAGGCTGAAGTACAGCTGTTTGGGAGGACCCGAACAAGGTGCCATGGCGGTTCAGGTGGATGAGGGAGACGATGAGGAGATGGCGTTCTGTTTCTTCACACCTCTGCCTGGAGAACCAGCCACATTGGAGGAGGCACTAAATGGACCCCGAAAGGAGGTTTAGAAGGCTGTGATGGATGCGGAGTACAATAGTCTTATAGAGAATGAGACATGGGAGGTGGCGGTAGCAGCAGCAGCAGCAGTGGCGACACCGACATTTCACGCAGCAGTGGCACCAGCTTCGCCGAACCTCGAAGCAGCCCGCCCAAGGCTCTGGAAAGTGTTCGATCCAAGAGCGAAGGGATCAGACGTTTGACAATTCGTGGCGACACTCAAAATTTATTTCGAGGCCATTGGCTGTACGAACCCGACACTTGATGCAGCAAGGATTCGGCTCATAGCGACATTGTTGCAAGGCCCGGCACTGGAATGGGTGTACTACAGTTATGTGGTCCAAGGAGAGCAAACGTGGGCGTAGATTCGAGCAGATTTAATCACACGTTTTGAACCTATCAATTCAAGTTACATGGCGCGGCAACAAATTCACCGTCACAAATAGTACGCCAGTGTAGCGTAGTACACGCAGCAGATGGAGCAGTTATTTTACCAAATTCCAGACCTGACCGAAGGAGAAAGACTGTTCGCGTACACAGAGGGACTGAAAAAAAGACGTACGAGGACAAGTAATCGCCGCGAACTACAGTAGCTACCACGACATGGTGCGAGAAGCAGAACGATACGACGCGTTGACGCGAGGTCAACTCGAAATATGACGCCACATGCTGAACAGGTCTTTCGGCATGGAGCGATCGGCATTCTCCATGTTCACCAAACCGATGGACATCAACAAAATTGATGCGAAGCTGCGGCCGACAAAATGTGATTTTTGCGACGCAGCCAGACACCAGATTTTGTCGTGCTACAATATAGAAAAGGCATGTGCGGAAATGCTGGGCAACACCAACGCGGCAGCCCCAAAGTAAAAGAACGGGCATCGCCAGTAGTCGCGGATCGACCTAGCGATCGCGAAAAGATCCAGACAAAAACAAAAAGGCGACGACGTGGCAACTTCGGAGTGGGCGAAAAAAGGAGGAAATAATGGCGCGAATTTAAAACTTCACGACCGGCCGCCACCAGGGGAAATTGCCGAGGCGAATGGAGACTGCGCGAAAAAAGACTCTGCACCGATCGGGATGTTGGTGTAAGGGCCTAATAAACTCAAGCTATTAGGACTTAATCAAACTTAAAACCTCTCCTCGGGGTCACCTCCAAGGGTCCCTGGGTGCCTGGTACAAGACCAGCCCCTATCCTCGGGTCCGAGTTTGTAGAGAGAGGGATCAAGAAGGACTTAGTCAAAACAGCAAGAGTACCTTGAACGTCGCGCAGCGTGCCGTGCAGACTGTCGATCGGATTAAGCTGAGAATTCGCTATATCGAAGCTCACTCCAAGAGCTTTAAAATGAGCCAAGTTGCCTCGCGAAAAGTTCTGCCATTACGAAGTTCTGGCTCGGACAGCGTTTGCCTAGCGTTGGAGTGCTAGCATACTAGCGTTGACTCGGGTAGCATTCCGCCGTCGAATAGCGCAGAAATGAAATTCCAGCGAGGAAGGAATTCGCATGAATCAATTTGACTATATCCAGGTACAAACAGAGAAGGACTAAATAGTTCTAGCTAGCAAAGACCTTGGGAATCAACCTGGGAACAACCAGGGATGATCCCAAATAATTCCAAGCAACAGAACCAACCTGGCTGGACAAAATAGCAGGTGGTAGGTTGGTAAACAACCTCTGGTTCTGTTTTTCCAACCTGGGAAAACAACAACCAGGTTCAGGTTCTAATAACAGAACCTGTTTTGTCTTTGCCCAACCAGCCAAATGCTGGTTCTGCTGGTTTCCCCTGGCCTTGTAGCATGCAGATACAGACAAACAACATCCAACCTTCACCTAAATTGTACCCCTATAGTGCCTTCCCTGCTACACTATAGTTAACCAAACAAAGCAGTACAATTTCGAGTTGGATAGAACTGAATCTGCGCAATCAACTCAATCGAACTGCAAATTTTCCATCCTGGGTTCCTTTGCGAGCTCGTCCTTTCTGCTTGCACTGTTCATAGCGCGTACAATGTTGTGCCGAAGCGCGCATCGCCCGAGCGAGTACCTGCAAATGCATCAAGCGAAAATTGCGAAAACAAACAAACACACAAACATTCCATTCACACCCAAATGCATTCGCACACGCATACTCGTACAAACAGACGGCAGGATGTCGTGCAATGTAAATTTGCACCCAACATGGGAAACTCCAGCAGAACACCCACGAAAGTATGAATTTATTAAAGTTATCCTACAAAGATACTTCAACAAAGAATATTACTTCTCGTGGTTTTCAAGCCTTTAGAGGCCAAGAAAAAGTGTTTAGATGTTATTAAGCTACCTGAGAAGATGGGCAAAGTACTACGGAGTACTGAAAAGGGTCGTGCGTTCCGTGGAATTAATATTCTCTCCCCGCAATACCGTGTTAAGGCTACACTATTGCAAAGGCTTATGGAAAATTTCAGGCTTAGGAGAAGCTATACAAGCCTCAGAAAAATTCTCCTACCCCTCATGTGAAGTTTTAAGTTAAGAGTGCTGAGTAAGGTGTAGGAAATAGGGATAATGATTTTTTTGATGTACCCTATGATCCTATTGACTATACTATCTTTGGCTACGCAGTGCAGCAGAAACCACAACTCCTCGAGGATGACGCCTCCAGGACTGGTGGACCGTGGTGCATCCCATTCAGTGTGCGACCGTGGGACGTTGAAGAAAACTGGAGAAACTTTGGAGGAGACCCAGTTTACAGCAACAATGGTGGACGGTACGAAGCTTCCCATCCACGGCGAAGCATCACTGCAGCTGCACATAGGTGCGGTGAGATGGAAGCCAACATTACCGATCACGAACATCAGAGGATAAAGTTTTATCTTTGGGCGAGATTTTTTTAAGTGTTCCAACCCCGAGATCGACTGGGTCAACCAGAAGGCGTGCATCTGCAATAACGGGAAACGTGTGGAGCTGAGAAGCTGGACGGATACAAGAGATGTTTCTGAAACGACACTGGCACGGTTCGAACGGATGGTGAACGAGAGTAAGACGGGTTACCTAGCACTGGTTACAACAGCAGCAGAGGAGGAGAAGCCAAACTCGGAGCTAAATGCAGCACTACAGGAGGTGTTAGCGGAGTACAAGGACGTCATGCCGGATGACCTGCTTGTAGGAGTACCTCCAGCGCGAACCCACGAGCACGAGATCGTGGAGGAACGAGGTGCGAACCCCGTCTCATAAGCACCATACCGACTTAGTCAAACCGAACTGACAGACATGAAGAAACAGATTGAATACCTATTGGGCAGACAACTGATCAGCCCATTTACCGCTCCCTACGGCGCACCAGTTCTCTTCACTCCAAAGCCAGATGGTAGTTTACTTATGTGCATCGACTACTGCGCACTGAAAAAACAGACAGTAAGAAACCAATACCCCAAATCACGGATAGACGATCTTCTAGACCAACTGCGTGGTGCAACATTATTTTCGAAGCTGAACCTAAGGTCGGGTTACTGGCAGATCAAGATGGCGGACAACTTGATCCACAAGGCGGCATTCCGTACCAGACACGGCTCAAACGAATATTTAGTGATGCTGTTTGGACTCTTCAACGCACCAGCGACGTTCCACGCGGAAATGAATCACATCCTACGACCCCTGCTGGACAAGTGCGTGATGGTGTGCATGGACAACATACTCATCTACTCTAAGGACATGAAAGAGCACATGGAGTATCTGCGGAAAGTCTTCGAGGTCCTGCGGAAAAAAAAAAAAAAAACTCTACGTAAAACTGTTAAATAGCGATTTCTCCCTAAAGAAGGTGCAGTTTCTCGGGCACATGGTGAGTGCGGAGGGCGTACACGTGGACTCGCGGAAGATCGAAGCCATCAAGACGTGGCAAGTACCGGAGAACGTGAAAGAGTTGCAGCATCTATTAAGCTTCGCCAACTACTACAATAGGTTCATGCCACAGTACACTAAGATAGCAGCGTCACTAACAAACTTACTGAAAAAGGATACACCCTATAAATGGGATACTCCTCAACAGCAAGCCATGGAGCAGCTACAGACAGCACTGACTACAGCGCCAGTACTCATCCTACCGGATCCAGACAGGGAATACATGGTGGAAGCAGACGCTAGTGACCAGGCAGTCGGAGCAGTACTGATGCAGGATCATAGGCGCGGTTTGCAGCCCATCGCCTACCTCAGTAAGAAGCTACACGGATCAGAACTGAACTACCCAATCCACTACAAGGAAGCCTTAGCGACAGTCAGAGCCTTGAAGGCATGGAGGTGTTACCTAGAAGGAGCCAAGGCTACAATTTACACCGACCAAATACCTCAAGTCGCAGCCTACGCTCTCGCGATGGCAGGTGCGGTGGGTGGACTTCTTGGAGACTCATTTCCACTACGACATCGTTTACAAGCCAGGGCTACATAACAATGCCGACCCGGTCATGTACGAGGCATCCAGCTCGACGGGATGAACCCTCTGCTCAAGGGTCTATTCCTCCATGGGTACTTCGTGGAGGCAAAGATCGCTACAGCAGAGAAACAGAAGCTGTTACAGTGGGAGAAAGACTTAGCTATAAGGAAGGGTTCAGGAATGACCTGGGTACCGAATCGTGCCCCACTTCGACAGATCCTACTAGAGGAGTTTCACAACGTAGCATGCGCAGGATATTTTGGGAGCAACACGACGTTAGCAGGGATAACGAATATTACTACTGGCCCCAGATGGCAGCAGACGTGCAGCAGTTCGTCACCTCATGCGACACGTGCCAGCGGATTTAGCAGAGCAAGCAGAAAAAAGCAGGGTTACTTCAACCTCTACCCGTTCTGGAGCAGCCGTGGTAGGTCGTTAGCCTGGACTTTATCACAGGTCTTCCTTCGACCTCACGAGGGCATGATGCTATACTCGTGGTGATCGACAAGTTCTCCAAAATGGGTCACTTCATTCCGACCAACGCCACCGCTACAGCTGAAGCAATTGCTCGCAACTTCTTTGACCGCATCATCACCATCCACAGCATCCTCACTGGGTACACTCATCTCAGACAGAGACCCAAAATTCACAAGTAAGTTCTGGAGGGAACTTATGGGATTGTTGGGGACAAAGCTTGCAATGTCTTCAGCATACCACCCCCAGACTGACGGACACACCGGGCGACTCAATCAGGTGGTTGAACAGTTACTGCGTACAACTTGCAAAGATGACATCAGCCGTTGGGACTTACAGTTACCGACACTTGAGTTCGCTTACAACAACGCTTCACAGGGAAATCTCCTTTCTTCACTTGAGTTCATAACAATGTGTTACGGACGGGAACCACTTACACCACAGCAGCCAACCACACCGGCACACGTCCAAGCCGCACACAACTTCGTCACCACCATGCAGTAGCTATGGGAGAAGACTCAGCGACGTCTCACCACGATGCAAAAGTCCCAGAAGCAGTATGCCGATTGACAGCGGCGGAATCACTCGGTAGCAGTCAAAGATCAGGCGCTCCTCGACACGCGCAACTTGGATCTCTCTCACCTTCCATCCAAGCTCCGGCCTCGCTTCTGTGGTCCCTTTTGCGTTGAGGCGATGGTGACACCAGTTACATTCCGCTTGCGCTTACCTTCTACGTAGAAGCTTCACAACGCTTTCCCTTATTAGCTACTGAAGCTCTACAGGGACCCCAACAAACAGTTCCAGGGACGGCAGCCACTGCCACCACCACCTGTTCTCATACAGGATGAACCAGATTACGAGGTGGAACGCGTTCTCACTCATCGGCGCCGCGGCGGCAAGTCCGTCGACTTCATGATACACTGGAAGGGATACGACCCAACTTAGGACAGTTGGGTTGTAGAAGCTGATATGGGCAACGCACGCCGTGCTCTCAAGGATTATCTTACCAAGCAGGGTGTTTCTCATGCCACCCTGCTTTGAGGGGGGGACGTGTTAGAGTATGACGGCTTATTCTAGTATTGCATGCTTGCCTTGACATGATTCTGCTATTTCTAACTTAGGTTTTATTTATGATGCATGTCTATGTTTGATTTCCTAGGTTAGGTGCTTTCATATATTTTATTATAGTTGCAACACTGAACCAGATTACGTGTACCAAATTCTAGGCTTTTTGGTTGCCACCGAATTGCCTTCTACCGAATTCGGGAAGGTTCTGTTCGGGACGCTTCGTGATCCCTAAAATATTCGCGTAACACCTGGGTTATTGACCTTGTGTCGAGACTATATATAGCCTCATGTTGTACGCAGGTTGATCAATCAATTTTATTCTCTTTTTCGAACTCGATCCTATCGATCCTCACACTGCCCCCAGCAGAACCAGCAGCAGCATAGACTGCCCCCTGGAGAACCAGCAGCATCATAGGCTGCCCCCAGCAGCTCCAGCAGCAGCATAGGCTGCCCCCCAAGCAGAACCAGCAACGGCATAGGTTGTAGCTAACCACCACTCCTAGCCGCTCCCCACCGCGCTCGGCCGTCTCTAGCGCCTACCATGGCGTCTGCTAGAGTTCTGCAGCAGCATCAAGGTCAACCGCAGCGATAGCAACTATAGCAGTCTCGGCAGTGGGGACCTGAGGGCCCTAGGAGTACCGGCCGAAGCAGCGGCTCAGCCAGCAGTGGGCGCGACGTCGGTCCCTGTGAGTACCACATCCTGACTGGCCCAGGTGCTGGCACTACCTGATTGCGTCCTGGCCACTCTGCGTCCCGCTGCTACCGTCGCCTTGACGACCTCCACCATGAGCGTTTCGTCCCTGATGCTATTACACCGCACTAGCCCTCGCGTCTTCGCCAGCGCACTACTGCACCAGTTGAGTCTTACCTTTCCCGGCTGCACGAGTAGAGACCTGTGTTTCTAGTCTTGGTGCATGTGTAGTCTCCAGCCCAGGCGCCTTTGAGGGTCTTTGTGTGAGGGCTGCAGCTACCACTAGTCTAGTTCCAGCCTTTGTCGCTGGCTCGGGTGCGACCTCACAAACTACACAACTTTCCTTCACCCTAGACTCTGTAGCGTCTAGTTGTTTCTTTCGCGAGTGTACTGACCACACGCCACTACGCACTCCAGTCACTGTCGCCTTGGCTGACCCCTCCGTGGGACCTGTAGTTGCCCATAGCACCACCACTCTCCCCGTGTCCGACGGCACCCTCTGGGTTTTTCACAGGTTACCACACCCCCCTCATTCTCCAGAAACCTGGTGGGTGTTAGTCACCTCCATAACCTAGGTGTAGTCACTACTTTCCCACTGGGTGAGCCTATTACCTTCTGCACATTTGCGACTATGATAGCTGTCCACACGAAGGACCGTCGGCGTCCCAGGGTCCAGCAGCCGGAACTCTGCCAAAAGGAAGCGAAGTCGGAGGCCCTCCTTGCCGGCTTCGGTGGCCGCCACGTACTCCGACTCAGTCGAGGATAGCGTCGCGCACTTAATGCGCTGGCTCGACCAGGAGACTGCGGCCCCTCCGTAGACGAACACGTAGCCACCCGTGCTTGTCCGGTTCTGCTTCTCGAGGGCGGTGTCACCTGTGTTGGCGAGGTAGGCAATGCGGCGGTTGACCTCACGCCAGTGTTGGTTGCTCCTTACCGTGAGGCCGTTCCCCAGCTTGCTGCAGGCGAAGGCGATGTCCGGCCTCGTCGTCGTCGCCGCGAACTACAGCGAGCCGACCTTCTGCCGGACTCCTCCTCCTGGTGAACCTGTGCCTCCTTGTCGTCGATCGTCAGCTTAGCGAAGGCGTCGACTGAGACCGGCATCTTTGGGGTGCGCCTCGTCTGCTCCTCGTCGATGAACTGCCTGCGCAGCTTGTCGGTGTAGTTCTGATGGTGCAGCCACAGGCTGAGGTACTTCTCCACTGGCGAGATCTTGCGAAGCTCGAAGGCAGCCTCCAGCAGCTCCTTCAGCTCCTTCAGCATCGCGGTGCTGCTGCTGGCGGCGAGCAGGTCGTCAACGTAGACCAGCACCCAGCAGGCCACTCCATCGTCGCCGACCTTGAAGTACAACGTCTCGTCGACCTGACTCTTCTCCACCCGGCGCCAACCAGCACGTCGTTGAGCGTCTTGTACCACAACAGCGGTGACTGCTTCAGCCCATACTGGCACTTCAGCAGCTTGCACACCCGGCCGGTCCCGTCGTTCTAGTAGTCCGGCTCGTACATGTACTACGGGAAGGCGTTCTTCATATCAAGATGCATCAGATTGACGTCGAGGACGGCGACGATGCTGAAGAAGATCCTCAGCGTGACGTAGCTACTCACCGGCGCGTACGTCTTATCGTAGACGACACCGTACACCTGCGTGAAGCCCTTCACGACCAGCCTCACCTTGTCTCGGGCGACCGTGTCGTCGACGTGGTACTTGGTCATCAGGACCCACCGGTTCTTCATGATGTTCACCCCGTGTGGGCGTTTGACCAACTCCCAGGTGCCCATGCCGATGAGACTGCGGATCTCCTTGTCCATGATGTCCATGAGACATGGTAGGTTAGCCGCTCCGGCGGCCTCCGGGCTCGGCTTGAGCGTCGCAGTCCAGGCTGCTCGGGGTTGACCTCCACTACGTCGTTGTCGGTAGACTGCCCGGCGTCTGACTGCTCCCCTTCAGCTTCGCGAGCTTCACTGTCCTTGGCATCCTGCTGCACCAAAGTCGACGTTCCAGGCGACTTCTCCATTGCCGGCAGCTCCCCTGGCCGCTTCACCGTCCGCTGCTCCCCTGTGGGCAGCTTCCTTCGAGTTGGATAGAACTGAATCTGCGCAATCAACTCAACCGAACTGCAAAGCTTCCATCTTGGGTTCCTTTGCGAGCTCGTCCTTTCTGCTTGCACTGTTCATAGCGCGTACAATGTTGTGCCGAAGCGCACATTGCGCGAGTACCTGCAAATGCATCAAGCGAAAAATGCGAAAGCAAACAAACACACGAACACACCATTCACACGCAAATGCATTCGCACACGCATACTCGTACAAACAGACGGCAGGATGTCGTGCAATATGCATTTGCACCCAACACACTCCCCCTCAGCCTGCCGGCTGCATCCCCGTCATTCCATGCTAGTTCATGCTCATTCCACTCATGCGCACACAACGCCAATGAGGCTCATCCGCAAGCCTCTTGGTGAGAAAGTCTGCTGGCTGCTGGTGAGTCTTGATGTAGATCGGATGCACCGTCCCCCTCTTCACCTCCTTACGCAGCCAGTGCCACTTGATACGCATGTGCTTGTTCAGCCCATGAAGCACAGCGTTTCTGGCCATCCCAAGAGCCCCCTTGCTATCACAAAACAGCGGTGTAGCAACCTTCTGCTCCTGGCCAATCTCCTCTAACAACCTCCTCAGCCAAATCACCTCCTTCACCCCATGGAACATTGCCATGTACTCTGATTCAACAGAGGAGAGTGCCGTCTCCGTCTGCTTCTTGGACCTCCAACTAACAGGTCCACCCCCAACTACGCAGATGTATCCTCCCACAGATGAGAAATCCTCCTTCTCAGAAGCCCATGTAGCATCGGTAAAGCAAGTGAGAAAGAGCTTGCCTTCTCCAAGCCTCTCCCCCTTCTCTTTCAGCACCTCAACCCCTTTCTGCTTCACCTGTGCAGATGCGGAGTATTGGACTCCAATGCTTGGGTGAGAGTTCAAATACTTCACCACGCGCTCAGCTGCATCCACCTGCTCCTCTGATGGATTCTGCACCACCCTGGCCAGCTGCCCAACCGAGAAAGAAATGTCGGGCCTCGTGTGAACCGCTGCATACAAGAGGCTGCCCACCAAGGACTGAAATTGCTGCTGCTCTTCAGCTTCAACCCCTTCATCCTCTGCAGCCTTCACAAGCTTGAATTCTGCTGGCAGGGAAGTTGCAACCTTGCGCTCATTCTCAATCCCATATTTCTCCCCCAGCTCCTTGATGAACTTCTCCTGGTGCAGCTTCAACCACCTGTGATCCAGATCCCTCTCCACGTGCATCCCGAGGTAGTACTTTACCTCCCCAAGGTTCTTGCACTTGAAGTTCTCCATCAGCTGCTGCTGCACTTTCTGGATCTCCTTCATGCTGCTGCTGAAGAGAAGAATGTCGTCCACGTAGACCAGAAACATCACCAGCTCCTCCCCCTCCCCCTTGAGAAAGAGGCTCTCATCACAGCTGCTGGTCCTGAATCCTATCTCCTCTAAAACAGCTGCCAACTTCTGGTACCAGCAGCGTGGCGCCTGCTTCAAGCCGTAGATGGACTTTTTCAGCTTGCACACCCTGCCCGTACCATCCTCATACCCAGGCGGCTGCGTCATGTACACATCCTCCTCTAAAATCCCATTCAGGAATGCCGTTGAAATATCCATCTGAATGATGAATTTCCCACTAACAGCTGCATCTGCCAACAAGACACGGAGGGTAGGGGGTTTGGCAGTGGGAGCAAATATCTCGTTGAAGTCCTGCTTCTCCTTCTGCATAAACCCCTTCGCCACCAGCCTACTCTTGTAGATGGTGACCTGCCCCTTGTCATCGGTCTTGATCCTCAGCACCCACTTGCATTGTATCGCTTTCTTCCCATCAGGCAGCACCACCAGATCCCATGTCCTATTCTCCAGCAGACTCTGGTACTCAGCATCCCTAGAAGCCAGCCACTTGTCCCTATCTGGTCCAGCTAATGCCTCCTCCATGCTAGCTGGTTCCTCTGGTGCAGGGGCAAGAAAACAGTACGCAGGCTCATCCTCCTCATCCGGGTCATAGCCATGAGGTAGAATCAGCAATGCCTCTTCGGTCCCTAGCTGCTGCTCTGCTGCATCAGTTCCTGCAGTCAGCTTCTTAGTAGCCATACGGGTACGTCCTGGCCTGGAGACGGGTGTCTCCCATCCCTTCATAACGACACCCTTCGGCTTCTTAGTTTTTCCCTGCTGCTTCTCTCCTCCCTCGGGTCCAGCAGCTCCACTAGTGCTGCCGCCAGTTTCCACACCATTTTCTCCACCAGCAGATGCCTCCTGTACCTTCTCTCCATCACCATTTCCAGCAGCTGCCTCCTCTCCCTCCTCCCACACACTAGGAGTCAGGTCCAGCTGCATGGTGATCTGCTCCATCTGCTGGGACACCCTTGCCTCCGGCTGTTTCTCCCAGCTCCCATACATCATGCCCTCAATGAATTTCACATCCCTGCTGTCAAACAACACACCCTTGGATGGTTCCCACAGCAGCCATCCCTTGCTCTCAGCAGCCAGCCCCAAATGCACACACCAGATTGCACTCGCCCCCAACTTACTGCGGTAGGTCTTGGGGACGTGGGCGACTGCCATGCAACCGAACACCCTCAGCATGTCCACCGGCGGCTTCCTCCCAAGCCACCTCTCCAAAGGCACCCACGAGTCATCCCCAACCTTGGTGAGCACCTTGTTCCTAGCGACGGTGGCGTGCCGGACAGCATGAGGCCACATAGAGTTGCTCAGCCCAGATTCTATGAGCAGCGCCCTAGCTGTCTCCAGAATGGTCCGGTTTGCCCGTTCTGCTACACCATTGGACTGTGGGGTATAAGCCGTGGTCAGCTCTCTCTGGATGCCCTGCTTCTTGAGCCAGGCCGTCATTTCAGCTCCAAGGAACTCACCACCCCGGTCTGTCCTAATCCGCTTCACTACACACTCCGCCTGCTTCTCCACGAATGGCAGCCAATCGTCCCGTATCGTGGAGGCGGCGTGGTCCTTCTGCTTCAGCGGATACGCCCACATCAGCCTGCTCCAGTCATCCACAATTGTAAGAAAATACCGCTCCCCCTTGTGCCCTTGCACCGGCAGCGGCCCCACCAAGTCCATGTGGACCAGCTCCAAAGGCTTCTTGCTCCTGCCAGCCACACTATGGAAAGGGAAACGGGTGAACTTTGAAAGCAAACAGATTTCACAGTTGTCATCGGGTGGCTGTCCGTTCAGCTTCAGACCCTTAACGGCTCCATCCTTCTCCAGCTGCTTCAGCAAAGGCATTGCCACATGCCCTAAGCGCCGGTGTGCCGTTGCCCAATCTGTCTCCCCAGACCTGGCCGACACTTTCACACCAACCCCTCCAACGGCGTTGCACTTCCCCTGGGATGCAGACCCCTCTCCAGCCTGCCCCCCACCATGCCACGCCAGGGCCGGCAGCTGCCACATAGATCTGTACACGTCCTTGCTCTCGTGCAGATCCCAAAGCACCCGATTGCCCAGCTTCCCCTTATAAGTGCGTGCCCCATCCGTGTTGGTGTTCACCCCAGCCTTGCCAAGCTTACGGAGGGAGATAAGGTTGGCCTTCAGGTCGGGGACGAAGAGAACGTCGTGCAGCACCACCGGCTTGCCATCCGCTCCCTTAAACGCAGCTCGTCCCGCACCAGCCACCTTCAACATGTGTCCAGAGGCGGAGCACACTTCATTGATCGGTGCAGCTCGTACTTCGTCCAGCAGGTCCTTGCGCGGCGTCATCGTCCAAGCAGCGCCTGTGTCCAACACCCAATAGTCTAGGGGGTGCAGCTCTGCTCCAACTTTGGCAGAGGCGTCTCCTTGCTCCCCCTTGTCTCCCACATGGAAGAATTGGCCCGCGGTGCGCTCCTTCTTCTTCTCCGCACCGCCGTTGCCCTTCGGGTTGTTGTCGGACGAATCAGCGACCATGTTGGCGCCGTTTTTCTGGTTCCTCCGCGCGCCGCCATCCTGGTGACGATTCTGGGGGGTCCATCCATCGGGTTTCTTATAGCACAAAAACCAGGGGTGCCCTTCCTTCTCACAATACCAGCAACTCCCTTTCATTTTGCCACCAGCACCATGAAACGAAATTCCAGCGAGGAAGGAATTCGCTTGAATCAATTTGACTATATTCAGGTACAAACAGAGAAGGATTAAATAGTTCTAGCTAGCAAGGACCTTGGGAATCAACCTGGGAACAACCAGGGATGATCCCAAATAATTCCAAGCAACAGAACCAACCTGGCTGGACAAAATAGCAGGTGGTAGGTTGGTAAACAACCTCTGGTTCTGTTTTTCCAACCTGGGAAAACAACAACCAGGTTCAGGTTCTAAAAACAGAACCTGTTTTGTCTTTGCCCAACCAGCCAAATGCTGGTTCCGCTGGTTTCCCCTGGCCTTGTAGCATGCAGATACAGACAAACAACATCCAACCTTCACCTAAATTGTACCCCTATAGTGCATTCCCTGCTACACTATAGTTAACCAAACAAAACAGTACAATTTCGAGTTGGATAGAACTGAATCTGCGCAATCAACTCAACCGAACTGCAAAGCTTCCATCTTGGGTTCCTTTGCGAGCTCGTCCTTTCTGCTTGCACTGTTCATAGCGCGTACAATGTTGTGCCGAAGCGCACATTGCGCGAGTACCTGCAAATGCATCAAGCGAAAAATGCGAAAGAAAACAAACACACGAACACACCATTCACACGCAAATGCATTCGCACACGCATACTCGTACAAACAGACGGCAGGATGTCGTGCAATATGCATTTGCACCTCTTAGCGTTTTCGGTCTGGCGGAAGCAGAGATGGAGCGGTCTATTTTGCAAGAATTCTAGAGCGTGGTACGGCAGGGATGTTTTTTAAATTTAGAGAAACACCAGGCTGCGAGCTGCTTCTGTGACATGATGTTCTGCTGGAAGGTCTTTTAGGAGGCTCTGGTCTGGTTAGCGAGGGACGGGATGGAGAATGTGAAGTCTCTGGAGGCATATGTGTTGGTTCACATTTTCCAACGCGCTAGGCCAATTTCTCCATATCCCATTTCCCATTGAGATTGGTGTGGGAGGAGAGGTTTTCGACCTATCACTGTATTACACTTCAAATTCACATGTTTGTGCTTTGGGCCAAATTCGTGCATCAATTTTGTGGTGACAGGGTCGAGCGATCCGATTTGCTAATGTGTTTATGACACGTGATAATTTTTTGTGCATCCGCAATCCTTCGATCGCTGATGTCAGATGCATCTCGGGTGTAAATGTATCTAGCGCCCAAGTCAAGGGGCTCAAAAGCCCCTTGCTGACTCACTCTGCTAGTGCACGCGCTTGGTCGACTTACGTCGCCTAGGATCACATTGCCCGCAGGTAAGGACAAAGGGGTTGAAGTTTGGGGGTGTGGAAACAGTGGATGAGAGGTGTATAATATCTGGTTCTGTTGTTCCCCTTTCGACTTGCATCCGCACCGTTCGTGTTCACTAAACTCATCAAGCAGCTTGCGAAGTGGTGACGAAGCCGGTTCTTAGTCATTCCTTATGTAGATCACATCCTTATATCAGTGCGAGCCATGTCGGTGCATTGCGTTCTCGAGACATCATCCTACAATACCTCCTATATGTTGTATTTCTTCTTTACATGAGTAAATCTTAGCTTAATCTAGTGCAACGCCCTAAGTTTCTTGGCCTACTCCTGGAAACCAATGAGCTATCTTTCTCTGCTGACCCGATGCAACACGCACGCATTCTCGAGGAGATGCATTTGATGTGCTCAAAGGGCAGCAGCGGATCCTCTTTCCATTCATTCTAGCTAGTCGAAAGATCTCTTTCCAAGGCATATAATACCGGTTTCTGTTGATCCCCTTTGGACTCGCCCGCACCGTTCATGTTCACCAAACTCATCAAGCAGCTTGCCAACCAGTGCGAAGCCGGTTCGAGCCATTCCTTATGTGGATGACATCCTTGTTGTTAGTGCGAGCCTTGTCGGTGCATTGCGTTCTCGAGACACCGTCCTACAAGACCTCCAGTATGCTGGATTGCTTCTCAACATGAAAAAATCTCAACTTAAGCTAGTGCAACGCCCCAAGTTTCTTGGCCTACTCCTGGAAACCAATCAGTTAGCTATCTCTGCTGACCCGACGCAAGGCGCACGCCTTCTCGAGAAGATGCGTTTGACGTGCCCAGAGGGCAGTAGCGGATACTTCGTCTTGTTCCGCCGCCTCGCGCGCATCACGAAAATGTTTGCATCCAAGTTAATCGCGCTCGACACCGTGGCTCGCACCTTCTCCCATAGGCTTCTCACGCAAATAACATAATGCCCGCATTGGAGTCACCTGATTCTCCTCTCCGGTAGCTCGGTGGACGAGCTCCAATTCTGGATGGCGTGTTTCGGAGTTCAATGGCTCTCGGATTCACAATCCCCACACATACAAAGTGGTTATCTAAATCGACGCGAGAGACATTTCTTGGGGAGCCGTACTTTTTGATCTCAAAACTCATTTACAACCGCTTTCCGCCTCGATGCCCATGTCTTGTTTGATAAATCTAGCATGTTCCGTGAAATGACGGGCATCCTTTGGACCCTCACCTCCTTTGCCCCGTGCATCCGAGAATAGCATGCCCTACTGCGCAGCTATAGCCAAGCTGCCTAATACATCGTGTGAAAAGGAGGTTCTCATTGTCTCGAAATTACCCTCGTTTGTCGCGCCATCATTTAGCTTTGCAGCAGCTACCGCATCCGCCTAACAATCCAATGGATTCCTCGCAAGCTCAATACTGACAACTTGTCTAAGGTCATCCACTATTCGCTCCTTCCTCATTGGTTTCGACATGTCGATTGACGTTGGGGCCCCATACAATATGTATATTTTTTGAAGTGTTACACTTTCTACAATAACTTATTGTGGAAGTGCAGTAGCTTGCAATCGGTAGTGATGTGCACGCATTTGGAAGACTCGGGCTACCTAGCTCGCCCCTCATTGTCCTTCATATAGATTGTAGAACATGATGTCAATTTCATTAGATAAAAATTTTACAGGCAGTAATAGATAAAGGCTTCTGAAACATTTGCGGTAAACAAAAAACCCGTGTACGGCCGCTGAAAATGATGTTTTCACGTGTTTGATAATGCATTTCACGTGATCAGTCACAATTAGTTGGCAGAATTTCACGGGAATGGTCAGTCATGAATCTTGTGAAAAGAAATAAAGAAACAAGAACAAGAAACACACACACACATATACACACACACACACACGCACACACGCATACGCACAGACACACACACACGCATACACGCACACGTATACGTACACGCATACCCATACGCAGACACACACACTCACGCACGCGCACGCGCACACGCGCACGCACACACACACACATACACACACACACACGCCCACACACATACACAATCATCAATTTCTCGTTCGCGCCAAACCAGGTTACAAGATTCCCAATTGGAAGGGCATGCGATTCTGAAATGGATCAGCCCTAAAGACCAGGCGAGTTACGATGATACGTCCGAAAGACGTCCAAGTTCACTCTTATGGTTTTATACTTTTGGGCGGGTGTTTCATGTTTTACAGTTCGCATGATTTTCTGCCGGTTGTTGGTGACTAAACGTGTAAACCCCTATTTTCATACGAATGAAATAACCCTCTAAACTGACTCTTCGCAAGTTTTTTTACCAAGAATGTTATCGGGGCCCTTTTTTCCTACTTTCAGCGTAAATTCCCTATTGGCGTACACCACTAATACCAAAATCGGGATTGCTCGTAGCGAGTGAAGTGTCATACTTGGGTGGGGGCTGGGCAGCAGACCCGAGGGGGTAGGTCGACTGGTTTGAAGAAAGACGTAAGCGCAGCAGATCCGAGGTAGCAGGACCGAATAATATGAAGCAAGTCGTGTGCAATCTGAAAGGCTGAGAGAATGATGAGGAATGGCGGCGGAGAGGAGTGAGTAGTGTTGCGCGTGGGTCCAGTGGCAGCGATGTCGCATGGTCACCGCGCTGCTGCTTGCCTCGCCACCTGCACCCGTCGTCCATCAACCAGGCGCGCGTGCAGGCGCGTGTGCGGCGGTGAAGTGGCAGGTACGCGGTGGACGAGGTGGGCGACGAGTCCATTGTGAGCGACGAGCGGCGGATCCACGCGCGCGAGCCATTTGCGAGCCACACGACGACTGGCCGCTCAAGACTCCCTGCCCGCTGCTTGCCAACACGCTCGCGCAACTCACCCCCACATCCGAGTGCAACTCACCCTTACCCGCACCCGCTCGCTTTTGATCCTTACCCACACCCACGCGCAATGCCCCATACCCAAACCCCCCGCGTCATGGGCCCGCAGCTACCCAACCACGCGTGCGTGCTTGGCAGCGCGCGTAGCATCACGCTTGTTGGGCGTGTGGGCGGCACGACACGGTGGCGCGGGCGAGCAGTGTGCTGGCAAGTGAGCAGGCGCGGCAGCAGCGCATCAGTGTCCCATGTAACAACGCATTGCCCTAACTACTGCCTAGCAACCTAACTTCTTCCTAGTCAAATGTCGAAAGTTCTCTTGACAAAGAGAAGTTGGAGATGGTTGAATTGGTTGAGATGAAACTTGGTTTGGGTTTGTCAAGCCTTAGCTTTGGAGGCTTGAAACTTTTCAACTCAACCAAGGGAATGTTGAAGGTTGGATTTTCAACCAGTCACAAACTGCCAATTCAGTGTTACAATCTACTCTATCTAAAACACAACCATACAAATGGTTCTAGGTTGGGTTTTCCCAACCCAACTAATTGCCACATAGGCTCCAAGCCTAGGGACCCTCCGACCATGGAAACCATGGTTGGGAGAGTTTCCAAGGGTGTATTAAAGGGGTTGATCTAGCAAGCTCATTCTCAACCTCCCACTCCAACTAAACAATTGGAAATGGGATTGTTTCTCTAAGTCATTTTGGCTCTCTCAACAACTTCCTACATATTCTCTCAAGCCATTTTCACAACTCCTTCAAGAAGGTTGACCACCTCCAAAGCTATTGGGAGCCAGTTAGGGCTTTACTTGTATTGGGGTTTATTATAAAAGCATGTAACTCGTTATAATAACCTTGGGCGTCACATTGGTATCTAGAGCAAGGTTCTTCCTTGGCCTTGTGTGGTTATTTGCTACTTGGATATTTGTTTTTTCTTAGAGGATCCTAGATTGTGGATCTAGGAATTCATCCAAGGGCTATCAAGATCTTGAAGATATTGAAGAATGTTCAAGATCTACAAGTGCTTCTACAAGATCTACAAGCTTCAAGCTACAATTGCTTCATACTTTTCATACTAGCGTTGACTCGGGTAGCATTCCGCCAACGAACCGCGTAGAAACGAAATTCCAGCGAGGAAGGAATTCGCTTGAATCAATTTGACTATATTCAGGTACAAACAGAGAAGGATTAAATAGTTCTAGCTAGCAAGGACCTTGGGAATCAATCTGGGAACAACCAGGGATGATCCCAAATAATTCCAAGCA